>LPNX010168022.1:0-50681 GCA_001517045.1 Pseudotsuga menziesii
GTTACTTGTACTATTTGCTATGTATTTGGAATTGTTGAAGCATGTTGCCCTTATTGATATGATTGTATGCAACAATTTTAGATGTATTTTCATAATTTTTGTTGAATATTACATTAATTTATAAGTTATAATATTCTTCTAGAATTTTTGAATTTCTCTTACCAAGCAATTTAACTGCAGTTATAATAAGGGCCGAGTATTGTTAAGATTGACTTGAAATATTTAGCTCCAGCCTCATCTTAACTATTCTGTCAGGTGAACAACAAGCAGTTATAATAAAAAAAAATTTGAATAGATATGGTTCTCCTGTTATGTCATTCTTGGACATAATTTTGTGTAATAAAGTAGGCCTTTCTGTTGTAGATGGTCTGGTGACCATTGTTCCCAGTCTTTTGGTTTTTCTTTGGTTCCTTGACTACCTTACTAATGCTTTTATATGGGTATTTTTTAAGGATCTAGATATTTATACCTATGTATACTATTCTAAACGGCTGTTTGGATTGGAAAAATCACAGCTATATGGCTTTCATCTGTATCTATTATTGGAAAGTCTCTGACTTAATGAGTAGCAAATTAGCAATTTAAGCTTCCTGTATCCTTCCTCAAATTGCAAGGAGGATTACCTATAATGTATTTGTCCTCATTTTGCTCTAGTTTTGTCTTTAAAATGGCAGAGATACGAGCTGGTACAGGAAATACATTTGGTACTTTATTTCGTGTTACAACTTTTGGAGAATCCCATGGTGGAGGTGTAGGGTGTGTAATTGATGGATGCCCGCCTCGAATTCCTCTGTCTGAAGGTGAACTTCCATTGTAGGGCAGAACTTCTTTTTGGTTCACAGGACCACAATTTCTCCTCAATATACATTCTTCATACCCAATGATCATGCCCAGCTAGAAAGAAACTTCATCCCAATAAATTAACACAGTATGACAGTCAAAACGCTGAGAGGATGGTACCCATGATTTCTGGAAATGATGGCAGCAGGGTATCTTCCTATGTGGCCACATCTCAGTCCATGAAATCCTGTAACAGCTTGTATATAAAAAAAAATGAGAAGACTACTGAGATTATGCCCTTCCTCAACAAGTAACCACTACAAGGCTCTCACAACTCATCCACTAAATGTGGTGGTTTGGAGTTATTAGAGCCTCTAACAACTTGAACCCTAAAGGCCTTGCTTACTGATTCCTGCTTTGCAGTCACATCCTTCTGTTCCTGTTTGTTAGTAATCAAGCTCCAATTCTTCTCGAAGTGAAGAAGTTATCTCTTCTGCATCACTGTTAATCGTTTTGCATGAGAAGAGAATGAATTTAGAATGGGAAATTTCTGGTCTGCTGATCTGAGCAAATTGGTCAAGGATTGTTTTTGTTGTTCATTAATAATGCCCTATTGTTCTTTCACAATTGATGTCAATTCAGTGAACTGCAGTTTGGAGGCTTCTAATTGATCTTTAGCAAGGCTAGTCTATTATAGCTTGTTCTCCTGTATACCATAAGTACGCCTTCTGGTGTTTCTCCCTCTTCAGTTGGGTTTTACCATTGAACGATTTACGAATAATCAGAGTAGGATAACTAGCAATTGATGCACTGCAAGGCCAGAAAAAAGCCAGCTAAACCTCTCAAAAGAGTGAAAGAATGACAATTACATGGACAAACACCTGTACTGATATGGAGAATTCCAGAAAATAGGGTAAATGAAATGTTGGTGAGATTTTTACAAAATTGAATTGAAGAACCCTCTACATTTTTTTCACAAAAACAGATGGTGAAATACCTTGAAATTGACATCACAGAGAGGCAATTTGATGAGAATTGTGACTGAAAAGCATAACAGGTAAAATCAGTGCTAAGGTGGGTAAATCAATCTTGTCTAAATGCTGCAAATCCTAGCTACGTGGGCCTACTGTAAAGTCCCTTTTGGGTTCCTCCTGATTTTTTTTGCTCTTTTATCTTTTGGGATTGTTTGTCAAACTAGATTTTAGATCTATAATGGACATGATCATTACTATAACTTATTGAAAACTTAAAAGTAAACCGAGATAGTAAAATGATATACTGCATTGTATTTGGGATGTCATGTTTGGCACATCATATTTTTTTTTTGTAATTGATCACCATCTTTTCACTTGAAGCATGTTTCAATTTTTTTGTTCAGGCAGCTAATGCAAGATTTGAATTCCTTACAGAACCAGAAGGTCATCTTTTGCTTATTCAAGGGAAAAATCTTGATGAAGTCTCCAGAAGTCTTGAACATGTTCTTCTTACCATGAGAATAAGCAGTACTGAACATAAGGTTTGCTACTTATTGCTTATCGTGTTTGAATCTGGATTCTTTAACTACTTCTTATTCAGGATGCTATTAGTTTCAGGTTAGTCTTGTGTGAGTTGCACTTGGTTAGCCTACCCTGAGCTTTAGAAAAAGTGGCATAGATCTCTTTTTGTGATATTGTTATCAACCATTTTTAATAGAAGGATATATTTTTGAATGCTAAAGCAAAGCATGATTTAAGATTTGAAACTTGAAAGTAAATTGACTGGGAAGGGTTTTTCTATTTTTATTTTACTGGAATTGTGTGCTGAACTGAGTCTATTTTTTCTCTCTATACAAATGTTAGCAGGATGTTGCATTTATTGTCGATGGTTGGAAATTGGAGATCATTCTTAAGCATCGGTATGAAGCTTTTACTGATTTAGCCATGCTGTCAAGAACAACCATCTTTTGTCGTGTAACACCATCACAGAAAGCTCAGGTTCTCTCTCTTTCTCTCTTTTCTTTCCTTTGTAAGCCTTTCTGTCCCATATACCAGGTGGTCTTGGTGGATGTTTTTCATAATTTCATCTCTCTCTCTCTCATTCTCATAGACATGCACTTACACATAGGGAAAGAGGCAAGTGAATGTGTCTACATGCATCCTTCAATCACAATGTTTACTTTACAACTTAGGGTAAGAGGTGGATGATATGGAAGAATTGTTCCAAAAGTTTAGCACATGGTCTTACAGACTATTTATTTTATGATGTCATTTCTATTGTCTTCAGATGGATGGATGCTCTCTCTCTATCTCTATCTCTCAAGTAAAAATATTTAGGAAATGGATAGAGAGAATCACCAAGCAACTGGGATCTTTCGGAGGAGAAATTAAAATGAATGGAAGATGTGCAAAGCTGATGAAATCTATCTAGCCTAGTCTAGCGAGTTGCAAACCCAAATGTGTGCAAAAGGCAGGGAGGCTTTCCAACAGTTTCCCAATGAGTTACTGGTTCAGTAAGGAGAATAAAGAAGCCATAAAAAACTTATTAGCTAAACCCAACTTATGGTCCAATGGACAAGATAGATGAGGTTGATCTTCATCTTATGGTTGCATTCTTTTTCTATCTAAACCTCATTTAATTTAAAGTTGCACAATTGCCTTTGTTCAATGATTTATATTATTTATCATTGATTGTTTTGCTGGTTGAATTAACTTTTAATAAATATATTGTAAATTTGCCACATCTACCATTAGGCGCTTGAGCTGTACAATTTGGTGCCATGTAGGATTCTTTAGTTCGCATCATTAGAACATATTTTCTCAACCGAGACTATTTAATAAAGGCATTGATATAATATAAGAAGCCCTTTTTGTTGGGAGGCCTTCGGACCATGGGAAACCACTCGATCACGGGCAGCAGAACATGAATCTCATTGACCAATCTTAATTAAAAACTCTCCATCATAGCATAATTCTGATGAATAATAAGATATACTATGTATGACTTATATTGGAAAGACCTGGTGGAATTGAACTCATGGAGCTCTTGGTTAATCTTCTTGTCTAAGTACTGGGGAAAGTTTAACTTAGTAAACATTTGGCTGCCAGGAAGACAAATAGCAATTATGAGATGAATTCATTGAATTGAAAGATAGGTATATTTAAGTTTTTTTTTTTTTTAAATTCACGGCCGTCGCTTAAGAGACAGCTCTAGCTGTCGTTTATGCGACGCTTCATCTTAATACGCGTCGTTTATGCTACGGATCTGGATGTCGTTTCTACGACGCTTCCTCTTAATACGTGTCATTTAAGCAACGGCTTTGGATGTCGTTTATGCGATGCTTCCTCTTAATACGCGTCGTTTAAGTGATGGCTTTGGATGTCGTTTATGCGACGCGTCCTGTTGATATCCGTCCCATAAGCGACGACTCTTTATGTCATTTTTGCAATGCTTTTCCTTGATATCCGTCGCTTAAGTGACAGCTCTATCTGTCGTTTATGTGACACTTACTCTTTATAGCCATTGTTTAAGCGACGGTTATACCTGTCGCTTATCCGACGGTGTACATTTAACCGACGGTTAGTTAAGTGTCTCTTAACCGATGGTTACTTAAGTGTCGGATAACCGACGACAGGTTTCCGATGGTTAGGAAAAAATCAAAGTGTCATACATGCGACAGGAAAGTGTCGAAAATCCGACATGATAGCCGTTGGATTTTTGGTCGAAATGTAGTAGTGAATACTGAGTTGAAAGAACTCAAGTAGTTCCCCAATGAGACAATTTGGGATTTTGATCAGTGATTTAAGACATTAATGGCTCGAGTTAGCTTCCATATGAGCGATGTCCAACACAAGGAGTGGTTCATCACCACACTTGTCCCACATATCAAACAACCACTAATGCAACAAAATATTGTGACATAGAGCGAGGCTTTGGAAACTGTGATAAAATTAGAGGTATCACCGGTAGGAGAAAACGCAATCAAGATGAAATAGATTCAGGAATAGTTGGCCAATCTGATGCTCCAACTAAAAGATATCAAGAAGTCCAAGGAATATTGTAATGACCTTTGGTGCATGCGATGTCATGAAGGCAAACATATGAAAGATACATGCCCAACATTCTGAAACTATTTTATCTCAGGAGCTCTTAATCCATTGAGTTGCGCTGGTATACCATGGTTCTGCATGTGTTAGGTATATGCACATTGACATGAAAACTGTGAATATATGAAAAATATGGTTACCAAGATAGAGAATCTATACTGTACATTTTGTCGGTTAGTAGGAAATGATGATAAAAACTGCCGAGCTTACGATTTTCTCCAGGAAATGATGTATGATCCATACTTTATGAAGGGTGAGGAACCCTAGGAAAAGAAAGCATAGCAGCCAGTTGTAGTATACACCACCACCCTAGATGTAGTTTGTCCTGCCACAACCACAACAACAGTTTATCCCATCGCAACTGAAACCATAGTTTGTAGCGCAACCATAGGTTGTGCCATGACCGCAGTATAATCAGGTATCATTCATTCAGCAATAACAACAATATGTTCAGGAAGCACACTATGTACAACAGCAACCAAACCCACCACAGCAGTAGATGGCTCAGCCACAGTTTCAACAAGGATGAGTCCGAGGAGGATTCCACAGATGATTCAAAGGAGGAGGAGGAGGATTGAATTGAGGAAGAGGACGAGGTCGCAAATCAATCCAGTGTTATACCTATGGATTATTTGGGCGCTATCAAGGGAGTACCCTCATGTGTAGTGTACATACTGTGCAACCAATGAACATAATGTTGAAAAAAACTGCCCTCAGTTGATTGAAAAATGGCAGGATGGAAACATTTCGCAGTTGCAAAATGTGCAGAATCAGAATCAACCTGCGTTCCAAGTACAAAACCAACCGATAATGTAGAATCAGATCCCACCACAGGCTCAAAATCAGACCCAACCCTAGATTTAGAATCAACTGATGAATTAGAACCTGCCATTGAACCTAAATCAAGGATCGGCTGTTGCAACGATTCACGCCAAACCATGAATGAAGGATGTCGATGTTGGGATTGTCACTCACGCTGGTGCGACAACTAGAGATGATGGACTATGTCAGCAAGTTCGGCTCGTTGGTAATAAAAAAGTTGCATTTGATATTGCAATGGAGAAAGACACCTTTTTCGGGGTAAAACATGCAATCAGGAGAAATCTAAGTAAGTTGCCAATTATTGACATCCCATTTTCTTTTGATCCATCTACAGAGGAAAGACCATCACGATAGCATGGTACCTTGAAAAAATTCTTTGAATGTTGTCTATCGCTGGAAATGGAACCTGGGTCCCTTGTTGAGCTTGAGACGTTATTGTACCACCTAAATAAGGTAGTGAAGGATTCTGTAGTAAACTCCTTGTAAAAGAGGAAGACAGGTAAAGAGATCAGGATGAATATCCATATTGGAGTTTATGAGGTTGACTTGGTTATTTTGGATCTTGGATCAGATGTAAACATTATGACCAAGCAAACTTGGCAATTGATGGAAAAGCTAGCATTAGGATGGTTTCCGGTGCAGTTGCAACTAGCCAATTAGGTAAAGGTTCAGCCCATTGGTTGTGTCTCAAACTTGTTTGTTGACATTGAAGGCATGAAAACGTATGCTGACTTTGATGTGATAGAAGTAGTCGAAGATGCTGGTTCCTATCCTGCACTGCTAGGGATTATATGGGCTAATGATAGCATGGTGGTTATCAACTTCAAAAGATGAGTTATGACATTTACAAAGAAGGATTTCAAGGTCATTGCTCCTATGGACCCTCAGGAGGGATGTCGGTATATTGAACCTGTGAAGGATGAAGTCGGTAGAAGTTGGGATCCCGCTTATAACATCTCTCAAGACCATATCCATCCTACCATCGATGGCAAACTTGGATGGCACAACACAATTTCTACGTCCTTTGACTCTGATGATGCTCTGGAAAATTGGCAGAATAGGTTGCATGAAGTATCATTCAAGAAATGTGGGTTTATTACACAATCTCTCTAGTGTGTTGCAACTAAGATTGTTGAGTTTCCCATTTATTAAGGACTGCTAGGACTATCAGAGTTCTTTCAATAATTTCAAGAGAAATTTTTTGAACCGCAAAGAATACTGGCCCTTGATATAGCACTGAAGGCTACTTTGACTAGATGGTGGGAGAAACACAAACAAATGAACCATGACTGGGAACAATGTCAGATATTGATGATGGTGTGCTTCGGTGATTTTGAGGTCTATCATGCTGGGAGATACGATGGAAAAAATGATCCCACCAGTCATTTGATCGAGTGTCATACTTTATGGGCATCGTGACCCAGGGATGAATGGGTCCACGCTTTTTTTCACACGCTGGAATAAATTTCGAGATCCTGGTATGTAGCGGCAAAGTTGTGCAGAACTATCAGCACTTAGGAGGATTCGTCTGGTTGCTTTGCGCAAACATTTAGTTTTCAGGACATCAACCCAGAGGTATGTAATGCTTTACACATCATCCACGACGTGGTACTAAAATTCATCCCTGTCGCATACCCAGTTGATCCACATGCGCACTGCTCCATCCAATCCATGATGACATGCTACAACTTGTCTGGGGAACCTAAATATGACAATGAGTTGCGGAATGTTAATATTATAGATTCAGTAGGAAGTCACGGTGTCACATCCCCAGACATATTTATGGAATCTATGAGTTAGCTGCTGCAGATCTAGAAAGTCAACATTGGGTCGAAAGAGAACCAAAAATTTTCCAATGTCAGGGACTACTGGGATGAGGAGACCATGGGAAAAATCACGGACCTGCTACATGAATTCTAGGACCTTTTTCCAACACGGTTTTAAAAAATGAAGGGGATTTTAGGATACCTAAGGGAGATGAAAATCATGTTGAAACCAGATGCCAAATCGATACGACAAATGCCGTATTGATTAAATCCATGATATAAGGACTGTGTGATGGCATAGATTAACCAGATGCTGGATACTGGGATCATCGAGCCTATAGAAGAGTCAGAGTGGATAAGCCCTAAGATGGTTGAGGATAAAAAGACCGGTGAAATACACATTTGCACCGACTTAAGGAGGTTGAATGATGCATGTGTGCATGATCCATTTCTTACCCCATTTATAGATCAAGTTCTTGAAGGAGTAGGCGGCTAGGAGATGTATTCCCTCATGGATGGTTTTTTGGGATACCACCAGATTCGGATTGCAAAGGAGGATCACCATAAGAACACATTTGTCACTGAATGGGGATGTTTTCATTATACATTCATGCCTTTTGGGCTGAAGAATGCACCATCAATATTCTCTCGAGTAGTTGTCACTGTGTTTAAAGAATTTATTCAAAAGTTCCTATAGGTGTATATGGATGATTGGACTGTCTATGGACTAATTAGGGACCATTTCCACAAATTGCAACTGATGCTAAAAAGGTGTCGACAACATTAGATTGCATTAAACTCTAAGAAGTGTATTTTCGGTGTGTCATTTGGCATACTACTTGGGCACATAGTATGCAAGGAAGGTCTCTTGGTCGATCCAATGAAGATCACGCTAATCCTCAGTTTACCACTGCCGACAAATGTGCTGATGCTTCGGGCAATGCTGGGGCATACAAGGTACTATCGCAAGTTTATCAAAGGATACGCTGTGATTTTTCCCCCAATGGAGAAGCCACTAAAGAAAGATGTTGCATTTGAATGGAACCAGGAATGCCAAGGAAGTTTTGACACATTGAAGGCCAAGATGGCCTCCGTGCCTATACTAATTTTTCTAGATTGGAATAAGGAGTTCACTGTGCACGTTGAGGCCTCTTCTATTGTGCTGGGGGTTGTTCTTGCACAACTAAGAGAGGGTGACCTGGATCACCCAATCACACATGTCAGTAGAAAGTTGTCATGTGTTGAATGAAATTATACAATGATGGAAAGGGAAGGTTTGGCGATGGTTTATGCCTTGCAAAAGTTCAGGAACTATTTGTTGGGTGGAAAGTTCAAGATGTTCATTGACCATTCTTCTTTGCAATACCTATTCAATAAGCCTGTGTTGGGGGGGAATATCTATCGATGGCTGATACTCTTCCAGGAGTTTAATTTTGAAATAGTTGTGAATCCAAGGCGGTGGAATGCTGGTCCGGATAAACTGTCTCCCATTGAGAATGGTGAATAACCAACAAATATTGATGATAGATTTCCAGATGTGCAATTATTCCATGTTGACATCGCAGATGATCGCTATGCACCAATTATTCAATTTTTGGCCATTGGTGTCGCCCCGGAGGACATGACGACGAGAAAAAAGAAACAACTGGTAGTAAAGGATTCTGATTTTCAATTAATTGCTGGGAAATTATATAAGCTTGGAGTAGATGAAATCTTGCGACGGTGTATTTTACCGCATGAGCATGGTCCCATTTTAGAAGAAGCATATGCAGGAGTTGCAAAAGGCCACTATGGTGTTGCGCGCCAGACTATGGTGGCCTACGTTGTATAATAATGCCACAGAATATACAAGGAAATGTGACGTCTTCCAGCATGTTGGTAAACTATCGTGGTAGGATGAGATGCCACTGGTACTGTAGGTAACTCTCCAACCTTTTGATAAGTGGGCAGTGGATTTTGTGGGTCCTATTAATCCACCAAGAAAGAGGACTGGTACACAATATATTATTACTGTAACTGAATATCTGACTAGGTGGGTGGAAGCTGCACCAGTTGTATATTTTACCATTGCAACAGCAGCACGGTTCATCTTTGAAAACATAGTGACACAGTTTGGGTGTCTCTGAATTTTGATGAGTGACCAGGGAAGTTGTTATAGCTGATTTCACCACTCTAGGTGAATCACCTCGTACCTTATTCTGGATGGTTGAAGTAGATCCCTGTTGAGCTTTCCAATCTTCATCTTGAATTGATAGATTACTTCATCAACAACAAGTAAACAATACAAGCATTCTATATATCATGGTGTTAAATCTATTCTAGCATATATAATCAATAATATACAAGCATTTGACATAATCCCATGGATAAAATATTCATTCAAACACACATTATTGGATAGGAAAAGATATTTCTATTAATATAAATCAGAGATTACAAGATACAACCTCTGGTGGCACGTCTGCGAACTAGAGAAACTGAATCCCCCACTTGGGCCTCCACCACCTCAATCCTTCATCTCTCAATAGCAAGCTCACAAGCAAAAGGAAAGCTTGGGAAGAACACACTAGTACTCCAAGGGACAAAGGGATGCAGATTCAAGCATAAGTTCTGGCAACAATGGACTATAGTTTCTTTGCTCTCAATTCTCTCTTATGCCTTCAATGTACCAAGGGGTTCCCTATATAGCTTTGCAAAGGGGTAATGAAAGGTCGAATCCGAGCGATCTCAAGGCATAGGGAAGGCCAGGAGTCAAATGAGTTGGATCCATGTCAAGGAAAACTCCAAAAGGATTTGGATTATGCACACATCCTGATGTACATAGTTTTAGAGGTCAAACCCGTGTATATATGTGCTTATAGGTTTAAAAGTCGCGTGTATCATTTTTCATATGTTTTTAGGGATGATCAAGGAAACATCAAAGGACAAAAGATGGTCCATGGGGTCTAAGGATTCTGCAACAGGACAGGGGAAGGCCATACAAAGTGTGATTCACCTGGAGTGGTGAAATCAACTATAGCATATGCCCCCTAATGTGTGAGGTTAGAGGGGTCATACGATGGCCAAAATACATTATAAGTCCATCCCAGAAGTGGAGTGATGAAGGATCCCAAATGGAAGACTAGCCACCCAATCATCATAGTACAATAATACAATTCTACATATAACTGCAAATACATATAGCAGTCCGAGATACATAAGAGTACAATGGCCATGAATAGGCATGATAAATAATATCACATATGTGGTCATAGTCACATACAATATACATAGATCAGAATATCCATGATGAAGATATACATAGGACCATGATATCCATAATGGCTGAAGATATAACAGATCAAGATCTCCATAGTGGTTGGAAATATCTGACATATACTAGAATCAAGTCACGAGAGCTGAAATCTCATGAACATTGGCATGATCAAGGAGGTAGCATATAAGAAATGCCACCAATTTGGAAAGTCTTCTACACAAACCGCTACGAGTACATGTCCTACTATGCGAATAGAGGTGTCGAGGTCGAACATAGTAGTCCATCGTTTGGTTACCGGTCATTAATGTATACCGTTAACAGACGCGAGATCACCCACCGATAATGAAAATGGGAATCAAGGTACTAGAGTGCAAACTAACAAGTGTGAATAAATGTGTTGAGGTCGAACACTTGAGAGAGTCCATCGATTAGGGGACATTGGTGTATTCCTAAGAACTGTTGATGGTGAGAGAACCTGCCACTGATGACTGCAAGTCTCAAGGCACTCAAAAGGACTCTAGATTCCAATCCCAGAATAAATGATCTGAAGTCAATGGGATGAAATCCGTTGGAAGGAGGGCATTAAGGCATCCCCCATCATCCAACACGAGATACTCAGCAAAGTTGTATAATGTGGAAGGACTTGATCATAAGGTGCATGATCTAGTAACTGTACTGGGAATGGCCGACATGCAAAGTCAATATAACTAAGGAATGGACGGCTTAGGCTTCAACTTCCTTTGAACAAGAGCATAACGGTGTATGGTGACTGAATGAAGGTAGCATAGACTCGATATACAAACTGGGACATCTATGCGACATAGGAGGCATTAACAAAGGCTCCATAGGGACTGGAAGCTAATTAGTCGGTGGAGATAAAATAAGATAAATGAGTACAACTCCTAATTTCAAACTATAACACAACCAATGGATGTGATATTCAGTGCTTTATTTGAAGGCGACACAACTCGACAATTGCCACAGATAACATCTTTCCTTGTCAGGCTTTTTGGTTTTTAAATTTTTTTTTTTTTGGACTTTTTTAGTTATTTAAAAAGCTTGAAAAAAGAATAAAATAGCTTTATAGTTACAAACTAGGAGGAGACGAGTGTCATAAGGGAAAACAAACTAGTTCCAAGCAGTGGAACATACCTATGCTCAATGCAAGGATACATGTGTAGGATATCAACACTCGGGGGGAAATCCCTTCCCGGTAAAAAGGAAATCAAGCTGCGAAGGATATAAAAAATGGCTCTGCATGGCTAGACATGAGACAAGCTCGAGCTATATGGCTGAAACGCAATGTCAGGGGAGTCAGCATAAAGCTCAATAAGGCAGGCAAAGCTCATGATAATGCATTCACAACTTGACATGAGGGAGTCCTGAGGGAAATAGGCTAGCAAAAGATCAAGAGGAGTATGAGGCTCTTGCGAAATGTCATGGCAGTACTATACAATGGAATCCCACACCCTAAAGGAGAAAATGTCAACATGAGCACCAAATGCAAATAAGGTGCTAACTAGGGTAGCCATGTATGGTAAAGCTCTACCACTCATATCATACCACTTCTAAAGCAGCAAGAAGGTTCCGTGACATAATAGAGTGGGTTCATACCTAAGGTCATGATGAGATGGTCATAAGGTTATGTAAAATGCAAACAGTGATGAAACCTAACCTATATGCCAGTTTAGACATGATACCTGAGATCGACATGAATGGGTCAATCCAATGGCTGAAACAGCACTGAAAAAGGTCTTCTACATCATGAATTATGTCAAAAACGGTCCAAAATGGTTAGAAAATGTTGAAACTATAGGAAAGGGGGTAAAAATTTTCAAATATTTGAAAATTTTCTATAAATAGTAAAAAATTATAAATCATTTGAAACTTTTACCCATTTGAGATCTGATTTTCAACAGCAAATTCCAGGAGATCCAGCCGGTGGAATTCACTACCGTTTCTTTTAGGTATTTACTCATGCTCTCCTCTTTCATTTTGATACAAGTTTTATGACTTTTCATGGTCAAATAGATTTTATAGGCCAACGCAAAATGAGTGCTACGGCCCACGTGGAAATCAAGGTTTTTTCTGCGTATATGGCTGGATATATGCGAAAAATGGCCTTGAACCCGCATACATACGTGACTGTTTTCAAAACAGTCACATATAAGGCCACACATATGGTTTTTTCAATAAACTAATGGGAAAATTTGCAATTTCTTGTGCAGGATGGTCCTAGAGTGGAGAGATCTTGAGCATGGTGAAGTAGAGGAAGAAGTAAGGGCCGAATTAATGGCTCAACAAGCTCTATGTGCATGCGGACTCTACAAGTTTTGGTATCTTGGTGGTTTGAGGGCCAAACCAAGACTATTACAGATGCTAGTAGATTATTGGGATCCAGACTCGAAGTCCTTCGATATCGATGGGATGTTCCTCACCATAGAGGTGGAGGACATATACTTTATCACAGGGCTTTCTAGACGAGGGGAAGTGGTGAACCTTCATTCCCGTGGTGGGCCAGGAGGTGGCCTGACTATCGATGAGTACATTGCAGTGTACTGTTATCCAGACACCGAGAAGGTGGGGAGTCAAGTCCCTACCAATTCTATACAGGTGCTGGGCCTAAAGGCCATATTACTGATGCTAGGTAGGATAGCAGGCTTGGCATCACTCCACCAGGCCTCGCGGCCTCTGATGTTCTATGCAGTGGAATGCATGAGACCCACGATCTACAACTGGAGTACTACACTACTGAGCAACATGAAACACCAGCTCATGAGTGTAAGGTAGGCAGGGTGCGGAACTTTGGGTTCAGCAGTATTTTGAGCACATTTTTCTTCAAGCGTGTTCCAGGATTGAGCCCCAGAGTGGACGTTCCTCTTCACGGGGTTCGATATCTAGCCCAACGGCATTGGGCAGATGCTATGCACAGACTGGGGGGTGGTAGGGTGGCCAACCATATCGGCCAGCTGACTTCTTTCCATGGTGGCGATGATAGATAGTTACCATCGAT
This sequence comes from Pseudotsuga menziesii, assembly GCA_001517045.1. NCBI lineage: Eukaryota > Viridiplantae > Streptophyta > Pinopsida > Pinales > Pinaceae > Pseudotsuga > Pseudotsuga menziesii. The sequence goes on from LPNX010168022.1 coordinate 13,720, forward strand.
GACTACCCCTATGCAGGGATAGATTTCTGGGGGGACGCTAACATGCCGTTACCACCAGGATCAGCATATGGTGATATAGGTAACGAATCTCGACCCTCTCTTTTTAAATTTTTGAGTTATTTAATTTTTTTGTATTTTCTTGATTATGTGGAATCAAAAAGACATATTTTTGGGTGATGATACATAGTGACATCTACCATTTATGTGCAGATGTGGGACCACGACGGCCAGAGGGAATCCCTTGTCATAGACGGAGGGGAATAGGAGATGACATCACGGGTGTGGATGCAGAGCGAACGCTCTAGAGCATTCATACCAACTTCGTGATATTGACACATAGAATTCCCATGGTGCAAGTTGAGGACTTTCCTGAGGCCATGCAGCAGCAGGTGGTGGGTGTACCACGCACATGGGTGCATTTATTCTGATGGCTGGCTAGAGACATAGTGACCTTTCATGATCACAACCCTCCTCCTCCTCCACAGGATTAGACACCTGGGAGTGTATACATTTTGTACGACCGTGTATTATATGATGGTGGCTTAAAAGCCCCAATTTTGTATCATGACACTATGTATTATCACATTTTTGATGTATATATAAAAAGTTTTATGGTGATCGCGTTATTTATTTACATGTGTAAAAATTGTGTTTGTGATTAATTTATTATGAATGAAACAAATGCCAATATAACACGTAGTTAGCATATGAGTCAACAACTTGATTATTATTTCTTGGAATGTGTATATATGTTATATTGTCAAATTGTTTTTCTAGCAATCTCACACGTAAGAACCTTCTCAATAACGTCGAATCTCTAACATGGTACAAACAATTGAGCTATGACACTACTAAATCCGAATCAAGACGTACCACAAGAGATAGAATGCCATGTAAAATGACATCCCGTAGAAGCTCAATAACAGTGCTATATTCAGCAACATTGTTGGAAGATGGCCATAGACATACACCTCCTGAAGACAGTACCTGACCCATAGGAGTATAAATCACCCAAGCATTAGAGGCTGAGTGTTGAGTGTGATGGCTTGCACCATCCACAAATCCTATGTAGGTGGAAGATTCCATTGACATCTGCCAAAAGAAACGAAAACTAATCACAAACCCGATCACGATAAGAAAAATACCTAACTATGAAAAGCTGTACAATAATATACAACAAGCAGCCTTGGCTAAAGATCATGCATGGTATTTTTTGAGATAGAGCCCATTTCTAGGCTCCGCCAAAGTTGTTCCTTCATAATCCACTAACTCATACACACCCTTCTCTAACACACGCTTGACCACGTAAGGAACACACCACATAGGATTAAATTTCCCTACCCCCAAGGGTTCTTTCGGTTGATCCCACAAAAGGACCAAGTCACCTTCACTAAACACCCTTGGATGGACAGAGTTATCGTACTGGACCTTTACACGACGTTTATTGACTTCTGGATTCACCAAGGCATCCTGACGCTGCTCATCAAGTTGCTCAAGGTGAACCAAATGCTCCTCCAATGGGGAAGTGTCCGGTAAGAGTTCCACAGCTAGCTTCAACGAAGGAATTTCATATTCAACCGGAAATATCGACTCCACTCCATGTACAAGCTGATATGGAGAAAAACTAGTGGCAGTCTTAACAACGGTTCGATATGCCCACAGAGCAGGATATAACATAATGTGCCAATTATTCTTGCTTTGTGTGATGGTGCGTTGGAGAATGGATTTGAGTGATTTATTCACTGCCTCTACCTATTCATTCACTTGGGGGTAGTAAGAAGATGAATGCTCTTACTTATACCCTAACTTGGATGCCAAATCTTCCATCATATGGTTCTGAAAGTATGAGCCATGGTCAGTGACAAGCTCTTTCGGAATCCCGAACCAAGTAATAATTTGGTTGAACACAAAGTGAGTGGCTGTCTCACCGTCAGATTTTACTGTAGGCATAGTCTCATCCCATTTCGTGAAATAATCAATAGCCACTATAATGTGATGGTGCCCCCTAGTCGAAGCTGGGTTGCAATCCATGAAATCGAGCCCCCACTTAGTGAAGGGACCGGCAGTGATAATGGGATGTAACGGGGTATGTTTTGAACACATATTACGTGTGAACACCTGGCAAGGGTGGCACCTCTTGACCGCATCAACACAATCCTTAAAGATAGACGGCCAGAAACAACCTTCTCTTAAAATATTTTGAGCTGTAGAAAGCCCAGATAAATGACCACCACACGCCCCTCTGTGGCAATCATTCAGCACTACCTCAACCTCTTCATGAGATAAACAATGTCGTAAAATGGAATCTACCCCACGGTGGTACAAAGTATTGTCCACTATGAGGTAGTTCTTAGAGACATGACGTAATCGTCATCGTTCATCTCGTGAGGGGTGAGTAGGGGTCTTCACTGTTTGTAAATATATTATGATATCCCCATACCATGGGTGTAACATTGAGATTAAGAAGATGTGTTCATCGACAAATGTATCTTCACAAACCAACTCCTCAACCTCACTCGGGAAATCCAATATAAGCTCTGCAAAAATTAAAGACTTCTTCGATTTTGCCGAAACAAACTCGAGATCGAATTCTTGCAGAATGACAATCCATTTATTATACTTTTTCCCAATCATCCTTCAGGTGAGGATGAATTGAAACGGATTGACATGGGCCACAACCAAAGTTTGGAGAAGGAGAATATAATGTCTCAACCGCTGAACCACATGTATGATAGCTAAAGCAAGCTTCTTGACATGAGAATAACGAATCTCTGCGTCAATAAGGTTTCGGCTCAAATAATATATGACATGCTATTGGAGCTCCTCATCCTGTTGAACCAAAACCATACCAATCATCTCTAAGGATGCAGCCACATATAATAGGAAATCATGGCTATAATCTGGAGGACTAATCACCGGGGCCGATGCTAGGGCTCGCTTGAGTGCATCGAAGGACTCCTGGGTTCGCTCATCCCAATAAAAGGGGGTGTCCTTATTCAAGAGACACATGAAGCCTCTAGTCAAATTGGCAAAGTTGACAAAAAATCTTCGTAAGAAGTTTTCCATTCCTTGCAAACACTGAAGATGATGAATATTCTTTTGGGGAGACAACTGGAGTATTGCCTCAACCTTCAAAGGGTCGACTCTTATACCGTCTTTAGAAATGATGAATCCTAACAAACGCCCTGCTTTCACACAAAAGATGCACTTATGAGGATTTAGTCTAACCGAATAGTGCTGGCATCTTTCGAATACCAATCTCAAGTGATAGGGATGACACATTCTCATGCAAGAATGAGTAGCAAGGTCATCCAAAAATACCTCGATAATTGACTTGAGATCGTGGAAAATCAAGGTCATCACCCGCTAAAATGTAGCTCTGGCATTTTTAAGGCCAAAAGGAATTTTTCGATATGCAAACGTTCCCAAAGGACAAATAAATGCAGTCTTATGTTGGTCCTCAGGTTTAACCTGTATCTGATTATACCCTGAAAATACATCCATAAAGGAGAACACCTCGCTACCCTCACACTCATCCAAAATCTGATCTATAAATGGTGTGGGGAAGTTGTCCTTAGGACAGGCACGATTCAAATCATGGAAATCAGTGCATATATGGATCACTCCCTACTTCTTATCCACCGGAACAGGGTTTGAAACCCACTTTGTCAAGGGAAAGGGATAGATGAAACCGGATTTCAACAGCTTCTCTATCTCTGCCTTAATGGCGGGTGCTTTCCTAGGATTCACTGCACGTAAATGCTGTCCAACATGCTTAGCATTGGGGTAAGTCTTAATCTCATGATTGAGAATATGAGGGTCAATACCTACCATCTCGTTGTAAAACCAAGCAAAAATATCATGGAATTCCTTAAATAGCTCTATATAATCCAGAACCTCAGCATGGGAACATTCTCTATCATTCCAGGATCATGAGAGATGTTGATAGGAATCATTGAAGATATGTTCACCATGTTTCCATTAGCCATCCGACTAAGAGAGATTAATGGAACCATAGGACTATCAACTCTCTGACTAAGAACCGCCCTAAAATCCTCACGCTCCAAATGATCAAGCTCTGGAAGAAAGTACGATCTATGATGAAGTTCCTCCCGTGGTGGCTCAACTCCTGACATAGCCTCAATAATCGCTTCATCCAAAGGGAAAACCGTATCAAGGTAGTCATGGGCATGAGAAGACTGTACTGCCCATGCCAGCAGCACATAAGGGTCCTCCTCCTCTATCCTCGAAGAGGAAGGACTAGGCTCTGGAACACTCTTGAGATTAGCTTGATAAGCTATCATAGCTGCAGGAAATGGCACGTTTGTCTCGATGGGCTCACTCGAAGTACTCGGTGTAGGAAGAATCCAAGGATATTCCATATGAGTCGTGCTAAAAGACACCGATGTCATAGATGTCGAAGCCTCATTGAAACTAGATCCTATCATGAGGATCGGTGCAGGACAACTAAAGCTTCCCATGAGGGATGGATACATGTCTACACCCATACTCCCAGTTGCTGGCTAAGAGTGCTCAACGAATGGGATTGAAGCTCTCAAAGATGCTGTAATAGACGGATTCTTGAATGTCTTTTGATCAATCGTTACAATCTTCCAGTTATGTGGAAAGCATACAACGCGGAACAAGGAAGAAGCAACGGCTTGCATACTGTACATCCAGTTCCTACCCAGCATGATATTGTAGTCAAGGGGCGCATCAACCACCTCGACCTCTATTGCAATGGTCTTCCCCCCTAAACAGACTTTAAGGGAAGGAAGGATGCTGTGTAGCCTAAAAGATCTCCCATCAAAAATAGTTAAAATAGTCCCTAATTTAGACAACTCAGGAGAACCTAGACCCTTCCAACAGGACAAAGACATCACAGAAGCATCAACGCCCTCGTCAATCACAATGCGCTTGATGGTCATATTAAGACATTCTACATGAACCAAAAGAGACACATAGTAGGGAAAGCGAGGCTAAAGTCCCGCGGTTTCAAATTTGATCACAGAGGAAGAATCATCATCGTTCACACCAAGGGCATAAAGCAACGCCTTCCTTTGTGAAGGAAAACTCTGAAGCACTTCCGATGCAGACATTGCATAAGGAGTGTGGCCCAAATCCTCGACAACTGAATAATTCTGGGTGGCTCAGGCATTTGGATTATGCCCTGAACGCTTAAGGAATCCCTTAGGAATGCGAGGTGTAGCCTCAAGTTTATCCGTAGGTTTCTTAATGTGCAAAGGGGACCCTGGTGGATCAGCCTCTTTGCATGGGCTGGGTTGTGATGAACTATAATCTTTCGCACGGGTCACAACTTTCACAGCACAAACCATGTTAATGGACCCATGACCACTACCCTCCGGTGGATCATCATCACCAGACTGGTCATGGGACTTCGATTTCATATTATGATTATGCGGTAAAGGGTTAGTTAGCATAGCTGGGCCCTGTGCCAAGAATCTCGAAGCTTCCTCAATACGAGGCCACAAGTAAGTGAGGTGATCGTCCTTACACAACTTGCAAGGGAACTTAACCTTACATTTATCTTGCTTGTCCCCCCCAACATTTCTACCATTCTTGTCATTATTGTTAGCATTCTCATTCTTATTCCCACCTTTTCGATTATTTTTACCCTTTTTTCTATTCCGTCTGGGCTGCTGGTTACCCTTTTGGTCCGATGACTGCACAGAGAGTACAATCGTCATTTGGGCGGGTTGAGATGAAGCCATAGATTGTCCCGAAGCAGATTGGTTGATTGACAATTGACTAACTTTTTTTGCAACCGAATCCGCAGGTTTTGCACTTGCACAACCCACAATTCCATCGGCATGTGGTCCATGTTTGACTTTGGGATCGAAACTGGAACGAGGAGCATTGGGAATAATATCATACAACAAACTAGACTGAGCATAAATCAAGTCCAGTTCCTATGCCCTAAAAATCGCTTGTTCCTCATTCTGCACTCCGGATGTGGAAACATCCTTCGCTATATAGGGCAATAACGACTTGAGGAACCACTCGAGGAGGAACTCTGGTGGTATAAAATATTTAATTAACCTCTTCCATCTATGCCACTCTTGAATATGATCAGAAATATGTGTGGCTTTATCTTGCCAAAATTTTGACAAGAGTTCAGTACCAACATCATAACGCACTGGTAGCTGGAAGTGATTAAGAAAAGTCATCGCAAGGTCGTCGAAAAAAGTGAAAGCTCCCCTAGGTAACTCTATATACCACTTCGCAGTAGGCCTCGTAAGGGTGCGTTGAAATAGTCTCAAATGGACTGAGTCTTGATGTAAGGAATTCGAAGAGCACCATAGGTGAAATGTAGTAATGTGTTCGCTCAGATCCTCTCCCGGTTTTCCCTCAAACTTAGGTATGTCCGAAGGAAGTTTGGTAGGGACAACCGGCCAAGCCGGGGCATGAGCCACAGGATCACTCATCAATATTGATAAGTTAGGAAGATTAAGTGTCATGAGGAAAGGGAGCCTAGGATGATGAGGTCGATGGACCACTCCCTGATTCATATAGGGTTGATTACCACCATGGCCTTGGCCATAGTGTCCTCCTCCCGTATGACCCGTATAGGGTGGCATGGAAGCACCATAGTGCGGTGGACCTTGACTAGTAGGAGCTACAAAGCCGCAATTAGGAGAGTAAGTAGGTTGTTGATACCTGCCTCCATAAGGTGAAGAACCCTATCCATACTACATCCCATAATAGGTTCCATAGGTCATCGCATGCGATGCCCCATGAGACACTCCGTAGGTAGGAAGATACACTCCGGAAGTATGGATATACATACCAGAAGTAGGGATATACACCTTGGAAGTAGTAACATGACCTCTAGAAGTATGAACATAGCCTCCCAAAGCAACAGGCAGTATGTAAACCTGAGACACAATCGGTCTAGCAACCATAGTACGGACCTAACTCGTAGCCATATACTAGCTCGAAGGACCACATGAATAAGGTGGAGGATGTACATTTGAAGAAATAGGGATTGAGGAAGAAGGAACTTGAGTAATAATGTACGTGCTACCGCCTATCGTCACTCGTCTCAGATCTGGTATCCTAATCGAATCTCTAACCCTAGACCTAGGAGGGATATACGATGTAACTTCCACCATTGGGATGGAAGGTGCAATGTGACTAGTGCTCCCAAACCTCTCCGCATGGTAAGGAATGAGAGTTCCCCCAGGCATAGTGTTAGGCTCGAAGTCGGATTCAACATGAAATGCCAAATCATGTGTAGGGAAACCAGACATAGCATAACTACCATAGCTAGTGCTGGCAGGTTCAAACCAAGTCTCGGTGTCCTCCGGCATCCCATATCGGTAACGTGTCAATGGGGAATCAACCCTAGAGTGAGTAAGTCTATCGTGCATGGTTCCTATCTCAGAAATCACATGACCTAACTCAGCTAAGTCGGGTGAAGGATCGTAAGTAGGAGTAAACTCCCCATCATCGACACGAATGGGAGGAGGTGTTTTAGGAATATCCTCTAAACGATCTCCCATGGTGTGTGAATCAATGTGTTAAATAGTCCACCTGGACTGTCTAGGTCTCTCTCCAAAAGGAGGAGGAGAAGTAGAAGGCAAAAGTCCTGCTAAATGACGAGAACAGCGAGGAGCTGCACCCGAATCCACAATGACTCAAAAAATAGAAAAGACTCACTATTTACGTAAACCTTAGGCCAACTATCGTGCATAGAGCAATCACTAATAAAATATAAATCAAAATGCAAGCAAACAAAAGCTGGATAAATGAGCTCCCGAATGAAGCAGGTATGTCTCTCCTAGGAGAGTCTTGAGACTCCCATACACAACAAGCAAAGGTACATAACCAATTATTGTGGCCCTTAGCTTCAACATGTAAAGCGACTGTGCTATCTAACCCAAACCTAGCTGAGACACCTGCAGAATAACCCCTACAAAGTACCCCCTTGATATCCTAGGTAAGGCCACTAAGGTCACCTCAATATAATCAATGCTCAGGTGGACAGTCCCAGGCGGGATTGACCGTATGGGCAAGGTAGAAAAGCCTGAAACTCTCGAAAGAGCCCCCAGATACGAATACAATCCTGGAAGTATCTCTGGTGCTACTCAGTTATGACTAGGGGTCATCCCAATCAATAACCGCTCACACTGCCTCATGCTTAACTCCCTTTTGAGAGGAGGATCCTGAGAAACATTGGTTATACCAAGGATTTCACACACTCACTTGGACAGACACATACATGTTGTTGTTTAGTGATCTTGGAGAATTGACTTACAATGAACTATTCCAAGATCCTAAAACCTAAGCTTGTTGGTGCACCCTCTAAAAGAAAAGAGTGTAGTTCATTTTAATTTAGTGTTGATTTTAGTTGGCTTTATTACTCAAAAAAGGGATATGATTGTGCAACTAATGGTGTTATGACGCAACATGAAGTAAAATACACACCTAACAATCAATGCAAATGCATTGTGTCCATGAAAACAGGGTATGCTACTACGTGAAATGCACAATTCTTCTTCAAATGATAAATGAAAATTTTTCCTATATGAAGGGCTAACTAGTACTCCAAAGCAAATCTAGTGCAAGTACAATGCAAAGATGCAAAATGCAATGCATGATTATAAGCAAATGTTTTTGGATTTTTTGAAATAAAAGAGATGCAAAAAGCAAAAGAATGATTCTACGACCCCTAGAATCTGCAAGGACACACAAACAACACTCAAGCAAAGCACTAAGGTAAAATAACTCTAATGCACTAATCTCAAACAAAAAATCGAAAATGCCATGACAAGAACCTTCTTAAAAAAAAAAAAGTAGCCTAAAAAAAACCATTTCTGGTTGGAAACAGAGGTCTAAACAGACTCAGGTAGTGTCAAAGGAGACTCAGCAAATATCAAAATTCACCCAGCAACCAATTAGCTTCCAAAAAAAGGAAAAATCAAGGGCATATGCGACTGTTCGTAGTAAACCCGTGTGTATACGCGGCAATCACAGAGGAATCCGCGTGTATACGCGACTGTGAGTTAAAAACTCACATACAGGAAGAAAGGTGCATAAGTTCAAGGTAAACAGATCGGCTAAGACAAACTTCACACCAATCAGATCCTACTAGGCATACATGCCCCTAGACCCAACTCAAAAACAAGAGAGAAAGAGCAATTCAAATTCATTGAATGCCGATAAAACAACCCCCAAATGAAAACTACTAGGAACTCCCTAGTGGAGTCGCCAATTCTGTTACGGAGAGAAATTCCTATGGCTTGGGGTACCACAACAGATAGCTTGACTCCATAAATCAATCCTTTCCAATATGCAATAGAAATTAAATGTCTAACACTAAAGGATGAGACCTCATACCTTATTATGGACGGTTGAAGTAGATCCCCATTGAGCTTTCCAATCTTCAGCTTGAATTGATAGATTACTTCCTCAACAACAAGTAAACAATACAAGAATTCTATATATCATGGTGTTAGATCTATTCTAGCATATATAATCAATAATGTACAAGCATTTGACATAATCCCATGGATAAAATATTCATTCAAACACACATTATTGGACAGGAAAAGACATTTCTATTAATATAAACCAAAGATTACAAGATACAACCTCTGAGGGCACGTTTGTGAATTGGAGAAACTAAATCCCCCACTTGGGCCTCCACCACCTCAATCCTCCATCTCTCAATAGCAATCTCACAAGCAAAAGGCAAGCTTGGGAAGAACACACTAGTGCTCCAAGGGACAAAGGGATGCAGAATCAAGCATAAGTTCCGTCAACAATGGACTATAGTTTCTTTGCTCTCAATTCTCTCTTATGCCTTCAATGTACGAAGGGGTTCCTTATATAGATTTTCAAAGGGGTGATGAAAGGTTGAATCTGAGCAATCTCAAGGCATAGGGAAGGCCAAGAGTCAAATGAGTCAGATCCATGTCAAGGAAAACTCCAAAAAGATTTGGATTATGCACACATTCCGATGTACGTGGTTTTAGAGGTCAAACCCGTGTATATACGTGCTTATAGGTTTAAAAGTCGTGTGTATCATTTTTCATATGTTTTTAGGGATGATCAAGGAAACATCAAAGGACAAAAAATGGTCCATGGGGTTTAAGGAGTCTGCAGCGGGACAGGGGAAGGCCATACAAAGTGTGATTCACCTGGAGTGGTGAAATCAGCTATAACGGAAGTCACTTCATCCACTAGACCAAGAAAGTGCTAATTGAGGAGTTGTAGGTGCAACATAAGAAGAGTGCACCATACCATCCGCAGGCGAATGGGCTATCGAAGCATTCAACAAAATATTGGAAACAACGTTGAATAAGGTATGTAATGCTAACTATGATGACTAGGACCTAAAAATTCCCGTAGTGCAATGGGCTTATCGCACTATTTGCAAATGGCTAAAAGGCCAGAAACCATCCAACTGGTCTATGGGAAAGAGGCAGTCATGCCCATGGAGTACATTGTTCCTAGTTTGCGCATCACCGTGACGACGGGCATGGATGACGAAGAAGCATTAGAAGAGCACATTGCGTAGTTGTTCCAGCTTGAAGAAGACCATTTTGTTCCTGGCTTCCACCAGCACATTGCGAAGGATCGACAGAAGGAATGGCATGACTGCTACATTAAGAAAAAAAAGTTTGCAAATGGCGATTTGTGCTGTTATATGACAGTAAGTTTGTCAAGCATCCAGGTAAGTTACAAATTCATTGGTTAGGTCTACATCTTATTCATTCCATTGCTTCTAGAGGTGCAATTCCGTTACAACAATTAGATGGAACAGTATTGCCAACACTCATCAATGGGAGTTTCTTGAAGCCCTATAGGATGGGGCCCAAGATGTGCACTACTTTAGGCACTATGAAAAAAAAATGATGAATATTTTGGTTCAAAGCAAGAAGGTGAGCCCAGGGGTCGAGGCTACACAAGGTTCGAGTTTGTAGTGACGACAAGGAGACCGCTTGCAACAACTGTAGAGCCGTGGGTTGGTCAAATCAAGTAATAAATGCAGGTAGTTAAAACAATTAGCTGGTGACGCTTGTTGAGGTGACACACATTAATGGCTGATCCAACCATTAGAAGAGTAGGATTGCCAGTGGATTTGGCGTCATTACTACCATATTTAGTCATAATGGTGATCATAGATTTGGAAATGATGAGTTTGAATTGGAAATGGTTATGAAAAGCACGTGGGACACGGGAGGATGACATTGTTCAGTTGAGTGAGTAGAGTGTTGAGTAGAGGGTGAATTGTGCAGTAAGTGGCGAGCTTTTGAGTGAGTTGCAGAGTAGAAGGATAGAGTTATCAGGTGCATTGCAAGGTTTGGGGCATTAGGCATGTTGAGCGACCTCGATGCCATTGATATTTCCAGTGAAAACATGTCCCCTATTCGGACCATGACTGTCGAAGAAAAAGTCATGAGCATGCCGATTGGCTCATTGCCTATCCCAAAGAGAAAGCGGCAGGCTTAGGATCCCAGTACCAGGTCACCACAGAAAAGGCAATCTTGCACTTCAGCAAGAGTGCAAGGCGAAGAAATTGCACAGACTGGGTCATCAAGCTCAGGAGCTGTTGAGTCCATGACGCCCAAGGGTGTCTCTATTCACGATATTTTTTGGTATGTTGCTCCTACATGTCTAGGAGCAAAGCCGAGGTAGCTGACGAAAAATCAGAAATATCCACTGAAAATGCCGCCGCTGCCAGAAGGGATGACGTGCTCGATCGACATCATCCCTGCCTTCATCAGGTTGAAATTCGAAGACCATGACTTAATATTACTCAAATATGTCCAGGATGAGCCTTACGAGTCAATCCCGATGGGGCTTGATGCCCCAATTAAGTGGATTCCTAAACCTTGGGCAAGTGGGTTAGAATAATCTAGGTTGTTGGGGCTCATCAATATGCCTCATTTTGGGTGACTGAATGAATCCCATGTGTGTGTTAAGCAACTGTTGGCCTATTTTTATGGGGGAATGCTTTGGTTGAATACAACCATCCCTGTTATAGTAGACTTGATCATGAGAATAACAGGCTTGCTGAAGGCTAGGGAAGATCCGACGCAGTATATCCACAGGAGGAATATTGACAAGAAACTTACTAAGCAGCTGAAGGAGTGCTTTGGCCTGTAGCAGGATGGTCGTGCCTACCGTATTGATAGCATTAACTCACAAGTGGTGAATATTGGCGCATGAATTCTAGCGATTAAGGTTCTTTGAGGAAATCTCCTGGTCCAATGTAACTCAAGTGTTGTCGCATGCGCCCAGAAGTGTGCTAAGGGAGTGCAGATGAATTGACCTTTGTTTTTGCTGAACCAATTGCTAGAGGATGCTCTTATCGCTCAGGCTGGGTGACCATTTTCATATAGTTGGCTCTTAATTCTCATTACGCTAGTTGGATGGATGGAACTTGAAGACTACCAACCAATGGCGGTTGATGCGGTGAAGGTGTGTCGTGGTGCACAATATCAAAACTTATGGTGGGTTAAAGAGCCCAGTCAACAAGTGGACTGTGCCATTCAGTTTTGGGTCTATTGGGAGGCACTGCAAGATGTCGCCATATCCATTCCTTGAGTACCTCCTTATGCAGTGACCAAGTATCAGCGACTAATTCAGTTCACCATTAGACCCCATTCTATTTATATTCAGGCACGGCGAGACCTCAACCGGCAATGGATACCTTTGGCTTACAAATTCATGATGGAAGAATTGGATGCTATTGTTCAAGATTGGACAGCTGAATGGTGCAACACAGTGACTCTGGAGGAACTATCTAAGGAGCCACCACCTGATGCCCTAGAAGAGCCTTCCTAGAAGGAGTTGAGTACTCATGAATCTGCCAATGAGTTGATGATAGACCCAGAGGATGCAACACAATGCAAGTGGGAGGAGACTCACACCAAATGGCACCAAGAATATGAGGCAAGCAGTGGTACCAGGTTGGGGATGGAGGACCAACTACAACGGCTTATCAAAGTGGTCACTGACTCCTCCGAGGCTGCGACAAAGGTGATCCACGAATCCAACCATGACGAATTCGATGTGGTAAGATATATATTAAATTCCATTTTTGAAATTGTTTCCAATTATACATCTATGAGACCTATGATGCAGGACGTCCCATTGATCAGTACTGAGCCGCGAGCTAGGAACATGCAAGTTCCCCCAATTTCGATTGACACGGGAAATGAGGAAGTACACCAATTGCTGTGACTAGTTCAGAGTGTGGCTTTGGATATGAACAAGTTATCTACGATAGCATTAGTGGATTTGCAGCATTTTGTTGCGTTGGAATTGGAAGACCGAAATAAAGAGTTGACTAAGGGATATGTCCAGTCATAGAGCACAGCTGAGAAGTTGCAGAAAGAAGCAGAGGAGCTGCATCAAGTTTGGGTGCAGCTAGTGGAAGAAAAATTATGGGAGATAGACACCTTGAAGGTGACACAGGTTGAGCTACAGTGTAAGGCTTCCACAGAGATTACTGAGCTGAAGAAGGTACAAGACCGCCTTATTTTCAAACAAGCCTAGATGTTTGCGAGATGCAATGAATTCGAGCAAGCTATTTCTGAGGCCTGCCAACACATTTTTGAGAACATGGCCGAGCTCACCCCAGTAAAGAAGGCCAAGCGATTGGGGTGAACTATTGTCCATATCTAGAATGCCAACCTGATGCTCAATGCCCTGGTCCAACCTATGACGTCGTCGGAGCAGGTTGCGGCAAAGAAATATTCCCTTGAAGAAATTGTGACTCAATTTGAAACCATGGAGCAGGAGGCCAAGAAAATTATAGAGGCTACAATGCAGCTTTGGTAGAGCATTGTCCAAGATGAGCAGCTTGATCAATTGACAACACAGGTGCAAGAAGTTGTAGGCCAGTTGACGACGCTGAAAATGTCACCACGGGCCATGCCCGCTGATGGTGCAAATCACCAGGGCCAAGGAATTGAAGGATATTTAGCAAAGAGCTTCCCGTGCCTAGGAACACCAACAATAACACCATGCTCAGCTCGACGAATTTCAAGAAACTGGTGGACAGTTGGCTGTTAAAGCAGTCGCCACGTTGCAGGAAGTGCAAGAGAATTGACAGAAAGTTGATGACAAGGCTAGAGAAGAGCACCCAGTGTTGTAGGCTTTAAATAATTGTCAGACTGTTGCTGACAAAGTCCAGCTTCAGGTTCACAAGATCACACAACAATTTGAATATTTTAAAGCATGAACATCAGCACATACCTTGTCAACCTAACGTGGCTCGAGGATGCGCCACAAGACTGTGTTGGGGGCCTGTTGGTAGGGGTTTTGGTAAGTGAGTTATGCAGCATCGCGGAAACTATGCAAGGTCAGATTAGTGCGATGGGTGGAAGAATAATCACTTTGAATATTTTATATATTATTTGACCAAGTTTTATCACAATAGGTCATTAGCAGTTATAAGTTAATTAGAAGTGGACCCTCAATGTAAAGGCACAAGCCTATTTATAGATCTAGTTTTGCAATTAAATAGATATCATCATATGATAATCACATCAAAGGATCATTATCGCATGAGGTCTAGTGCGATATGGTTTTTGAAGAATTTCATACTGTATCTATGATCTATCTAGGTTTTTCCTCATGTATTCAGCCTCTTGTTGTCAATAAGAATTGTCTGTTTTGGATCCTTTGCGTAAGACTAATATGATATGACAGTTGTTGCACAACTCTTATGTGTTATTACAGTTGTGATCTAGTCTGTTATGATGTTGCGACTTGTTTTGTTATGATGTTGCTGTGATCTATTCCCTTTCTGCTATATTGATGCAATCTGTTTTAAAGTTTGTTACATTATGTTGCATTATGAGTTGAGATGTTTTATGAAAAATGCCGCGGAATTAGCGATATTGTGACAAATGTATGATGCTTTGGAAATGAATCAATGATGATTGCATAGTTCCGGATCCAATGGTTTCACTTTCTCCTCGTCAGATCCCAATATCCTCCATCCTCACTACCAAATACGCAGTTCTGACAGTTCTCCCTTGAACATCTAGCCTTGAGACTTCGTCTGCTCCATGGATGTTGCTAGGCAGGGTAAAAAATCTTTGGTCTGGTGCTCAGGGAGATCGCCCTCATTGGGCGTCAACTGAGTGAGAACCCCTGTTGATGAGGATTTGTTTGTGGGTTTCGCCAACAAGTCTTAGACCTAGAATTTCTGGACATGGTGGCTGTCTTGGAGGTAAAGTATGCTAGAAATTTGGAAACCATGATTCAAACTTACAATAGTTAAAAAAAACAGAAAATGATCGTTAAGGGTAAGAGACTTACTAGTAGAAATCTTGTAGATGAGTGGATTGGCGAGCTAGAATGAGAAAAATCTGTTGTAAAATCTCAAATGCACTAAAAATTGCAAGTGAAATGCTAAAGAATTCGTAACATCAAATGAATTAAATAATCCAAAACCCAATGGAAGAATAGATATGATTCATAGATATGGCACAAATAGATGGCTAAGATTAAGGCAGGAAATCCAAATGTGAAGGTGAAAACAACCAAAAACCTTAGATCTTATGATTTATGCAATACATAATCTGCAATGCGGGTCGCGGGATGCAGAATGAAGTTATTAACCAAGAAAATATGTTAAAGTTTTGCAATCCACAAAATATTTGCATGTTGCAGGATGTGGGTAAGCAATGTTGCAAATTACAATTTTATTGAGCTTTCGTTTTATGCAATCTGCATTGCAAGTTGTGGTTTGCGGAACCAAAAAAGAAAAAAAGTGCAAAACATGATTTTTCTGCTTTCTGTAATTTGCATTGCGGAATGCGGAAGGCAGAACTGGAAAAGAAAAGTTATATTTTGAAAAATATTTCTGCAATCCACAATCCGAATCATGGGTTGCGGGTTGCGGAAAGATGTGCTTTTATTGAACGAAAAATTCTAACTTCTGCAGTCCGCATTTGTGGGTTGCGGAAGGTGGGAAAATGATTTCTGAAAAACCTCCAAAAAAAGGAGTTCCACAATAGGCTTTTTGAATGCGGAGTGTAGGTTGTGGAAATGCAAGGCATATGCAAAAGAAAGAAGGGCGCTTCCGCAATCCACAAAACCAAGAAAAACAAGGTTCATAAGGAAATTTTATTAAGTTCAAACAAAGTACTTACAATTAAAAATTCCCCTAACAAGATTATGGCCTTAACAACCAATTAAAAGGATGAGTGGGGCTCCCATTTTAGTATCTTAAAATGGGATCTATTGCTGCCAACAACAAATGGAGACTCATCGAGTGAATCAGTTATCTCTTTATAGTTTCACGTAAAAAATTCAAAGAAGATATGTCAGTTTAAGCAAATGTTTCAGTTCATAACAAACAACAAACTTCTGAAAACACAAACATACCTAGCATAACAATAGATACAATTTTCATCAGACAATACCATAACCACTGATAGTGATACTCAACAAACGAATAAGTCTTAGAAGTAATAAGGTATTCCCATAAGCAAGATGTCAACAGTGAGGGCAGTTTTAAATAGGATTTTGGTAAAAACCTTGGATCTAACTCATGATATTCAACCAGTAATCACGTTGAATATAGATTGTTTATTAGGGATATACACAATATATATATATATATATAGCATAAATAACAACTTAGTTGAAAATTCCATTTCCCTGGGAAGGTACACTGCTACACACAGGTCTTACCTGAAACCAAATAAGCTAGCTCGGTCAGGAGACTCCTTGTCTTTTGGATTTTACACCAAAATAAATTACCATGGGCTGGTAACCACCTATTAGTAATTTCATTCCAAATAAGGTCCATGAACATGGTCAAGATATATTTTGATAAGACCCCTTGTCTTTGAATACAATAATTTGTATTTTAAACAAGAAAAGAAAACAATTTACAAATGCAAACTGCAAGCCATTACCCTGGATTGGGAACCATCTGGTGGTAATATCATTCACTAAGCATGTCTATGAACATGATAGGAAGGCTCGTGATTAGAGCCCCTATCTTGCAGTTTACACTTATTGAGGTGATTTTGTTAATTTTAAGGTGATCAAGGCGAGATCAGAAAAGAAGACAGGTTAAAGAGGTTGTTAAATATGTGCTGCCAATAATCACTAAGGAAGCTGGAAAGAATATGAGAGTACTCCTAAAATATCAATCATCATTATGAGCATGGATAAATATAGTGATTACAGGAACTAAATATTCAATTTAAATATTCAACATAGATTCTGGATTGCATTCCCATGAAGATACTAGTTCAGGTATAAACTAAGTGGACATTTCTTACACATCCAATTTAAAATTCCTCAGTTAAAATGTTCTAGGGATAAACCAATTCACCAAATGCAACTAGTTAATGTAAGCATGCTATGTTTTGTAAACAAAATAAACAAGAAATCAATCAAACAAAACAAATTCAAAATAAAATCAATCAAAACAACACACCTATATACAAGTAAGAAAAACTTACCTCAAGCAAAATACCTCTTGAGGATCTGGATGTTCGTTGGATAAGTATCATAAAGACCTTCCAACATCTGTAATCGGACTATACCAAGGACAATATTTTATGTAATAATGAATGGCCCTAACCACATACGCTAAAACTTGGTATAGTCTCTTTTTTTGTTGTGGGGTTTGTCCCACTTCAACACCAGATCCTCAATCTTAAAATCACGATTGGTGGAGGATTTATCATCAAACCATATATTTACCAGTTTTTGATGGTGATATAACTTATTCCTGGATTTTTCCCTCTCCTCTTCTGATTTAAGAAGAGTGTCAATTCAATTCTGAAGAGGGGAAGATTCATCATCCCGTGAACAAGATTGTGGAATTTGTAATGATAGCAGAAGATGATTTGATGGTAAAATGGATTCTTTTCTGTAGACAAGGGAGTAGGGATAATTTTAGATAGAAACCTTAGGAGTGATTTGATCTTCCCATAAGGCATTGAAGAGTTTTACATTCCAATCCTTATGGTGGGTGGCCACCGTTTTCTTTAAAATATTTATCAAATTCTTGTTCAAAGATTCTATCAAACTATTACCTTGTGGGTAATAGTTTGCATAATACTTCACTTTAATCCCATTTTCAAGGGCATATTTTGTGAGATCAATTGAATTAAAATGTGAGGAATTATAAAAAACAAAAGATTCAGGAACCCAAAACCTGATAACAATGTTACTCTCCAAAAATTATATAACCGAGTTGGTATTGGAAACTTTAAGGGGAATCGCTTCTACCCAGCTAGTAAAATCATATGTTGTGGTTAATATTTACTTATGCTGCAACGTAGAGGGAGGATTATTGGGACCAACAAAATCTAGTCCCCATTGTTGAAATGGAAACTAGAAAGTGATATGTTGGAGGGAAAATGTTGGCTTTCTCAACTTACCAGCACATCTTTGGAAGGCTGACACTTTCTAACAAAGGTATATGCATAGTTGAATAATGTGGGCCAATAGTATCATGCCCTCAACACTTTATGTGTGGTGGATTCTCTTGAAAAGTATCCTCCTGCAGGTCATGCATGCATTTCAAACAAAAGTTTGTCAGCTTTTGTTTTTTCTAAGCACGTGAGAAAGACATCATCATAATTTCTAGGGAACAACACATTATTAATGAATTGATAAGGTGTTTCTTTCAATATCAATTTCCTACACTTTATAAATTCAAGGGTTGGAGGGGCATACTCATGAGTAAGATCAAATTTAATATCATCATACCATTCAAATGATGGAGTAGAAATAACATCAATAGTGTCAACATACATGTATTCCTCCTGAATCCATTGTTGTTCCTACTCTGGGTTATTGGATTGGGCTACCAGTAAACATAAGCCCTCCCCTTTGACCATCTTGGAAGGATTAATATCCAAATCATACTCCTCGAGCGCAATCATCCAGTGAGCTCTTTTTTCTCCTAACTCCTTTTGAACCAACACATTTCTTATGGTTGCGTATGGGACAATCACCTTAGTTTTGGACTTCAACAAATAAGGCCTGAAATGCTTCACATATTTATAGATACTATAGGTTTTCTTGTTGATCTGTGTATAATTCAACTCGGCCCTTTTGAAAGTAGAACTCATGAATGAAACCAGGATATCTATGTCCTCTGCATTTTTTTGAATGAGCATAGCAACATAAGAAAAATCAGTAGAGAAAGTATATAAAATAAAATATTTTGAAAAATTAGAAGGAACCAATGCAGGAGCATCCATTATGGCATTCTTAATCTTGACGAACATATCCTTTAGGATGTCAAACCATTTAAACAAATCATGTTTTGGAGTGGTCTAACAATTTGTGCAAAATTTGGTACAAACCTCCAAACGAAATTAATCTTCCCAAGGAAAGATTCCATGGCCTTCTTTGAGCTTGGGAGCCCAATTTTAGCAATGGCCTTAGATATCCCTTATTCAATTATCATTCCATCCTTTGAACAAATAAATCCCACAATTTTTCCTTCTGTAACTGCAAAAACTGATTTCTTAGGGTTAAAAAATATCCATACTTCCTACATCTTTCAAAAAAATTCCTTAATGTGAACAAGTGATCATGCTGACTTTTAGAAAAAATAGTATATCATCTAAGTAAACAACAACAAAATTCTGTATCAGACCTCTGAAAGCTATATCCATATATATCTGGAATGTTGCACTGACATTGATCAACCCAAAAGGAATTCTCTTGTAGGAAAAAGTGCCCGAGGGTTTTTTGAAGGAAGTTTTAAGATGGTTAGAGGCCATGACCAAAATTGATTATAACCTTAAAAACCATCAAGCAAAGAAAACATTTCTGCACCTGAACCTCTTTACAAAATCTATTCCATTAAAGGAGCAGGGTAGTTGTCCTTTTCAGATGCTCTATTTAGGTTTCAAAAGTCTACACACAGTATGATCTCTCCACTCTTTTTGCGGACAAGGACCAGGTTAGAGATCCACTGTGTGTATCTCACAAGAAAAATGATTCTAGATTTTAGGAGTTTCTCAAGCTCTTTTCTAATTGATGGCTCGAGACTAGGATGAATCTTCCTCAAATTTTGTTGGTAGGGTCTTAAATTGGTCTTTAGGGGTATGTTATGCTGCATGATAGAAGAATTGGAGGTTTTGAGATCATCATAAGTCCATGAGAAAACATCCTTGAATTGTTTACATAACTTAAATAAATCTATGTCCTCTTTTGGAGAACAAGTAAGCTCTATATTAATGAGCTGATAGTTTTTCTCATTACCAAGATTAATAGTTTTATACTTAGGAGTAGAACTATGAGTTTTGAAATTAGGATTTCCTTTAAACTCATCTTGCAGGTCATATTATTTCTCTAAATTGATGAATGATTTAGGGATCAAGTTGGAGGGAAGATTATGATCAGACATATACTTATCATGTTCATCCTCGTCTATAGTTAATTCCTTAAAAGTGTCATGGGATGTCAGGAAGTCTAAAATATGAACATCATCATCAAAGTTTTTCCAACTAGTTACATTGTCTGGTATAGAAGGTATGTACATGAGTTCAATAGAAAAGGTATCGTGGGACCTGCCTTCTGATGGAATGAACCTAGATGCAGTGTTTTCTTAATGATTTGCATCGAAATTTTGTGACCTAGGGACATATTTGATATTAAAAGCCTTAAATGAATTTTTCATTTCCCTAACTAACTTCTGATAGTTCAAAAAATGTGGATACAAACAATGGATCTTATTTCTCACCTATTTGACTATGATTTCATATTTTCCATAACATTCAATGATTTGTGCTCCCAAGTCTATTGCCTTTCTGAGCCCATGTACTAGAGCCTCATATTCAACAATATTGTTGGTACACTCGCATTCAATCATGCAAGCAATCATCCATTTGGTGTCCTTAAGGTTGATGAGTACACAACCTGCACCAACACCATCCTTGGATTTAGACCCATCAAAGAAAAGTGTCCAAGAAGAAAAATATAATCTAAAATTCGTATTGACTTTATATGCATTATGTACAATTTATCCAGTAAATGGAACTATTGTATAATTATCGATTTCTGACAATCTATCGACATTCTCATTAGGGTAAGAATCAACAGGAAAATTGCTGAAGTAAGAGTTGAAGGTGTAGTGTTCAATGGCTGTATTAATAAAGACCACAAGTTCATAGCTTGGATCATTTAGATCCGTGACTGTTTGTTTCATGAAAGGCTCCCTATTAATATTAATATGATTTGGAATTACATTATATGGTAGCCACAAATGGGACCATTTGGTGGCAAAATATCCTTTCAGCTTCTCTGACCAGTCTCTGCCCAGCCACATGCCATAAGTCTCGGGAACATTAGCTACTACAATATCCACTGTCTTATGTATTTTAGGGTCCACAGACAATGTTAAAAGGACATTCTTGAGCTCCCTTAGGACCTTAAATCTAGAACTATCTAACTAAACTATTTGAATAGGAAAAGACTCCCAATTTGCATTCAAATTCCTACAAATAGACACAGGAATAACATTATATGATGCCCCTAAATCAATCATGCAATTGTGGACCTTTAGGTTAAAAACCCCAAACGTAAGTAGAAAAGGTGGGACCCTTTTCATATAAGAATTTTGAGCATCAGGTTTTGTGCAAACTTCCAAATTATTATTTTGAGCCCATCTTGTTTTATTTACAATCATGCCTTTAGGAAAGTTTTCTCTCATAGATGGTATTTTGAGAAGTTCAAAGAGAGAAATATTTGCTTTGGACCTTCTCAAACTGTCTACCAAATGATACTCAATTTCATGAATTCCATTTTTCTTTTAGCAATACTACTTCACATGTATTCGAAGTAGATGTCAATGGTGTATTTTCCAGTGATGTCAGACCTTTACTTATGGTATTATAGGAATGTTGCAGATCAAATAAAAATTTAATATCATCTTCTTCCTCTGCTATCAGCATCTCTAAAAAACAATTAAAAGTGTTTACATGTGGATCTTGTTCTTCAGTAGGAGGCATTTCCTCTATATCTTCCTATCTAGTATCATCGTGGATAGTTTTGGGTGTAGAAGTTAAGGCCTTAAAGATAGAATAGATCTTATCATAGGTGAGTGTCTCCCATGGTTTGGAGGAGGTTGATTTTGTGGAAGTTGGTAAGGTATCCTAAGAGGTGGCCTTGCAAAACCTCTATTATTCAATTGGTTGTTACTAGTAGCTCTCTTAAGATCTACCATGTCATTCAAAATATTTTGCAATAGTTTTCTCATGTTATCCATGTCATAAGGGTCTTTATTTTGGGGTGCAGGTTTGGAAACATTCTCCTTCCTTCTCCTGGATGTAGAAGGTTGGTCCGGCTCTAGATTAGGATTATCTTTAATATCGAACATATCTTTCTCTATTAAGACAACCTCCTGAAAGGATCCTTGCAGAGTAGGTTTATGAGCATGCTTAAACCACATAGAAATAGATGTATGTAAATCCTTAGTGTAATAGGATACAAAGATTTCTTTGAGGGAGGAACATTGGTAGGGATCCTCTTCTTCAAACAAGATAACCTTTGATTAAAATCTTTGACTCCTTCTTTCGGTTTTATCCTCAAAGAGGATAAATATATGACAAGATCCTCTGGGGTACTGTCATCTCCAAAATTCTAGAGAAATAGTCCCTCAAATTGTTCCCAATAATTAATAGAGCCGGCTTCCAAAGAAAAGTACCAAGTGGAAGCCTGTCCTTCAAAAGAATAAGGGAAAAATCTGCACACCACATCCTCATGTATCACATTCCTCAATCTAATGTCTTGCATGAAGTTATTAACATGATCCTCAGTAGGGATCCTATCATCCAGATTAAACTTGTGAAGCCATTTCTTATGGTTTTTGGTAAATCTATGTAATTGTTCAGGGATAAGAACTGTGTCTAGGTCAATCCAAGGTCTGTTGAATTGATCATCCATTAGAATATTTGGTGTAGAATAAGAGCTTGAGTATGTTTCACTATCTGACTATTCTTCTGATGACGATGGAGATGAATGAGGTGGTGTGGGTGGTGGTAATACACCAAAATGGTCGTTAGGATGTGGATATTTTGTGGATTGCTCCGTAGTTCCTAAAAATGGACTTTCTTATGTTTCAAGAGTCTCTTCCTGTTGACTAATATCTTGAGTACTAGTATTAATAGGTGAATTAAGAGTTAAAATACGAGAATACAAGACATTTCTGAGATTCTAAATTGTCTCAGTCCCTGGTTCCACCCTTGTGGTAATATTGTGGAAATTGTTTCTCCACTATCCAAAAGTGAGGTTTCCACTAGTGGGTGGTGTAAAAAGGGTTTTTGGTCTTCCAGTCGATCGTTCCGAAACAGGGGTGGTAGGAATTGGTGACTGGCCTTCTGCAGGATGTGTTGTAGATGCAGAAGCTTGGATGTGACTCTAGTAATGATAGCTGATCCGGGGTGAGGAGGTTTGGTTGTATTTTGTTTTCACATTTTTTACAATGGCCCTCCTTCTAGCGCCATTTGTTGGCAACTCGGGCTTGTAGGTTGCTGGAAGATCAATAAGGAAGTCAACAAAAGGAAATAGTCCAACCAAAAAGGCTTCAAATTGATCCCATGTAGAGATTATTCTATCCCCAAGTTGTTTGAGATGACTAGATCCTATGGATACGAGGCCTCCGCTGGCACAATGGTTTTTTGATCTAAGTGATCTTCTATTCCCTCAAGAAAGATCTAAGAACGTTTGAAGTAACTAGATTCTAGACTAACTGTTCAAGAAAACTTAAAAAGTGATTGTAACAGGTTTGGGCAGGGCAGTTGTAAGATTTAATTTATAACAATAAACTAATTACTCAAAGTATAGAAATATAAGTCAAGTTCACTTCCTTAACTAGCTTAAAATAAAACCAAACAATGAAAATTGCAAATGCTTTATCCAAAGTGTTATAAGTGTACAACATGTCCTATCAGGTAATACCAATTGACAAATTAGTATCGAGGATTAATAACTACTCATTAGTTGTAGAATAGGGCATGTGAATTAAATAAAGACATTCATTCAATGCAAATTTAATGTGTTAAGATTGTAAGGATAAATCAATACATAAACTAACACATTCAGTTTATAATCAACCAATGATCAGTATGCTAGATAGATAGAAGAAAGACTAAAATTCATGAAAAACATTTAATGAATAACCACATAACATAGCATAAATAAAAATGTAATTTTATTCAACTTGCAAAACATTACAAAGCACAAAATTACAAAGCTTTCTTGGTATGATCTTGGTATTCTCCTCTCCTATATATTTCTCCTAGGCTTAATCCTGCTAGTCCCCCCTTTACATGGGAAATACCCTCCCTTTAAATAATATTACAAAATTTACAATGAAAGAAATTTCCCAAGATGGGGAATTACAAGATATTTTGGTTTCATGGTTTTCCAAGGGTGAAATGCCAATTGGTAAAGGAATCCATCAAATCTTGAATTTATTTAAACTGAGCATTTTCTAAATGCAATTCAACTTTACATATTAAGGACGTGATCTCCTTTTTCTTAATCTTCATCCATTCTTTGAGGAAGATATCAATCCTCGTTAATGAAGTGAGAGGTGTCTCACCCAATGCTTGATTTCCTCCATAGTAATCTGATTCATCTCCAAAATATGCTCCTTCGTTTTGGTAGAATCGCTATGAATCTGCTCCAACATCAATTTCGGAGGCATGGACTCATCGATAGGATATATGAGTGGTAGATACAGATACTCAAGTAATGTTTCTGAGGAAAACCACCTCCTTTTCTAGGTCACTTTTCCATATTTGATTATGGATTCCACCAGATCACAAATGCTTTCCCATGTTTCAATTATCACCTCGATTTTCTTAAGCTTAAGCTTATCTAGGATTAGCAGATCATCTGCTCTATCTTTGATATATTCTTGCCACTCTATAATGTGATCATAAGATTTATTTTCTCATTGTATTATTTTGTAATGCTTATGGAGGACCTCTGACTAATGCTCAAATGAATTATACAGCTCCTGCATCTCATTGAACCCTTTATGCAAATTGACCATGCCTTGATAAAATTGATCATGTATTATGCACGCTAATTGTTTAAAATCTTCTCCTATAAATTTATAGAAGGAATAGGTAGTAGATGCAAGTTGGATGTCTTTAAGAATTTTTTCAAACATAGAAATTGTGTTTTCCTGCTACTCAATTAAGAGATCTACCTTCTCTAGTTGTTGCTTTATATAATCGTTCTTCTTGTGAAGCTGATTTAACTTCTCTTCATATTCCTCTTTGAGAAGTTGAATTTCCTACTGGTGGTGTACCTCAGCTTGTTCTAGGTATTGTTTGGAATTATGTAGCTCTTGTTCCTTGCCTTTGAATTCTTTGTTCAACTGAGATAGTGAATCAAAATTTTCTCCAGCAAAATCCCCCATGGTAGTTGTTGTATCCATGGCTCCTTGTTTTGTGTTACAAGAGTCCCTTTTCCAAATGATCTAGCTAGGGATTGGCACCTTCTCAAATGTTCCCTCTATTATCCTCTTATCTCTCTTATTAAATACATATTTATCCTTCATTCTCCAAAATTACTTCCCATAGAAACCACTGCATCCTCACCAAAATCTTCTATCTCCTATGTAGTCGTGATAGTTCACTCATGAACAGTCACTAGAGGTTCAAATTGGGATGTTTGAGGATTGCGGATATCCACAATAATGGGTGAAATAATAATAGGATGTGTAGGAAAAATAGGTGCAAGGATGTAGAAATAGGACTGGGGAAAGGTATAGAAGTTTCAGGGGAAGAAATTATAGAGATGGAAGCAGTATCTAGTTGTGAAAAAATAGAATGTGAGGATGTTTGGGTAGTGTGGAGTTCATATGAATTTGAAAGAATAGGTGAAGTGGAAGGGAATATAGAGATAGGACCCTCTATTAGTACTAAGGGTACGTTGGTGGTAGCTGAAATAATTTGAGATAAATTGATCTCAAAAAAAGAAAATTGGCGAAATGATGAATAAAACATACTCCTAGATAACTGGGTGGTGGTAATGGATGAGGTCATGGAAGTAATAAAATTAATAGGGAAAGAAGAAGGACCATTTTCCTCCTCCAAGTCACTGTGTATCTCATGTATCTCAACATTGGATTGAGGCAAAGGTTATACCTGCTGAATTGGAGGAATTTGTAGGATCTGTTGTTCAAGCTTCTCCACTCGTTAATTTTTTTGTGGTGGAGGTTGAGGAATTTGTTCTTGTATTTGATCTTGAGGAATGACCTCATGAACCTTTTTATTCTTTGGTGGAGTTTGGGCCACATTTTCCTATGCATCTATCGTTGAACTAAGCTTCTCTAGGCCTTTCTTTAATTTTGGTGCTCTGTCTAAAGTCTCCAATGTAGAGGAGGATTGTGGTTTCTCAGGTCCTTCCAGAACAACTTTACCTTTATCCTTAGACTTATCAGGGGAGTAGTAGAAGAACTGGATAAATCTTCCTTATCGTCCTTTTCTATTCTCTGCTTGTGGAGATCCTCCTGCACTTTTAACCGGAGATTTTTGAAATGTAGGGTATATGTCTTTAACTCCTTCTGATACTGGAATATGTGGGCGTTTTCTTGAGGATTGGTAATCCTTCCCACCAATTCTGAAAAATAAAGAGCCCCTCTGTATATTGAGTCATCGAGAAGATCCTGATGGGCATAAGGAAATTTAGTTCGCTCGTTCTCAAAATGATTACTGAGTCAGGACTTGGGATCATGCATTCTTCTTGGTTCTTCCCCTAGATTCATTTCTGCTATAGCCTTTCCCAAGATAGTAGCATGAGAGGAGTTCAACAATGTCAAAAAACAAAATCTCAAAGGGAACTTGGGCCAACACTTCCTGTTATGTGTAGCAAGATTAGGGAAGGCTCCTTCAATGACCGTTTAATAGGCTATTTCCTGGAAACCATCCCATCCACGACTATTCTTAGCAGCAAGTGGACTGTGTTGCAGCCCCAAATCCAAATGTAGGACAAATGTTCTCCCATATACCAATCACTAATGAGAGAAATTAGGGATGTGACCCCTTTTGAAAAAGTTGGGACATCTCCCTTGAAGATCATCTAGTACATCGACCCTATGAAGTGGTCGCAAATATCATAGATTCGGGGGACAAAATTTTCCTCTCACATGTATGAGAAATATATGTGTACTTGCAGGGAATTCTTGGTCCAATTCCATCCCATGGCCAGGAATGTAGAACTAGCACAGAATACATCCATTACATACCCCAACATGTAGAAATATGGCTTCCTTAAGGCCGAAGTTTTCTGATACATTTCAATTGCCCCATTCATTGCTACTGATAAAATCTGAGCCCAATTGAATTATTCCCCTGTAATAAATATGTGATGGTCTATGGGAGCTCATTTCATATTGAATTCGATGCAGTTGGTTAAAACATACAACTGAGAAAACATAGCTGCTAACAAAGAGAATGGATTCCTGAACCAAGAAATGGGGTAGACCTTTTCTTCCTTGGGGACAAAATCTGTAGCTTTATCCATGTAGGATTTTATTACTTCCTCATAGCTGAACTGGGTTATGGCTGCATCAAGAAATTGGGTTGTGAGGAGTTGTTGAGGATGTCCAAGAGCATATGCTATGGAGAATACATCTGGGTAGAATGAGGCTATCAGGCTTCGATGGTGGTCATTGAAAGACCGTTCTTTGGGGCTTGCAAAGTCAAGTGCCTAGTTGACTAGGTCTGTATATGGCATGAACGGAGGCCTAGCTACAATACAGTCAAGCTGGGAACTCCTAATTTTGGCATACGCAGGTTGGTCATGGGGAATTATAGAGAAGTCATCATTATCGAATATTGAATAGATTCTAGACCAATATAGATGAAGGGTTTCAGAAACAAGCCCATTGGTATCAGTGTGTAATGCCCCGGTTTTGACCCCGTTACATTAAATGTACATGATGTATATATTGTAATGATCATGGTGCGGAGCTAAAGGCCAAAGCCCCACCATTGATCGGTAATGCTATGTTTTGGATTTAAATTTGTCACCGATGGTATATCGGGGCATCCGGCATATATTATGTTGGCCATCATGTAGATATGCATCATAATTAATTAATGGACACAACCAGCTACGGTCGCGGCAACCAAATCGAATGGGGCATGATTTCCTAAGGATAAGGGGGGTGGAATATTTAACCTATGGGCCAATGGGGAAAAGCCAAATGTCTATGAGGAAACCCATCAAACTGTCAACTACCTTTCTTGTCTTTTTCCCCAATCATTTATTTCTGCCAGAATGTGGTTGAGTTAGTTATTGCATGGAATGGGAAGAGTATGGGCAACCAAATTTGAATTGGGCAGAGACCCATTTTTGAAAAACATGTTTTGACTTCCTTGGCAAGTAAAATGCCCAAAAACGTATGCCATTTTGCTAGGCATCCACGTTTTCCAGTTTCCTCACGTTTTGGGAGCAACTGGAGTTTTTCCTGTGTCTTTCATTCCATGATTTTGGCTGTTGGCTTCATTTTTCCCATGGATGGGAGGTCGTTTTTGTAGTGCCAGGGACTGGGTTGCCTTCCTCATGTTTTGGGAGCTGTTGGTGCATTTTTCCATTCATGTTTTTGTGAATTCATGTGTTTTTACCATGGCTGTGAAGGGCCATTCACGTTTTTTACTGTCTCAGCGACTATTGGCCTCACGCACAGGCTATTTGGGACGTTTTTCCCTGCTAAGAGTGTGCTCACTGATAAGCTTCAGGACTGTGTGTTTTTTTTTCCATATTGTGAGCCGATTTTGCTGTTACGTTTGGGGCTGTGTAATTCGTTTTTCCCTGTTTAAGCTGTGAGAGCTGAATTGATTGCCTAAGTGCAATTTTTGGTCTTTGGAATGTGTGAGGAGTAAGGGTGTTGGCTTGGTTGCTTGATAAACCGGTGCTAGAAACCACACAGACAGAGCTAGAGGGCTGGCCTTCTTCTCCATCACCCCTGAATAGCACTGGAAGGGAATGCAGGGCCTGAGGGAGGGACTGTGTAGCAGAGAAGGGACTGATTCCTTGTGTTGGGTGTGGATGGGTGTCTTAGAGGTTAGGCTAGTTCGAGTGTAGGTGTTCTTGGCTCTGTAATGAGCTCACCAGCTTAGCAAATTGCCTTCATCAACTCCTTAATGGCCTGATAAACCCAACTTGGTTGGCTTGGCTATGTGTTTTTGTGTATCTTGGCTATGTGTAAGCCTACTAGTTCCCTTATTCCTTGGAGAATCATGCCCAGCTCGGGGGTGGCAGCATTGCTGAGAGATTGAGGAGAACGCTGGCCTATGGTTGGGTGGAACGTTGCAGTGACGTAGCTGGTTGCGGAGCAAAGCTTTCATAAGATAAGTAATCTTGTGCATTTTACCTCTGCAATTCTATAATTAATATTAATTAAATAGAAATGAACATGTTGAAATAATTATTGTGTGAATGCATGTTGTTTCCGCTGTGCAAGATGAATTAATTCAGCTGTGTATGATGAACAATTGTATATGTGCATGTTTTTGCTTCAATGCATTCTACTTCAGCATTATGTTTTGCCATTTTACTTCCTGTACATGTTCATGAGGCTGTTAGTATGCTTGGTTAATGCCATGGATTGCGTCCTCCTTGCTGGTCGGAGGCTTGGGGATGTGACACAATGAAAATCCTGACGTTTGGATCCTTATTCTTCTTCTCTTGCAGCGCAGTCTTAGACCTAGTATTTCTGGACATGGTGGCTGACTTGAAGGTAAATTCTAATAGAAATTTGGCAACCATGATTCAAACTTACCACAGTTAAAAATAACATAAAATGACCGTGAAGGGTAAGAGACTTACCAGTATAAATCTTGGAGATGAGTGGATTAGCAAGTTGGAACGAGAAAAATCCGCTGTAAAATATTAAACGCAGTAAAAATCACAAGTGAAATGGTAAAAAATTCGTAAATTCGAATGAATTAAATAATTCAAAACCCACCGGCATAATATATATGAGCCGTAGATTTGGTAGAAATAGACGGTTAATATTGAGGTAGGAAATCCAAATGCAGAGGTGAAAAAAACCAAAAACCTTAGATCTTATGATTTCCACAATCCGCAATCTGCATTGCAGGTTGGGCGATGTGGAATGAAATTAATAACCAAGAACATTTATTAAAGTTATACAATCTGCAATACCCAAAATATTTGTGGGTAATCAATGTTGCAAATTACAATTTTATTGAGTTTCCTCTTTCCGCAATCCGCATTGTGGGTTGTGGTTTGTGGAACCGAAAAAGCAAAAAAGTGCAAAACATCCAAAATATACATTGTGCAATGAGGAAGGAAGAATCGAGAAATAAAAATTTTATTTTGAAAAATATTTCACCAATCCGTAGTCAGCATTACAGGTTGTGGGTTGCAAAAATGCGAGCTTTTATTGAATGAAAAATTCTAACTTCCGTAATACGCATTTGCAGGTTGCATAAAGCGGGAAACTGAATTCCAAGAAACCTCCAAAAAAAGGAGTTTGACAATCTGATTTCTGAATGCGAAATGCAGGTTGCGAAAATATGGCATATGTAAAAGAACCAAGGGCATTTCTGTAATCCGCAAAACCGAATAAAAAGAAGGTTCATAAGGAAATTTTATTAAGGTCAAAACACAATACTTACAATAAAAAATTCCCATAACAATAATATGGCCATAAAATCCAATTGAAAGGATGAGTGGGGCTCCCATTTTAGCATCTTAAAATAGGATATGTTGCTACCAACAACACATAGTTAGTCAGTAAGGTCCAAAAAAGGGGTAAACTGTCACCATACCGACACTCCTTCAAAAACAAGAAAAAGATATTTAGTTTTAATGAGTGCAAAGGAAAGCAAAATAACTTAGAAAGTTCCATTTATTTACAAGAATGGTATAGATAACCGTAAACTTGATGTTTTGTACTAAGGTTTAGCGAGCATGACAAAGACATAAAGAAAATTCAAAATCTTTTTCATTTTTAGGTCCAAAGCACAAAACATTGGAAACTAAGTTGGAAAAGGGTCCTTTTCCATAATTTTAGTCCTCCAGGTCCGGAAAGGAGATAAACCTATGCTTGAAGATACTCTTCTAGATTCTGAAGAATATAGAGCATTCATTTTTCATAAGTAATCCACGTGGCCTGAAAAACGATAACCTACCACCGATGTGGATGATTGTTTAATTTACCTTAATGAGTTTGAACAAATAAGTTAACTTGACAATATAGTCAATTTTAAGGTGTCAGACCAGGGCTTAAAGATAACTCCATATCTTTCCTGTGAGGTTTTAACGAGTCCAAAAAAGTAAACTCATGAAATCCTTATTGCTTTTAACGAGCTCGAAGGAGAGCAAAAATAATTCTCTAAATGCGAGGAGATGAGTGTCAGAGGTAGGCAAAACTAGTTCCAAGCACGACGAACAGACCTAAGCATAATGCAAGGAAGATGAGAAAGATAAAGACACTCGATGAATGTCTCCTCAAGGAAAAAGGTGTCAAGTTGCACAGGAAAAATGGTACAAGGTTGAGCGATGATGAGAGTAGAGATGAGGGATTATACAACGAGCTTAAAGCATGGAAGCAAGAATCAGGCTCAAAATAGGGAGAAGGGTACATGAAAATGCAGTTACAGCTTGAAAAACAAGGCTAGGCCAGTAAATAGTTGTGATTCCAACTAAAAATCATGTCTCCAAGAAACAAAAACATTAGGATCATATTCAGAAGAAAAGATCCAATGCAGGTCACTTTGACATAAACACATGTGACTTTGCTATCTTATATAGAATGGAAGGCCAAGGAAGAATCGACTGAAGAATATTCTATAGTGTCAAGGCCCAAGGGTTTATGGTCAATAATATCAAACTTAGAAGGAAAGCAAAACTCAACAAGGGAAATAGAGTATGCAGGAACAAACTCAGTATGATGGGAGTTGAAAAATCTAGAAGAAAAATCAAACTCATCAGGATCACTAACTTGTTGTTCAAAGGATGAGTCAAAAGAATCAACAAGACCAACATAAGAAGGTTGATCAATAGAAAGATCAGAATTACTAGAAAAATTAGGGTTAGACTTAATCACAACTCAACCAATATCCATAAGAAGTCCAAACTGTATCAATGACTCTAGGAATAATTCATTTGAAGGAAGTAGACCATTCCATATAGGAGACATGTCTAGACATTCAAGTGGATCAACAGAGTGGACATCAAGTTCCCCAGTTTGCATAGTATGGATGAGCTGGTTAACTTTCGAGACTGGGTCCCAAGAAGGTAAACATGAACACAGAGGCTTCTTCTCAATAGCAATTTAATGAGAGGGATATGAGGCTACATAGCTCACCCGTGGTGGGATAGTGTCTATCAAGACACTAGGAATCAATAAAGGAAATACTTGGTATCTAGTTGGTCAGGAGAGGGATCACGAAAATCCAACTAATGAATAGTGACAATGTCTTTGTTATGATTAAATTACATCACATGAAATAATGATGATACCACAACTTGCATGGAATAAACATAATCATGCTTGAGGATCATATTAAATTCCAAGGGGTCTTTTATCACCATGAAATCAACTAATATGGCCTTCCCACCCAAAGTAGCAGGTGTTTGAGAAAGAATTCCCAAGGCTATACTAGTTCTTCTATTGAAATCCAGTAACTGACTATCATTTGACATAAGGCTGGGAGATCCCATGCCTTTCCAAGAATGAGCATTCAAATTTACTAAATAAGGATCCTTCATCAACAATACAACAAACAATCGTGTATTTTCCAACTTTGACCTTTATTTGGAAAGGTGGATCAGAAGGAAGGCATGGCTCAACTAGGATATCCCAATCAAAGGAAGTGATCTGAGAGATTGGTGGGGGTTCATATCAAGCGAGTTCAATGCCCCCTTGTTAAATAAGTTATAAACTAGAAGCGAAGAAAATGTCACTAGCAGACACTTCACTCTCCAAAGGAAGAGCGAGATTGATCGAAGAAGGAATTGACTCAATTGCTTGATGTACATCACTCTATGAAGGGAGAGTGGGATTGACCAAATATGACATTGGTTCAATCACATAAGGATCACTCTCCGAAAGAAGAGTGGGGTGAACCAATGACTAGGAAGGTTTGACCACTAGATCAATTGAGGGTTGAGTAGGCTGTTGATAAGCTTTGATTTGTTCAAGAATGGGATGGCCTTGAAACCAAACTCTTTGTACCTCTGCGATAGTAGGGAACTGATAGGTAAGGTTTTCACCCTCACAAATCCTACAAGGAAACTCCATCACGTGTTTCAAATGATTGGTTTTCTCAACACCGTCAACATGACTAGCAATGGCTGACTATTTACCCCTAGTATGACCACCAGAGGCTGAGTGACTAGGTCAAACATGACCTGCATAGGTTGGAAGGGTTCCACTAGCATGATCCATAGAGGCTGAGTGGTTAGGATCAACATGCTTCATATAGGTTGAGTGTGTTCCCCCAACATAACCTGTAGATGTTGGTTGGTTTCTCCTAGCATGACCTACAGAGGATGGGTGTTTGGATCCAAAATGACCTGCAAAGGTTGGATGAGGATGTTCAACTTGACCTGCAGAGGTTGAACGGGTTCCCTCAGCATGAACTACGGAGGCTAAGTGACTGGGTCCAACATGGCTTGTAGAGGTTGGATGGGATCAATGAACATGACCTATAGATTCTATATGGTGAAGATAAACATGACATGCAGAGGTTGAGAGTTTAGATCCAACATGACTTTCAAAGGTTGTATAGCTTCCCCCAGCATGACCTACAGAGGCTGGGTAGTGAGGTTCAACTTGACCTGTAGAGGTTGAACGGTGTCCTCCTTTCTTTTGAGTGTTCTTCCTATTATTCCTTCTTTACTCCTTTTAGACTGTCGGTCATTAGTATCAGAACATTCACCACATGAGGTAGAAGGAAGAGGAGAAGCCATTACAGGTGTAGGGGAAGTAGTGTTTTGATGCCCTTTATATAAGGAGCTTACTTGGGAAGCATCAGGAGCATGCATGATAGTTGGAGTGGATAAAAACCACACCGGTAGCCCTAGGGTGAATCAAGGTAGATTCAAGGTGGCCATCATAGGAACACCAACATTCCTGGTGAGAGGGAAAGTACAAGGATATCCCAACATGGGGATCTCTTGGTTAGTGCCAATAGGGGTTTTATCCATAGTTTCAAACAAGAAGAAAATGTTTGAGTTTGACAGGAAACCAACAGTACAAAGAACACACCACTAGAAGAAAAGACCTAAGTATCAAACCATCCAAACAGAGGTACCTTCCAAAGGAAATTCTAGGATGACGAGGGCACAAAACTAACCAGTGAAGGTCGAAGAGTAGTTACTTGGTGTCTCATGAAGAGTTATTTGGGTGCAAGCATTGGAATCACCCAACCACCCTCCCAAATTGTCAACCGAGGTTACCTTCCAAGTCTACCCTAGGATCAATGGAAAAACCTTCCACTACCACCTGTGTTAGATCCTAACAGACAAGATATTAAGTCTACCAAAATCACGGAGAAATTTCGGCGGAATAGTCGTCAGTCCAGTCGATGCACATGGGAAGGGTAGCTCAGCCCGAAACCTAAACATTAATAGGAACCATGCGTGGCTGAAAGGCGGTACTAAACAAGTCCCCAAACATGCACCAACTCTATTGTATGTTTTATTGAGAATAGGATGAGTATCTACAACATCTCAGTATCGCACAACCTCGTGCTTGAATCCTTTGTGAGAGGAGATTTCTGATGTCTTTCCCAATGAATTTGGATTTCCTAAAAGATAGGACACTATGTTTGAGTTTTAATTTTTGGGCATTTAAGATATCCCTAACCCAAAACACTAGCCTAGACTAGTGTGTGGCGTCCCTAGAAACAACCAGTTACTAATAGATTTTAGAGATTAAACGTTCATTTTAAAGGGCTGTTGATTACTAAAAGGGTGGCGAGGATGAAACCAATGGTGTTTTGAATCAATGTCAAAACAATATGACTAAGAAAAGAGAAATAAAATGAAAAAAAAAAAACTACTTCTCTTTCTTTTTCAAACATAAACTTGAAAGCCGCTAAAACAAAAAACTTTTTTTCTTTCTAGAATAATGATATGCAGTGCATGAAAGACCAAAACCATAATCTACATGCATATTAAAAAAACTATATGTTATTTTTCTTTTTTCTTTTATAAATGCAAAATAAAAACTACCTACAAACTAATGTATGCAAATAACAAGAACAAAGCAAAAGGACTCCCACTATACAACCACCAAATAGACTCTAGACTTTCCTAAAGTCTATATAAACCCTCCTTGGAAGGGAGGATTGCATAATAAACAAGTCAAATAATTTGGCATGGTGAAGTTAACCAAAAAGAAAAGAAGGAAAAAAATACCAATAAGCTCCTGGTGTTACGGAGAGAAATTCCTATGGCTTGGGGTACCACAACAGACAGCTAGACTCCAGAAATCAATCTTTCCCAATATGCAATAGAAATAAAATGTCTAACACTAAAGGATCGAACCTTGTACCTTATTCCGGACAGTTGAAGTATATCCCCGTTGAGCTTTCCAATATTCCTCTTGAATTGTTATAACACGTCCTCAACAACAAGTAAACAATACAAGCATACTATATTTCATGGTGTTAGATCTATTCTAGCATATATAATCAATAATGTAAAAGCATTTGACATATTCCAATGGATACGATATTCATTCAAATACACATTACTGGACATGAAAATATATTTCTATTAATATGAATCAGAGATTACAAGTGACAACCTCTGACGGCACGTCTGTGAACTGGAGAAACTGAATCGCCCACTTGGGCCTCCACCACCTCAATCCTCCATCACTTCGATAGCAAGCTTACTAGCAAAAGGAAAGCTTGGGAAGAACACAACAGTGCTCCAAGGGACAAAGGGATGCAGACTCAAGCATAAGTTATGGCAATAATGGACTATAGTTTCGATACTCTCTCAATTCTCTCTTATGCTTTCAATGTCTCAAGGGTTCCTTATATAGCTTTTCAAAGGGATACTGAAAGGTCAAATCCATGTGATCTCAAGCCATATGGAAGGCCAGGAGTCATATGAGTCGGATCCAAGTCAAGGAATGCTCCAAAAGGTTTTGGATTATGTACACATCCTGATGTACGCGACTATAGATGGAATATCTGCATATGTACGCGATTATTGGGGAAAAAGTCGCATATATCACTTTTCTTATGTTTTTAGGGATGGTCAAGGATACATCAAAAGACAAAAAGTGGTCCATAGGGGCTAATGAGTCTGCAGCGGGACAGGGGAAGGCCATACAATGTGTGATTCACCTAGTGTGGTGAAATACGCTATAACAGATGCTCCCTAATGTATGAGATCAGAGGGGTTATACGATGGCCGAAATACATTATAAGTCCATCCTAGAAGTGAAGTGATGAAGGTACCCAAATGGAAGACCAGCCACCCAATCAGCATAATACCATAATACAACTCTACATATAACTGCAAATACATATAGCAGTCCCGGATACATAAGAGTACAATGGCCATGAATAGGCATGAAACATGATAACACATATGTGGTCATCGCCACATACAATATACATAGATCAGAATCTCCATGATGAAGATATACAAAGAACCATGATCTCCACAAAGGCTGAAGATATACAATAGATCAAGATCTCCATAGTGGCTGGAAATGTCTGACATATACTGGAACAAGTCATGAGAGCTGAAATCTCATGAACAATGGCACGATCAAGGCGGTAGCATATAATGGATGCCACCAATCTGGAAGGTCTTCTACACACACCACTACGAGTACATGTCCTACTATGCGAATAGAGGTGTCGAGGTCAAACATAGTAGTCCATTGTCTGATTACCGGTCATTGATGTATACCGTTAATAGACGCGAGATCACCCACCGATAATGAAAATGGGAATCAAGGTACTAGAGTG
>LPNX010168022.1:50809-75462 GCA_001517045.1 Pseudotsuga menziesii
AATTTGTTGAGGTCGAACACTTGAGAGAATCCATCAATCAGGGGACATTGATATATTCCCAAAACTGTCGATGGCGAGAGAACCTGCCACTGATGACTGCAAGTCTCAAGGCACTCAAAATGACTCTAGACTCCAATCCCAGAATAAATGATCTGAAGTCGATGGGATGAAATCCACTGGAAGGAGGGCATTAGGGCATCCCCCATCATCCAACATGAGGTACTCAACAAATCTGTATAATGTGGAAGGACTCGATCATTAGGTGCACGAACCAGTAATTGTACTGGGAATGGCTGACATGCAAAGTCAAGATAACTGAGGAATGGCCGACACAGGTTTCAACTTCCTTCGAACAAGAGCATAATGGTGTATGGTGACTGAATGAAGGTAGCATAGACTCAATATACAAACTGGGACATCTCTACGACGTAGGAGGCATCAATAGAGGCTCCATAGGGACTGGAAGCATAACCAGTCGGTGGAGATAAAACTTAGATAAACGAGTACAGCTCCTAAGTCAAACTATAACCCAACCAATGGATGTGATATATAGTGCTCTATTTGAAGGCGACATGACTCGACAGCTACCAAAGATAATATCTTTTCTTTTCCGGATTTTTGGTTTTTTTTATTTTTTTGGTCTTTTTCAGTTATTTGAAAATCTTGAAAAAAGAATAAACTAGCTTTATAGTTACAAACTAGGAGGAGACAAGTGTCATTTAGGGCAAACAAACTAGTTCCAAGCAGTGGAACATACCTATGCTCAATGCAAGGATACATGTGTAGGATATCGACACTCGGGGGAAAATCCCCTCCTGGTAAAAAGGGAATCAAGCTGCGACGAATATAAAGAAAGGCTCTGCATGGCTAGACATGAGACAAGCTCGGGCTATATGGCTGAAACGCAATGTCAGGGGAGCCGGCATAAAGCTCAATAAGACAGGCAAAGCTCATGATAATGCATCCACAACTTGATACAAGGGAGTCCGGGGGATCATGGCCAGCATAAGATCAAGAGGAGTGTGAGGCTCTTGCTAAATGTCATGGAAATACTATACAACGGACTCTCACACCCTAAAGGGAGAAACATCGGCATGGCCACCAACTGCAAATAAGGCACTAACTAGGGTACCCATGTAAGGTGAGGCTCTACCACTCATATCATGCCACTTCTATAGCAGTAAGAAGGTTCCATGACATAATAGAGTGGGTTCGTACCTAAGGATATAGTGACATGGTCATAAGTTCATACAAAATGCAAACGATGGTGAACCTAACCTATATGCCAGTGTAGACGTTATACCTGAGACCAGTACGAACGGGTCAATCCAAAGGTTGAAACGACACTGAAAACGGTCTTCTACATCGCAGATTAGGTCAGAAACGGTCCAAAATGGTTAGAAACGGTCAAAACTATAGGAAAGGGGGTACAAATTTTCAAATATTTAAGAAAATTTCTATAAATAGTAAAAAATAGAAATCATTTGAAACTTTTACCCATTGGAGCTCTGATTTTCAACTGCAAATTCCAGGAGATCCAGCCGGCGGAATTCACAACCGTTTCTTCCAGGTATTTACTCATGTTCTCTGCTTGCATTTCAATACATTTTTTACAATTTTTCATGGTCAAATGAGTTTTTAAAGGGCAATCTTACATGAGTGCTGCGGCCCACGCGGGTATCGAGGCTTTTTCCGCATATAGGGCTGGCTATACACGAAAAAGGGGATAGAAACCGCGTACATATGTGGATGTTTGCAAAACATCCGCGTATGACACCGTGCACTAAGATTTACAAGAATGTAATGGACATTTTGGTCAAATTCTCATGCAGGATGGTGCTAGAGTGGCGAGAACGCGAGCATGGTGACATAGAGGAAGCAGTAAGGGCTGACAGAATGGCTCAAGAAGCTCTAAGAAGATGTGGACTCTATAAGTTTTGGTGCCTAGGTGGATTGAGGGCCAAACTAGGACTACTACAGATGCTAGTAGACTATTGGGATCTGGACTCAGAGTCCTTCCAGATAGATGGCATGTCCCTCAGCATTGAGGTGGAGGATATCTACTTTATCACAGGTCTATCTCGACGAGGTGAGATGGTGAACCTTCGTCATGGGCTTACTATCGATGAGTACATAGCTATGTACTGCTACCCAGAGACTGAGAAGGTGGGGAGCCAAGTTCCCACCAATGCTATACAGGTTCTGGGCCTAAAGGCCATACTACTAATGCTAGGCAGGATAGCAAGCTTAGCATCACTCCATCAGGCCTCTCGGCCACTAATGTTCTATGCGGTGGAGTGTATGACACCGACCATCTATGACTGGAGCACTTCACTACTGAGCAACATGAAACATCAGCTCATTGAGTGCAAGGCAGGTAGGATACAGAACTTCAGGCTCAACAGTATCTTGAGCATGTTTTTCTTTGAGCGTGTTCTAGGATTGAGCCCTAGAGTGGATGTTCCTCTCCACGGGGTTCAATATTTGGCCCAACGATGTTGGGCAGACATGATGCATAGACTGGGGGGTGGTAGGATGGCCAACCCTTATCCAGCAAACTTTTTTCCATGGTGGTGATGATAGATTGTTGCCATAGAGGACTACCCTTATGCAGGGATAGATTTCCAGGGAGATCCGGACATGCTATTACCACCAGGATCAACATATGGAGACATAGGTAATGAATCTTGACCCTTACTATTTTTAAAATTTTTGAAGTATTTAATTTTTGTGTTTTCTTGATTATATGGAATCAAAAAGACATGTTTTTGGGTGACAATACATAATGACATCTACCATTCTTGTGCAGATGTGGGACCACAGGGACCAGAGGGCTTCCCATGTCATAGATGGAGGGGAAGAGGAGATGATATCACCAGTGTGGATGCGGAGCTAACGCTCCAAAGCATCCATACCAACTTCGTGTGACTGACTCACAAGATTCCCATGGCACAAGTCGAGGACTTTCCTGAGTCTATGCAGAGACAGGTGGTGGGTGTACCACGTGCATGGGTACGATTATTCCGGTGGCTAGCTAGAGCCATGGTGACATATCATGATCACAACCCTCTTCCACCCCGATAGGACTAGACACCTGGGAGTGTATCTATTTTGCACTACCGTGTATATGATGGTGGCTTTCAAATCCCCAATTTTGTATTATGACACTATGTATTACCACATTTTTTATGTATATAAAAAGTTTTATGGTGATCGGTTTATTTATTTACATGTGTAAAAGTTGTGTTTATGATTAATTTATAATGAATGAAACAAATTCCAATCTAACACGTAGTTAGCATATGAGTCAGCAACTTGATTATAATTTCTTGGAATGTGTATATATGTTATATTCTCAAATTTCCGTTCTAACAATCTCACACGTAAGAATATCCTCAAGAACGTCGGATCTCTAACATGGTACAAACCATTTAGCTGTGACATTACTAACTCTGAATCAAGACGTACCTCAAGAGAGAGAACACCATGCGAAATGGCATCCCGTAGAAGCTCAATAACGACACTATATTCAGCAACATTGTTGGAAGATGGCCGTAGACATACACCTTCTGAAGACAGTACATGACCCATAGGAGTATAAATCACCCAAGAAGCTGAGGTTGAGTGTTGAGTGTGATGGCTTGCACCATCCGCGAATCCTATGTAGGTGGAAGATTCCATTGACATCTTCCACAAGAAACGGAAACTAATCACAAACCCGATCATGATAAACAA
This sequence comes from Pseudotsuga menziesii, assembly GCA_001517045.1. Lineage (NCBI taxonomy): Eukaryota > Viridiplantae > Streptophyta > Pinopsida > Pinales > Pinaceae > Pseudotsuga > Pseudotsuga menziesii. The sequence continues at coordinate 54,545 of LPNX010168022.1, forward strand.
GACCTAACTATGCAAAAAAGCTGTACAATAATATACAACAAGCAGCCTTGGCTAAAGATTATGCATAGTATTTTTTGAGATAGAGCCCATTTCTAGGCTCTGCTAAGGCCGTCCCTTCGTAATCCACTAACTCGTAGGCACCCTTCTCTAACACACGCTTGACCACATAAGGACCATGTCACATAGGATTGAACTTCCCTGCCCCCAAGGGTTCTTTCGATTGATCCCACAAAAGGACCAAGTCTCCCTCACTAAACACTCTTGGACGGACAGACTTATTGTATTGGGCCTTTATACGACACTTATTAACCTCTAGAGTCACCAAGGAATCTCTACGCTGCTCATCGAGTTGCTCAAGGTGAACCAAACGCTCCTCCAAAGGTGAAGTGTCTAGTAAGAGTTCCACGGCTAACTTCAATGAAGGAATCTCGCATTCAACCGGCAATATCGACTCCACTCCATGCACAAGCTGATATGGAGAAAAACCAGTGGTAGTCTTAACCGCAGTTCGATATGCCCACAAAGCAGGGTACAACATAATATGCCAATTCGTCTTGCTTTGTGCGATGGTTCATTGGAGAATGGACTTAAGTGATTTATTCACAGCTTCAACCTGTCCATTCGCTTGAGGATAGTAAGAAGAGGAGTGCTCTTGCTTATAACCTAACTTGGATGCCAACTCTTCCATCATACGGTTCTGAAAGTGCGAGCCATGGTCAGTGACAAGCTCTCTCGGAATCCTGAACCGAGTAATGATTTGGTTGAATACAAAGTGAGCGGCTATCTCACCATTGGATTTTACTGTAGGCATTGCCTCAGCCCATTTCATGAAGTAATCAATAGCCACTATGATATGATGGTGCCCCCCAGCCAAAGCTGGGTTGCAATCCATAAAATCGAGCCCCCACTTGGTGAAGGGACCGGCGGTGATAATAGGGTGTAACGGGGTAGGCTTCGATCGCATATTATGTGCAAACACCTAGCAAGGGTGGCACCTCTTGACCGCTTCAATACAATCCTTGAAGATCGACGGCCATAAATAACCTGCTCTCAAAATCTTTTGAGCTGTAGAAAGCCCAAATAAATGACCACCACACGCCCCTCCGTGGCAATCATTAAGCACAACCTCAGCCTCATTATGAGTTAAACAATGTCATAAAAGGGAATCTACTCGATGGCGGTACAAATTATTGTCCACTATGAGGTATTTCTTGGAAACGTGACGTAGTCGTCATCGTTCATCTCGCGAGAGGTGAGTAGGGGTCCTCTACGTTTGCAGATATACTATGATATCTCCGTACCATGGGTCAGCTGTTGAGATTAAGAAAATGTGTTCATCAACGAACGTATCTTCACATACCAACTCCTCAACCTCGCTCGGAAAATCTGATATGAGCTCTGCAAAGATTAAATATTTCTTCGATTTTTCTGAAACAAATTCGAGATCAAACTCTTGCAGGATGACAATCCATTTATCATACTTTCCCCCAATCATCTTACGTGTGAGGACAAATTGAAACGGATTGACATGGGAAACAACCAAGGTCTGGCGAAGGAGAATATAATGTCTCAAACGCTGCACCGCATGTACGGTAGCTAAGGCAAGCTTCTCAACATGAGAATACCGAATCTCTACGTCAATAAGGTTCCGGCTCAGATAATATATGACATGCTCTTGGAGCTCCTCATCCTCTTGAACCAAAACCATACCAATCATCTCTAAAGATGCGGGCACATATAATAAGAAATCACGGCTATAATCCAGAGGACTAATCACCGGGGCTGATGCTAGGGCTCGCTTAAGTGCATCGAAGGACTCCTGAGCTCGCTCATCCCATTCAAAGGGAGTATGCTTCTTCAGGAGACGCATGAAACCTCTAGTAAAATTGGAAAAGTTGACAACAAATATTCATAGGAAGTTTTCCATGCCTTGCAAACACTGAAGATGACGAATATTTCGCAAGGGAGACAACTGAAGTATTGCCTCCACCTTCAAAGGGTCAACTCTTATACCCTCTTTTGAAATGATGAATCCTAGCAAATGACCTGAATTCACGCAAAAGATGCACTTATGAGGGTTTAATCTAACAGCATAGTGCCGACACCTTTCGAACACCAATCTCAAGTGATAAGAATGACGCATCCTCATGCAAGAATGAGCAGTGAGGTCATCCAAAAATACTTCAATGATAGACTTGAGATCATGGAAGATCAAGGTCATTGCCCGCTGAAATGTAGCTCTGGTGTTTTTAAGGCCGAAAGGCATTTTTTGATACGCAAAGGTTCCCCAAGAACAAATAAATGCGGTCTTATGTTGGTCCTCGGGTTTAATTTGAATCTGATTATACCCGGAAAAGCCATCCATAAAGGAGAACACCTCTCTACCTGCACACTCATCCAAAATATGATCTATAAAAGGTGTGGAGAATTTATCCTTAGGACATGCACGATTTAAATCATGGAAATCAGTGCATATACGGATCGCTCCTTGCTTCTTATCCACCAGAACAGGGTTTGAAACCCACTCCATCAAGGGAACGGGATAGATGAAACCAGATTTCAATAGCTTCTCTATCTCTGCCTTTACGGCGGGTGCTTTCCTAGGATTCACCGCGCGTAAACACTGTCGAATAGGCTTAGCGTTGGGGTAAGTCTTAATCTCATGTTCGACAATCCGAGGGTCAATCTCGGACATCTCATCGTAAGACCAAGAAAAAATATCACGGAATTCCTTGAATAGCTCGGTATACTCTCGAATCTCATCTTGGGAACAATCCACCCCAATGTAGACATTCTAAATTGTACCAGGATTGCGAGAAATGTTGATAGGAATAGTTGACAATATGTTCACCATGTTTCCATCAGCCATCTGACCAGGAGATCTTAATGGAATCATAGGTCTACCAACTTTCTGACTAAGAATATCCCTATAATCCTCATGCTCCAAAAGGTCAAGATCTGGAAGGAAATATGATCTATGATGAAGTTCCTCCCATGGTGGCTCAATTCCCGACATGGCCTCGATAATCGCTTCATTTGAAGGGAAAACCATATCAAGGCAGTCGTGGGCATGAGAATACTGTACTGCTCATGCCGATAGCACATAGGGGTCTTCCTCCTTTGTCCACGAAGAGGAAGAACAAGGCTCTACAGCAGACAGGAGATTAGCTTGGTAAGCTATCATGGCTGCAGGAAACGACACGCTCGTCTCAATGGACTCACTCGAAGGACTCGGTGAAGGAAGAATCCAAGGATATCCCATATGACTTGCGTGAAAAGGCACCGATCTCGTAGACGTCGAAGCACCATCGAAACTAGATCCTATCATGAGGACGGATGCGGGACAACTAAAGGTTCCCATGAGGGATGGATACATGCCTACACCCACACTCCTAGTTGCTAGCTGGGAATGTTCAACTTTCATAACCGAAGCTTCCAAAGATGCAGTAACAGGCGGATTATTGAATTCCATTTGGTCAATCGTTACAATATTCCCATTATGTGTAAAGAATACAATGCAAAACACGGAAGACACAATGTCTTGCATACTATACATCTAGTTCCTTCCCAGTAAGAGATTGTAGTCGAGGGGTGCATCAACCACCTCAACCTCTATTGCAACAGTCTTCCCTCCCAAATGGACTTTAAGGGAAGGGAGGATACCATGCGGCCTAAATGATCTCCCATCAAAAGAAGTTAACATGGTCGTATAGTTTGACAACTCAGGAGAACCAAGACCCTTCCAACAAGACAAAGACATCACATAAGCAACAGTGCCCTCGTCAATCACAGTGCGCTTGATGATCATATTAAGACATTATACATAGACCAAAAGGGACACATAGTAGGGAAAGCAAGGATGATGTCCTGCGGTTTCAAATTTGATCACTGAGGAAGAATCATCACCATTCACACCAAGAGCGGAAAGAAAATCCTTCCTTTGCAACGGACAACTCTGAAGCACTTCCAATGCAGACATCGCACAAGGAGTATGGCCCAAGTCCTCGACAACTGAATAGTTCTGGGTGGCTCGGGAATTTGGGTTATGCCCCGAACGCTTAAGTACCCCCTTAGGAATGCGAGGTGCAGCCTCAGGTTTATCTGCAGGTTTCTCAATGCGCAAAGGGGTTCCTAGTGGATCAGGTTCTTTGCCTGGGTTGGGTTGTGACGAAGTATAATCTTTCGCACGTGTCACAACTTTTGTGGCACAGACCATATTAATGCACCCATGACCACTAGTTTCAATAGGATCTTCATCACTAGATTGATCATGGGACTTCAAGTTCATATTCTGGTTATGCGGTAAAGGGTTCGTTAACACAGCTGGGCCCTGTGCTATGAACTTCGAAGCTTCATCCATCCTAGGGCACAAGTAAGTGAGGTGATTGTCCTTACATAGCTTGCAAGGAAACTTAACCTTACGTTTATTCTGCTTGTCCCCCCCAGCATTTTTACCATTCTTGTCATTATTGTTGGCATTCTCGTTCTTATTCCCACCCTTTTTATTATTATTGTTTTTACCCTTTTTTCTATTACGTCCGGGTTGCTGGTTACCCTTCTGGTCGGACGATTGCATAGCAAGTACATTTGCTAGTTGGGTAGGTTGAGACGAAGCCATAGCTTGTCCCGAGGCAGATTGGTTGATTGAAAACTGAGCAACTTGTTTCACAACCGAACCTGCAGGTTTCTTACTTGCACTACCCACAATGCCATCGGCATGTGGTCCAGGTTTGACCTTGGGATCGAAACTAGAATGAGGAGCGTTGGGTATAATCTCATATAACAAACCAGACTGAGCATAGATCAAGTCTAGTTCCTGCGCCCTAAAGATTGCTTGTTCCTCATTCTATACTACGAATGTGGAGACATCCTTCATGATATATGGCAATAAATATTTGAGGAACCACTCAAGGAGGAACTTCGGTGGTATAAAGGATTTAATTAATCTCTTCCGTCTACGCCACTCCTGAATATGATCAGAAATATGGGTGGCTTTATCTTGCCAAAATGTCGACAAGAGTTCAGTACCAACATCATAGTGCACTGGTAGCTGGAAGTGATTAAGGAAAGTCATCGCAAGGTCGTTGAGCAAAGTAAAGGCAGCCCTAGGTAACTCTATATACCATTTCGCCACAGGCCCTGTGAGGGTGTGTTGAAATAGTCTCAAACGGACTGAGTCCTGATGCAATGAATTGGAAGAGCACCATAGGTGGAATGTCGTAACGTGTTCACTTGGATCCTCTCCTGGTTTGCCTTCGAACTTAGGTATGTCCAAAGGAAGCTTGGTAGGGACAGCCGGCCAAGCCAGGTCATGAGCCACAGGATCGTTCGTAAGTCTCGATAAGTTAGGTAGATTGAGTGTCGCGAAGAAAGGGAGCCTAGGATGATGAGGCCTATGGACCACTCCCTGGTTCATATAGGATTGATTACCACCATGACCTTGGCCATAGTGACCTCCTCCTATATGACCCGTATAGGGTAGCGTGGAAGTAGCATAATGAGGTGGACCTTGACTAGTAGGAGCTACAAAGCCATAATTAGGAGAGTAAGCAGGTTGAGATTACCCACCTCCATAAGGTGGAGAGACCTGTCCATACTGCGTTCCATAATAGGGTCCATAGGTCATCGCTTGCGATGCCCCATGAGACACTCCATAGGTAGGGACATACATTCAAGAAGTAGGAATATACATACCGGAAGTAGGGATATATGTCATGGAAGTAGCAATCTGACCTCTAGAAACATGAACATAACCTCCCGAAACCACGGGTGGTATGTAGGCTTGAGACACAATTGGTCTAGTAATCGCAGTACGGATCTGAATCGTAGCTACATGCCGACTCGAAGGACCATGAGAGTAAGGTGGAGGGTTTACATTTGAAGAACTCGGAAGCGAGGACAAAGGAATCTCTGTAAGAAGATATGTACTAGTTCCTATCGTCACTCATTTGGAACCTGGTATCCCTATCGGATCACTAACTCTAGACCTAGGAGGTATAGAAGATGGAGCTTCCACCACTGGGATGGAAGGTGCAATGTGACTAGTACTCCCAAACCTCTCCGCAAGGTAAGGCATGGGATTTCCCCCTAGCATAGTGCTAGGCTCAAAGTCGGATTCAACATGAAATGTCAAATCGTGCATAGGAAAACCAGTTGTAACATAACTACCGTAGCTAGTGCTAGGAGGGTCAAAGTGAGTCTCGGCATCATCTGGCATTCCATACCGGTAACGTTTCAATGGGGAATCAGCCCTAGAGTGAGTAGGTCTATCATGCAAAGATCTTATCTGGGAAATCACAGGACCGAACTCAGCTAGGTCAGGTGAAGGATTGTATGTAGGAGTAAGTTCCCCATCGTCAATACGAATGGGAGGAGGTGGCTCAGGAATAGTCTCTGAATGATCCTCCATGGTGTGTGAATCAGTGTGTGACATAGTCTGCCTATACAGTCTAGGCCCCTCTCCCAAAGGAGGAGGAGAAGTGGAAGGCAAAAGTCCTGCTAACCGACGAGAACGGCGTGGAACCGCACCCGACTCCACAATGGCTCAACAAAAAGCAAAGACTCTCTATTTACGTCAACCCTAGGACAACTAGCGTGCACAGAGCAATCACTATAAAATCTAAAGCCAAAAGCAAGCAAACAAGGGCTGGATAAGTGAGCTCCTAAATTTGGCCAGTATGTCTCACCTAGGAGAGGCTTGAGAGGCCCTTGTCACCACAAGCGGAGGTTCGAAACCAATTATTGTGGCCCTCAGCTTCAACGTGTAAAGCGATTGTGATGTCCGACCCTAACCTGGCCGGGACACATGCAGAATAACCTCTACACGTACCCCCTCAATATCCTAGGTAAGGTCACTAAGGTCACCTTAATATAATCAATGCTCAGGCGGACAGTCGTAGGCGGGATTGACCATATGGGCAGGGTAGCAAAGCCCGAAACTCCCGAAAGAGCCCCCAGATACGAATACAATCCTGGCTATATCACCGGTGCTACAGAGTTACCGACTGGGGGTTATCCCGATCAACAACTGCTCACACTGCCTAGTGCTTGACTCCCTTTTGAGAGGAGCTTCCTGAGAATTCCAGTTATATCAAGGATTTCACACACTCCCTGGACAGACACCTAGTTGTTGTCGTTTAGTGATCTTGGAGAATTAACTTACAATGAACTATTCCAAGATCCTAAAACCTAAGCTTGTTGGTGCACCCTAGAAAAGAAAAGAGTGGAATTCATTTTAATTAGCGTTGATTTTAGTTGGCTTTATTACTCAAAAATAGGATATGGTCGTGCAACTAATGGTGTTATGACTCAACAAGAAGCAAAATGCACACCTAACAATCAATGCAAATGCATTGTGTCCATGAAAACAGGGTATGCGTACTACGTGTAATGCACAATTTCTTCTTCAAATGCTGAATGCAAATTTCCCTATATGAAGTCCTAACTATTTTTCCAAATAAAATCTAGATCTAATGCAAGTACAATGCAAAGTGCAAAATGCAATGCATGATGATAAGCAAATGTTTTTGGATTTTTGAAAATAAAGAGATACAAAAAGAAAAAGAATGATTCTACCCACCCCAGACTCTGCAAGCACACATAAACAGCATTCCAGCAAAGCACTAAGGCAAAAGGGACTCTAATGCACTAATCTCAAACAAAAAATCAAAGATGCCATGACAAAAACTTTCCTAAAAGAAAAAATTTAGGCCAAAAAAATGTTTCTGGTAAGAAACAGAGGTACTAACAGACTCAGGCAGTGCCAAAGGAGACTCAGCAACTAACAAAATTCACCCAGCAATCTACTATCTTCCACAAAAAGGTAAAAACCAGGGTATACGCAACTGTGCACAATAAACCCGCGTGTATACGCGGAAATCCCAGGGGAAACCCTGTGTATACACGACTGTAAGTGACAAACCCACGTACGGGAAGAAAAAGATGCACAATTTCTAGGCAAACAGACAGGCTGAGACTAAATTCACACCAATCAGGCTCTACCAGGCATACATGCCCCCATACCCGACACAGAAACAAGAGAGAGAGAGGAATTCAAATACATTGAATGCCAAGAAATCAACCCCCAAAGGACAATTACTAGGAACTCCCCAGCGGAGTCGCCATTTCTGTTAAGGAGAGAAATTCCTATGGCTTGGGGTACCACAACAGACAGCTAGACTCCAGAAATCAATCTTTCCCAATATGCAATAGAAATAAAATGTCTAACACTAAAGGATCGAACCTCATACCTTATTCTAGACGGTTGAAGTAGATCCCCGTTGAGCTTTCCAATCTTCCACTTGAATTGTTATAACACGTCCTCAACAACAAGTAAACAATACAAGCATACTATATTTCATGGTGTTAGATCTATTCTAGCATATATAATCAATAATGTAAAAGCATTTGACATATTCCAATGGATACGATATTCATTCAAATACACATTACTGGACAGGAAAAGATATTTCTATTAATATGAATCAAATATTACAAGTGACAACCTCTGACGGCACGTCTGCAAACCGGAGAAACTGAATCCCCCACTTGGGCCTCCACCACCTCAATCCTCCATCACTTTGATAGCAAGCTTACTAGCAAAAGGCAAGCTTGGGAAGAATACAAAAGTGCTCCAAGGGACAAAGGGATGCAGACTCAAGCATAAGTTCTGGCAACAATGGACTATAGTTTCGATACTCTCAATTCTCTCTTACGCTTTCAATATCTCAAGGGTTCCTTATATATCTTTTCAAAGGGATACTGAAAGGTCAAATCCGTGCGATATCAAGGCATATGGAAGTCCAGGAGTCATATGAGTCGGATCCAAGTCAAGGAACTCTCCAAAAGGTTTTGGATTATGTACACATCCCGATGTGCGCGACTATAGATGGAATATCCGCGTATGTGCACGGTTATCGGGGAAAAAGCCGCGTATATCACTTTTCTTATGTTTTTAGGGATGGTCAAGGATACATCAAAAGACAAAAAGTGGTCCATAGGGGCTAATGAGTCTGTAGCGGGACAGGGGAAGGCCATACAATGTGTGATTCACCTAGTGTGGTTAAATCCGCTATAACACCTGGAATCAGACAAAGATCGTTAACAGAGGCTAACCAAAAACAAGTGCCAAAAATAATGCCAAGAAAAGGGGGTGGGGGTAAGAGCAAAGAGCAAACCATATTGCTACAAAAGGACTTGCAACATAGATGACGAGAACCTAACAGAGCCTGACACTCTGTAACACTTCGGTTTTGACCCTGTTTGCATTTAAATAAATGATGTAAGTAATCATGGTTTGGAGCTCAAGGGAAAAGCCCCACCATTGATTTAGTATTTATGTTTAGGTGATTAAGGTTGGGCCAATGTTATTTTGTGCTAGCCGACACATTATTATTTTGGACATCATGCTAAAATTGCAATTTTAATAATTAAAACCTACATCCAGGTATGTCAATGCAACTAAATGAGACGAGGGCATTATTTTCCTAATGGTAAGGGGGGGAATATGAAGAGTGGGTAGAAATTCAAATTGGGCAGAGCACCACTTCACAAAAAATGTTTCTTAAATTTTCTTGGGAAAGAAAACACCAAAAACGTCTTTCTTTCCCTCATGCATGGGCGTTTCACCTTCCCCTCATGATTTTGACTATGTGTAACATTTTTGGATCCCAGTCTTCATTCACACAACAAGCAAAACCATTCTAAGTCTGAACCTTTCACAAATTTTTTTATCCTAGTATTCATTTACACAACAAGCAAAACCATTCTAAGTCTGAACCTTTCACGAATTTTTCTCCTATTTGGCGATCGGAATCCTTCATGTTTTTGGTTTTCCTATGTGGATTGTTTCTCTTCACATTTTCTCTAGTTTGCTAGTCATTTTATTGAATCTGATTTCCCAGGAGTCGATTTGGTGTTTCGATTGAATTGACCAGCAAACATTTTTGTTTTGGTAATGGTAGCAGTCGATTTGGCTCTGACAACGTTCATAAATTTTGTATTACTGTGTGTGTATGTAACCCCTAGCATCTACTACATTTTGTTAATTCCTGTATTGAGATAACTGTGTGTGCATCCACGTTTGGCATTTGAACTGATTTGGGGAATGGAAATGGAGTCTGGACTTGGTTGATAAACCTAGTGTGTGAAGGCACCTCATAGCCCGATCTAGAGGGCTGACCTTCTTTGCATACCCTGAATAACACTGGAAGGGAAGGAATGGCCTGAGGGACTGTGTAGCAGAGAAGGGGATGCTTCCTTGTATTGGGTGTGTAACTATTTAGAAGTTAGGCTAGATCTGGTGTGGGTGTTCATAGCTCTAGATTGAGCTCACTAGCTTAGCAATTAGTCTTTCAACCTCCTTGGAAGCCTGATAAACCCACCTGGAAGGATGGCTTGGCTGGTAGCTTGATAAACCCATATATTGGGTTGGTTGTGTCTCATGTCAATTTGGATAAGTGTAAACCACTACTTGTGTAAGTCTGATAAACCCAAATGTCTTGGCTTGATTGAGTATTATTGTATCCTTGGCTATGGGTGAAGTTTGCTAGTGTTCCTTATTCCTTGGGGAAGATCATGCCCAGCTCAAGGGTGGCAGCATTGTTGAGAGATTAAATAGAACATTGGCCTATGGTTGGGTGGAACGTTGCAGTGACATAGCTAGTTGTGGGATGAGCTTCATTCAAAGATAAGTATTTTGTTATATTTTATTTCCATGACTGTATATTGTTATGAATTTATATGAACATGTTAAATGCTTGAATAAAATGTATTGGATGAATGTATTTTCTTCCGCTGTATATTGCACTATGCATCTGTTTACACTTAAGAATGTTTTATTTCAAGGTAGTTTTGATATATTATGTTCATGGGGCTTAGAATGCCCAGGTTGATAGATGGTAGTCATGTCCTCTCTGTCGAGTAAGGGTTGGGGACGTGACACACTCACTCCCTATATTCATTCATATTCATAGGACCCCAAAAGACCTACCAAACAACCCTCAAATAACAAAAAAAACCACAAAAATAATGAAAAAATATATTTTTATGGGAATTTGCAAGTTGCTCTACTACTGGGTCACGAATGGCTCACAATTTTCCAGTATAATAGGTTGTGAATGCATCCCCAAATCACAACCGTTGAGCTTGGTACCTGCAAAAGGGTGGGAAAAGGCCCAAAAGGTCTAAAAACTACCCTAGAAAGGTAGGGGAGGTGTACTAACATGCTTAGAAGGTGTTCCTAAGTGGAAAGAAGGAATTAAAACCTTAACCAACACTAGAAATAATTCAAATAAACCATAAACAAACAACGCTCTCCCCACGAAATTGCTGGTTCTTTTGTAGAGGAAAGTGTTCCTATGGATGTGGGTTAAGAGGCCATTAACATACTACAGTTGAAAGACAAATGCATATAGTTATGCAAGTAAATGTAAACAAGATTTAGAGATCAGATAAGTTCATACCTTAGTCAAATGAAGGTTGATGCAAGAAACCCTTCAATCCTCCTCTTTCTCCTCTTTCTCCAAGAGACCAACAAAACAAACTTAACCTTCCTCAAACCAAATATACCATATGAAAGGAGATTATGTTCAGCGAAACATTAAACCCTAATATGATAAAAAAAATCATATAATCATAATCAGATATTCAATATACAAGACACATTGATTGGAATAGGATGAGCATCACATCTTTATTAATCATGGAAGAAGTGAAAAGATTACCTTCTCCTCAAGCTAGGGACCTCACGAAACCTTGATCTAGTTCTTCTTCTTCTCTTCTCCAAGGAACTTATCCTCCAATCTCTGCAACATAAGGAGATAGAATCTAGTGCAAATATAGGGGGGATGAGAGTCCCAATTCTTCCATCATAATGATGCAAAGGTTCTAGTCCCCTCTCATTGACCTCTCTCCCTCTATTTATACATTTCTGAAGAGATAGTGTCGAATAGGGGTCAGTTACAACTTCCCAATTCAGTTCAACAACCTCCCAAACCACCCCTAATTCGATATTTTTGATTCTTTTTTTTATTCTTTACCATTATAGGATGTAACCACGGGTAGCATGAAGGAAAATTTGAGGTTATGTAAAAAAATCTCACTTTTAGGGTACTTCTGGGAATTTTCATTCTTTGGAGTCGTATACAAAGTTGGGAATTTTATTAATATTATTATTACTATAAGATTTATAATAATAATAAAAAAAATTGTACTAAGAAACATAGTAAAATATTTTTTGTGAAAGTAATATATTTCCCTACTACGTGCAAAAGCACCAACCCTAGACAATGCTGGTCATAGGGTAGAGTTCAACAATAACAAAAGGACACAATAAAACCATAAAATATTTTTAGGGTTTTTTCAAATATATACTACTAACTAATGCAAGAAATAATAGTGAACACACCTTTCTTATGAAGTTGGGCCATCGTAGCAATCCTAGGAAATGGTCCCTTAGCTCCATGGTTTTGGCCTCCAATCTTTTCCACAGCTAGTTGTCAGATGGGGAATGCATCCAAATGGGTATGGAGAAATATCAACATACATCATGGTGAATGGTGTGGAAAACTATGGGAATAATGGAGAAAAGTGTATGATGTGGTTGAGACCAAATGGAAAAAAATGTTTCTGGAATGGCCAAAAAGTGTTTTGTGGGAGGCCTTCACAATGTATTTATAGGGTGGTCCAAGGATTTTTGACCCATGGTATTTTATTGTCCATGTTATTTATCTATGGTATTTTGACCCATTCTCATTTTTAGGGGTTTGACCCTTTTCTGGAGAGAGTGGGGATAAATCACAATAAATGGTCATCTTCCCTTCATTTATGGGGAAGGAATAATGATGTTTTGGACCATATTTAGTGGAACTACAACTATAAAGGTGAAAATGTAGGAAATAATGGTGGGAATATGATGTATGATTATGGTTTAGACCACAAAGAGCTAGGTGAACAATTTTTAGTGTTAACACTCTATAAGCATATTTGTTCCAATTTTGAAGGATTGTTTCAGTGGCAACACATAGTCATGACATTATTTCAACATGTTCTTCAGAAAGGAATTTTTGAATCCCAACGTTATTTTGACATTGATTTATAATTAATAGGTTTTGCATATCTTATCTACTATATAATTAAATATTTAACGGTGTACATATTTACTAGTGTTCATCTTCAATGGTCATCATGGAAATTCTCACGTGATGCTCCTTGTTGGTTATTTATTGAATTATTATTATTGATCATTTGTTCCCGTAGTGGAACATGATTAAACAAATTAATGCCATTTCCATGTACCAGCCGATGCAAGTGGTAAGGTTGCCGTGAATATTGAACATAAACAAGCCTCCACAGGATTGGGGTATTTAATTGTATTTTTGAATCCCCATGATTGCATATTCCTGAGCTTGATATTCCCTTTCTAGTTTCCTTCACATATATTTAATATGGCTCTGAGTGCTCAAATTATATCACAATGTGCTTTAATGATATTTGTTTCTCCTTCGCTATCATCTACACCAAGGGTATCAGGTAATATATTATATGGAAATGAAGAGTCATCTTTATAAAGTACCAATTACCATCATGACTATAGAGAAGCTTTGTCTAAATGCATTATGTTATTCAAAGGACAACGGTAAAAAAAAATACTTGCAAATAAACACATCAAATGGAGAAAAGAGTATGCTCTTAGAGATGGAATGGCTGCAAATGTATGTTGTTATTTGTATTTCGTACATGGTCTATCTTGAATGTATGTATATATTTTTCCATGGACCTCAATCCTTCAACACTTGTGAGTGCGTTGTGAAGGTTGATTTGGTTGGAGCGTACTATGATGTAGGAGATAATATCAAGTTCGCTTTCCCTATGTATTTTACAACCACGATGCTATCATGGAGTGTGATATAATTTCGAAGCTTTATGAATGATGAGCTAGAGAATTCCAATTCTTCAATCCATTGGGCTACTTATTATTTCCTAAAAGAAACAACCCATCCATATACAGTGTTGTCCCTAGGAAAAGTCAGACAAATTTATGTCAGAATTCTACTCGAAAAGTTGAAGATCCTAGTCACGTTATGGAAGAATCTAAGACAAAATTAGCCGCAATAAAAGGAACCACGACAAAAGAGGAATAAAGCAGTCTAAAAGTAGATTTTGACTGATTTTGCGGGAAGATTTAGTTAGACTAAAATATTTCTTTTAGTAATAACACATGTTTGTATTTTGGGCCGATAGTGCCTATTTTTAGAGATAACTAAATGCATTAAAATATGAAGACAACATGCCGACTAGCAGTTGAGAGTCAGTCAACGGTTCAATCAAGAATTCTAAAAGAAAAAAATATTATAAAAGCACCAACCCAAGATATGTGCATGTTGGTTAGGGAAGGTCGAGAGAGGGGGTTGAAGATCAATCATAGGAAGAATACTTAGAGATAACATCGATCCAGGGTATATGTAGATAGACCATTCAAAGATAGAGAGAGATACCAAAGCCAAAGATCATGAGACAATATATGAATGTATGAATTGTAAATAATATCAAAAGAAAAGTCTACAAGCTAAGTGTGCAAACCAAAGGTGCCAAACCAATTCTCATGCTAGATGAAGAGAACCTTTATGGTTTTTTATTGGATGGGTTTCCACAATATATATTGTCTCTGTGTTTTTTAATTTTTATGTTGTGTTGAATGCATGTTTAATATAAATAAGTCTATATGAACGTGTCACATAGATTTAATGGTGAATGAACTTATGTATGCGTCGCACCTATATCAAGTTAACCTATGTTCAGGATTTACGATTATGTTGTCATATATTTCAATGGAATGGTAGATGGTTATCTTGAATGAATGTATGAGAAGAGAAGTATAATTCCAAGTTTTGGTTGAGTGACTTGATAGAATTATAGAGTAAAATAACTGACATAATTACAAAAACCTAGTTCTAGAAGTACCCATAAGATATATTCAATGCAACTGTCTCTACCTTGCAAGTTCTGATAGATTTCTCCTCTGTCAGGAGGATATCTTAGGTATTTTTGAGGAACAAAGGTTCTAAGAGTGGGTCACTGAAGGGGGAATAGTACAATTGTATAAATTATATGAAACACCTTTCAAGGTATTGGTAAATGGAATTCAGCTAAAACCTTACTAGGATAGTCGCAGTTTGGTCGACTGATTATTCAAAAAAAAATGTCACAAGTTTATGAGTGTTATCTCTAGAAAAAAATGAGTGTTTTTGTTGTTAAATTTCATGAACCATAGATCTACAAACAAAAATGAGAGCTATATGAAAATAAGTGCAATTATCAAATCAATGTAAACTAAACAATGGATTCATGACAAAAAAATCATATAAATTGTACAAGTATTTCTTAGATTATCATTACATCAATATTCATTAATTAATCAGTGATACAATGGTAATACAATAAATAGAATTCAAATAATCCGGATAAGATTCTGATTCACCAACTCAAACTTACTGGTTAGAGAACTCAGAGTGGAAATAATCACACTTGGATCTCACTAGTTTAACTCTAGAAAACCAATTTAGTTCACAATAAGATAACTAATGAGGTAGGTGGAAAAAAGGCACCAAAATCTTTTAAAATCATGGAAATTGGTGCTAGGATGAGTGGAATTGAACTAACTGGTGGTTATCAAAGCATAATTGATCATGATTGACTACTTACCACATACAACTGAAGGTGACTGCTGGTGGCATTCAAAGTGGGATCCTATAATGTAAGGATTGATCCCTAGGGCTCCTAAAATTATGCAATCAGGTGTAGTAAGTGGAATAGGATCCTTAGGTGTGCTACCCATGATTTAGTGGGTGATGATGACCTCCTAAGCTAGGCTAAATGAATCAAATATATTATGTGGGTAAAGGGAGGATTAAATAATCCTAACACCCCCCTTAATCCTAAATTTGGACAACTTGGGCTCTGGAAACTGGTCCAAAAGTCACCCATACAATCTAAATGAAAAATAAAATACTACTTAATAGACAAGGAAAACAGGGAAAACCTCATGGGAAAAAGAGATCCCCTCAAAACAAGCAGGTGATCAAGAAAAATGAGTCAATCCTTTACATCGAGAAGATATATGGGATAAACAAATATATTTTCAGTTAAGGAATTGGTAAATAATATCTGCAATCTTCTCCTCTATAGGGTAGTGATGCAGTGTGATAATCTTGTCATGCACTAGTCCTGAATATAATTCATGTGTACTTCAATATGCTTTGTCCACTACTTCTCAACTGGATCACTGGATATCTTTATGGTACTTTGGTTGTCACAATATATGTTTAGTGAAGGTGAGGCATGAATCCCAAAGTCTATCAAGATTCCATGCAACCAAACTTCATGAATAGTTGCATTCACAGCCCCCTTATACTCTACTTCTGCTGAAGAGAGTGTAAGAGTTGCTTTCTTCTTACTAGACCAACAAATTGGCCCAGATCCCAACATAAACACAAACCTGAAGTGTATTTTCTATCATTCCCATCTCCATCCCATTCTGAATCTATAAATCCAATTAGATCTAATTGTGCATCAACTATATAATGGATCCCATAGTCTCTAGTACCCTGCATATAGTACAATATGTGCTTTGTTTCCTTCTAGTGCAACTCATGTGGCTCCTACATGTATATGGAAACAACACTGACATCATAGGATATATATGGTCTTTAATGTGTGATGTATAGAAGGTTCCCAATGAGTTGTCTAAAAAGAGTGTCATTAGCCAATGGTGCAGAACCACCTTCTTCTATCCTGATGACAAACAGGAAGGGAAAAGGGGCTGCTTTACAGTATTCCATGTGGAATCTTTTATGAAAATATGATGAGTATCTAGACTATGAAATCTTTTGAAATATTGTAACTTCAAAGGATATTCTAAATGTATTTGACTGATGTAACCCAAGGGAGATGTTTTTATTCCTTTGTCGGGGTGTTACTATTGTAATTGGTCCTCATAGATTTGTGAGGTAAATCCTCCATTGTAAGTTGGGTCATTAGTACCCTAATGAATAATATAAAAATATTTTTTTGAGTCTTCCTAGGTGAAGTCGGCCCAAATAGTTTAGTGGGGATGACTTGTTTAGGGTAAAAGTCAGTTGGCTCAATGTCTATAAATAGAAGAGTTGTGCTTCTTATTTGAACACAAAAAATCACTTACTTGTGTAGAGAGAGAGAGAGAGAGAGAGAACAAAAAGGAGGAGAATACCTATTTTGGGGTTATATATTATACATCTTGTTATCACTCCAGGAAACTCCTCTAGGTTGTAGCTCGAGGATGCTTGGTAACTTAAATATTTTTTGGGTTTTCTAAAATGGATCAAGTCAAGTGACCTATAAGACCTCCCATTCTCAAGAAATGCATGAAACTCAATCAGGTACAAGGCTTCTAATTACCACTATTCAGAGTTTGACAATATGGTGCAGAGATGGAGAACTTATCATGCTGGCAGATTCATACATAAAAACAGATACATATAAATGGCTAAATCATGACAAGGAAAGCACTTATAATTCAAATAATCAATATGCTAATAGGATGACAGATATAGGAAATTAATTAAACTAAATATAACCTGAATACCACATTCAAGCATAGGCTCATAATAGACAGAAAATGGAAGCTGAACATATGATAACAGAAGAGCTTATATTAGGTCATGAGAAAAATGAGAAGCCTGACAATAGAAATGGTCTACAAGTCCCCGAAGTCGAACATTTTCAATAAAATAAGTCTTAGGATTTATAGCCTTTACAAAAATACTCAGATCCTAAAAAATTGGATCTGATTTATTAAAAATAGACAAAATAACTGTTTTTGCATAATTAGGTCAAAAACCCTAATTAACTACTAGTCTAACTAATTGTAGAATTCATTCACTATTTGAACCTTCTGATAACTAAAGCAAGTACTGGAAATCACTACCACTGGTCCTCTGTTGGTTAATTCATTGTTTCACTTTGACAGCTAAGTGTTGGTGACCTTTTCTACTATTATGTCACAGCAAAACTGAAGCATACCTTCCCTGATGTTTTCTTCAACATCCTTCATCTTTATACTTTGTCCCTAAGCTATCCATGTTCGTCCAAAATTGGTCCTACATGTCAAAACTTTGATATTATACCTCTGTCTACTTTTGGTGGTTAAGAGGCCAAAATATTGGAACTATTAGCTGCCGAAAGCAGGGATTTTGGTGGCTAATGAACTGTCTCAGTGTCTGCCTAGGCCACCAAAAGCCCTGTTCTTCAAAAATTATTACGCTGCCTCCAAAATTGTTTTTTCAAGTTTGTCTACTCATCTTTCTGATTCAACAAGCTCTTTGTTAGGAAGGTTAACAATATCCTGGCTTGATTCTGGAGGCTGAAGGCTTACCGTAGCTTCAGCTAGGGTTTCCAACGTGAGGTAGGTGCTAGGCTTTTGCTTGGCCTCCTTCAGCTGCAGTCTCTAAAGCCTAATCATTCTGTACAGCCTAGTATTGTCCTTCATGAACATTAGGTTTCTTCTTTTGAGAAAGATGTATCTTCCTCTCATCTCCAAGAAATAATTATGCAATTGCTTATTCCTCTTGGTCAATATAACATTGTTCTTTTTTATCTCTCTTTCCAAAATCTCCATTTCATACACTTGTCTTAGCAACTGATTTATCCTTTGAGTCTTGGGCTTGCTAGAGGAAGCCTTCTCTGTTGGTTCATCTTGCTCTTTTGGTGTAGGTGATGGTAGTTCTTTAGTCTCTGCTACAACCTGCAAAGCTAGGTCTGCACCTTCCTCTTGTTCCTCTTTTGAATCTAAGTAGGACAAGTTCAAAATGTTCTCACTGTGTGTTGTAACATCTTGGTATTTCTAACTTAAATCCAAGTTTCTTTTGACCTTATTAGCTTTGGAAGAGGAAGGAGGATGTTCTATCGCTGCTGGGGATACAGCCCTTCTCTTCCTTTTCCCACATCTTGATGTGCTGGAATTTTTAGCAGGAGACTTCCCTTTTTCTTCTGGTTGAAGGCCTATTTAAAATCCATTCCAGAACAAGAAATAAGGCCATGCCATATTCCTTCTCTTCAGCAATTCTTGGATCAAAAGTTCTATAAGGCCATAATGATACAGTCTACCAGCAATATTGGTCGGCTCAGACTTCACCTAGTGTGCCTGTTATCTCCCAAAAAATACATCGTCATTTTGGGTGATAGTATAGGTTAAAATTTTTACTTCTGTGAGTCATGGCCTTCAAAATCAAAAATTTTAGCTTTCGGCAGTTAACTCAGTCTATGGAAGTTTAGTTATCTGCCGAAACAGGCCAATTTCGGCAGCTAGGACGGTTTGTCAAAATGATTTTTAGCTGCCGAAAATGTTTTATGTGTGAAAAAATAAAATCGTGCCTCANATACATCGTCATTTTGGGTGATAGTATAGGTTAAAATTTTTACTTCTGTGAGTCATGGCCGTCAAAATAAAAAATTTCAGCTTTCGGCAGTTAACTCAGTCTGTGGAAGTTTAGTTAGCTGCCGAAACAGGCCAATTTCGGCAGCTAGGACGGTTTGTCAAAATGATTTTTAGCTGCCGAAAATGTTTTATGTGTGAAAAAATAAAATCGTGCCTCATCACTCATCAATCGAGCCTGTTTCATCATATCAATTGGTGGGTAAACGCCAAAAGTAAGCTACATGCCAATTCATCAAATTTATCCAAAAGCATTGAGTTGTAATTTCATTGGAAGGCTATTCGCTTCAATATGCGTGAAAATTACGCGTGGAGGATGNGTGTGGAGGATGGTTGATCCAGCGCATCACCACACATGTCAAATGCCCAAGATTACAAGCAGCATCCATTCTAATGTGTTTGAAGGAGCTATTGAACAAAAAGATTTGAGAAAACTGGATCTTCACCAAACATTGGATTCTAGGCAGTGGCTGTCAAGAAAGAAAAGGAATCAATGGGCAGTAAATCAATAGCTGAGGCACCAAATGTTTTGGCTGGTTCAGAGGTAAATAAGCAGCTGGACACTGATGCTGATCCAACCTTCGATCAACGACTTGATGTAATAAGAAGGTCTGCACTTCAGAAAAAAGAGTTGGAAGAGAAAAAGAAATATCAGCCTATTGATTATGATGCTCCCGTTTTCAAATCAGAGAAGAGTTCACTTGGACTTGGTGATAAAATTGGAATTGGAGTTTCCATTGCGGCTTTTGCTCTTATCTTTTCAATTGGGGATTTGTTTCCATCTAGAAGTGGAGAGAAACAAATAGAACAGAAGGAGCTCACAGCAGAAGATAATGCCAGTTTCAGGCTCAGCTTCAGCGTTTTGAAGAAACTCTAAAGTCTAATCCCAAGGATCTTTAGGCTCTAGAGGGCACAGCTGTTGCTCATGCAGAATTAGGAGAATACACTGAAGCTTTCGCTCGGAGCTACAATGGAAGAACAACAAAGATCAACAAGAGGAATTTTTTGCTGAAATCGTGTGATCTTGCGGGGAAATTTTGACTGCCTTCCCAAACTCCAAATTCAAATCTGAAAGCACCAGTGGATAGCTTATGATCTGTAGATTAAAATCGACTATTTGAACATGCAAAACGGACATCGGACGGCTGAGAAAATCGATTTTTTCCAAAGGCAGTTTTTTTGAATTTGACAGGCTTTCGGCAGCTTAGGCGAGCCACCACAGTGCTCATTCGCTGCCGAAAAGGCTAGCTTTTGGCAGCTAAAGGAGTTAACAGAAAAAATGTTAACTGTCAAAAGCCTGTTTTCACAGATTCTCTCAAATTTCGCCTAGATCGTGGATCTATTGGCTGAGATGGCAAAAGGCTAATCAAAACAAGTGCATTATGAATTATCTTATCAGTATCTAAAGGGGTTACGAACGAGATCAAAGTCAAAGTGGTTGTTTTGTTAA
>LPNX010168022.1:78120-219909 GCA_001517045.1 Pseudotsuga menziesii
AAAAAGAAGTTGGAAGAGAAAAAGAAATACCAGCCTATTGATTATGATGCTCCCGTTTTCAAATCAGAGAAGAGTTCACTTGGACTTGGTGCTAAAATTGGAATTGGAGTTTCCATTGCGGCTTTTGCTCTTATCTTTTCAATTGGGGATTTGTTTCCATCTAGAAGTGGAGAGAAACAAATAGAACAGAAGGAGCTTACAGCAGAAGATAATGCCAGTTTCAGGCTCAGCTTCAGCGTTTTGAAGAAACTCTAAAGTCTAATCCCAAGGATCTTTAGGCTCTAGAGGGCACAGCTGTTGCTCATGCAGAATTAGGAGAATACACTGAAGCTTTCGCTCGGAGCTACAATGGAAGAACAACAAAGATCAACAAGAGGAATTTTTTGCTGAAATTGCGTGATCTTGCGGGGAAATTTTGACTACCTTTCCAAACTCCAAATTCAAATCTGAAAGCACCAGTGGATATCTTATGATCTGTAGATCAAAATCGACTATTTGAACATGCAAAACGGACATCGGACGGCTGAGAAAATCGATTTTTTCCAAAGGCAGTTTTTTTGAATTTTACAGGCTTTCGGCAGCTTAGGCGAGCCACCACAGCGCTCATTAGCTGTCGAAAAGGCTAGCTTTTGGCAGCTAAAGGCGTTAACAGAAAAAATGTTAACTGTCAAAATCCTGTTTTCACAGATTCTCTCAAATTTCGCCCAGATCGCGGATCTATTAGCTGAGATGGCAAAAGGCTAATCAAAACAAGTGCATTATGAATTATCTTATCAGTATCTAAAGGGGTTACGAACGAGATCAAAGTCAAAGTGGTTGTTTTGTTAAGTTCAAACATCTTTTTAAGGAAACAAATCTAAGATCAAGTGCTACATCATGAAAATCAAATCTCCGAGCCTTGGAAGGCTGCTTCACTTCACCAACCATCAAGCTGTTGAAGGAGATCTCCATATCAGAATTTCCTTGTTTTTAGGGATCAGTCCCTATCTTTTTGTTTTTGATTGTCAGTTAATGTTTTAGTTGAATTTAATAGATCCATGCTTTTAGGATCTGGAAACTATTTGTAAAGGCTTTAAAAGCCTAAGAACTCAGACTAAAAAAAAGGGGGGTTCAATCTTGGAGAGAATTAGGCCTATGTTATGATTACTTATCTTAATAAAATCACAGTCTTCTTTTGCCACTGTCATCAGACCATTCATGTTATCTTTTATTTATGTACTTTGTTTAAGTTTAGCTTAGCCTATGCTCATAAGCTTGAATGAAGGATTTCTTATTTGTTTAGTATGACCCTGCATCCAATGTACTTGGTCATTTAGACCCTGCATTACATGTACTTGGTTATCTGAATGATATTCTCCATGCATTTCTGTTATATTATATCTGACTGGCAGTCTCTAAAAGCACTGGTTCATTAATATGTTTTGATAAGCTAATCCTTTCATTGTGCTTTCTTGGTATCCCATTGATCCACTCACTGAAAGAGAAATGATTTTTTAAAGTTACCAAGCATACTTAGCCATAACCACTAAGTAGTTTCTTGGAGAGCTAACAGTGCCATTTTTCCCAAGCTCTTGTGCAAGTAGAAAGGTAAATTCAGTGGGTTTCTTCCTGTGAAGTGGTTCATTAATTTAAAATGGTAGATCATGGCTTTGTTATATCTTCCTTCACATGTTATGAAGACCAAAATGGCCTTCGGTAGTTGCTTCCACCTCTCTTCTAACCAGGAGGATGGTACACTTTTCTTCCACACCACTCCTCTATGCTTAGTCTTTAGGTAAGACCTGAACTCTACATCCTTTGGTATGGTGGTTTTGAACCACTTTTCTCCTGTTCTAGGGAGTTCAGTCACTTCAGTAATTAGGTTTCATCTATCATGAATTCTTCTTTGCCTATGACTACCTTGGAGCCATCGAATGAGAGAGACAATGCCTCAGCCACCTGCTGGTGTGAACCTTGAATTTTCTCACAAAACCTATAGCAGCTAGCATCCTTGAAAAATTGACAGACTTCTGGATGTGCCTCCAGGTATCTGATATCTCCCAAATCCTACCTGAGAGTAGGTCCTCCCTTCATCATATTGCTTAATGCTACTGTTGTGTAACTTCAACAATAAAACTCAAGCTTTATGGAATAGTGTCTTTTAGCATGCTGCCTCTCAGGGATGGTTTTTTGGTGGAGAGAAATGCTTAATTTGAAGGTGGAGTGTACTAAATATTTGGCACTGATTATGAGGTATTTCAACTACATGATTGAGGCTAAGGTCAAAGGTTGATGGATTCAGTTGATCTTTTGGAGGCCCCTTGCCCAGCAATAATGTCACAATCAGCCTAGATACCCATTGGGATTTTCTGCAGATCTGTGGATAGGTGGAGGAAGAAGGAGGATTTGAAATTTACATTAGTCCTTATCAGTTTCAATAACAACCTCCTTACTCATTTCATCATGCAGTTATGCAGCCTCCTGTCCTTTCGATGGTTTATCACACCCTTTAATGATCACTGCTTGGCTGACGGAGTCTGATTTCATAGATTTCTAACCATTTCTCTCTTTTTCCTTTTCGGTGATTAACTGTCTTTAGGAATTTTTCTGCTAGCCGTCGAAAAGATTTCTTTTGGTGGCTAATCAAATGCTAACCCTTTTACCCAAGCCACCAAAACCATTTTCCCCATGTCATGGTTAAAATCAGCTTCGGCGGATAGTGGTCTCCCTAAAAATCCCTTTTAACTACCGAAAACCCATCCTTTCGGTGGCTAATGAAATGTTAGAGCTTTCACCTAAGCCACCAAAATCACTTTTTCCCCAACGCCTTTTTGCCTGCTTTCAATGGTTAACATCCTTCTTGAATTGTTTACTAAGCTTCCGAAAGCAACACTTTTCTATGGCTAATGAGATGTCTAAATTCTTGCCTAAGCCATCGAAAGTGGCTTTATCAATGTCACTTTTTTCCTGCTTTCGACGGTTAACGCCCTTCTTGAACTATTTACTAAGGTACCAAAAGCAACACTTTTTGGTGGCTAATGAGATGTCTTAAGTCTCGCATAAGCCACCGAAAGTGCATTTACCAATGTCACTTTTTTCCTACTTTCGGTGGTTAACACCCTTCTTGGATGGTTCACTAAGCTGCTGAAAGAAACACGTTTTGGTGCTAATGATTCATTTGAAGTCTCTCCTAAGCCACCGAAAGTGTTTTTACCATTTACTCGATTGGGCCCGCTTTTGGTGGTTAACCTTTATCCTACGTTAAACTGTTAGCTGATGAAACAAATCCTTTCGGTGGCTAATGAGCTATTAAGAACCCTGCCTAAGCCACCAAAAGCTAAAACTTCCAATTTCTTCAACCATAGCACAAAAAAAGACTTTCAATTTGTTAGTCATCTTTAAATCTTTCATGACATGACTCAAATTATTCATACTATCAAAATAAAATTATTTTGGGAGATAACATCTGGCTCCTACTTGGGGATGGGTACCTCCCTGTGAGGTCCCAAGAACCCCAGACCAAAATGCCTTTCCTTGAAAATAACTAAAAACTTAACACTATCATTTACTGTTCCATTGGGCATGGAGTTTATTCTATAAGAAAAAAACAACCTATTAACTACTAATTTAGAATAACAAGGCCTCAGATCCTCAAATAAAGCTAAGTTTCATAAAATTCCCATTCACTGGACCATCAAACACCTCTTCCCCTTCCAGATTCTTCAATTTGAAGGTGTTATTCTTCTATACCTGAGCTATCACAAAAGGGCCAATCCACAAAGAATCAAACTTTCCATGTTTTCCCTTGTCCTTCCTGACAACATCCCACTTGAGGACCCAATATCCAACTTGAAAGTTGTCTACCTTTTCCCTTTTGTAAAACATGACCTTTATCCTCTATTGATGGGATTTTGATTTTCATATCACTTGTTTCTTGGCTTGCTGCAACTCCACCAAATCCATCATCCTCCTCACCATCTCATTTGGTTCATCTTCCTCTTCTTGAAAGAATTTTTCCATTGGCAGAATGAGCTGAATGGGAAAAATAGCCTCAGTACCATAAACTAATTTAAATGGCGAAGTCCCTATAGATCTTTTGTCTATTACCCTATCAACCCATAAAGAAAACTTTAGCTTAGAATCCCAACCTTTTTTATTTGTCTCCAACAGTTTTCTGATGATCCTGACTAGGATTTTGTTGGATGACTCAGCTAGGCCATTTCCTTGAGGATAATAGGATGTGGAATGCACCAACTGAATACCCATTGACTCACACATTTTTACTAATGCCTCGGCTTTGAAAGCTAGTGCATTATTAGTTACCAACCTTACTGGGAAGCCAAACCTGCTAAAGATATTCTCATATAAAAACTTCATGATGACCTGATGAGTGGCATTCCTGGTGGGTACTGCCTCTATCCACTTGGTAAAGTAGTCCGTGGCTACTAGGATCCATTTATGCTTCCCACTAGAATATGGATTTATTTCACCTATGAAATCCAGACCCCATTGTTGGAAAGGCCCATTCACTACAATAGGCCTAAGGGTTAAGGATTTGAGCTGCTGCTTCCCTATAAATATTTGGCACTCGTCGCAGGCGCTTACAAAAGTACATACATCAGCAAAGAGGACTAGCCAATAGTACCCTACCCTCAGGATCTTGTGGGCTATGGTATTCCAATAATGATGGCCCCCACATGTGCTGGAATGAAAGTGACGCATGACCTGATCTGATTCTTCTTTATTTAGACATCTCAACAAAACTCCAGACAGATCTTTCCAGTACATCAATTTATCAACTATGCAGAATTTAACATAATTTAGTTTAAGAGCTCGTGCTTGATTAGGATTGAGACCAGGAGGAACTTATAATTTCTGCAAAAAATAAATAATACATGAGTACCACTCACATGAAGACAGGTTTTCAACCACTGGTTGAATGTCATTCTGATCTTGAACTACCTCTACTGCTACAACAGTTTGCAATTTTCCTGAATTGACACAAGTGAAGTTTATCCCCATTAGTTCACAGTTTTCTTTAGCCATGAGTTTGGCCAGACCTAGTCCTTTTACTAGCTTAGTGGGCTTCACCTCTATAACAAACTCAATGAGCTTGGAAATCCACTTAACCCTCTTTCCATCAATGTTAGGCTAAGTCAAAACATCCTTCATAGAAGCTGAAAGGACATAGGCAAGAAATTTTGCATGAAGAATGTAAATCCTGAAAGTCTTCAATGACTTGATGAGAGCATATTCCTATTTCTCAATTGGATCATACTTCAGCTCAGGATCTCTCAAGGTTTTGCTGAAGAATGCAATTGTATAATCGAGACCCTCATCATCTTTTTGTAATAGCACAACTGCCACTATGTCATATGATGCAAAGGAGAAAATATAAAAACTCTTGGTATAGTCGAGACTAATCAGGGTTGGGGCCTCCATGATAGCCTTCTTGATGTCTTTGAAAGAGCTTCTTTCCTGGTCAGTCCATTTTATTTCTGCATCCTTTTTCAGCATGGCTGTTATGTGCTTTACCAACTCAGAGAAATTAGGGATGAGCCTCCTAACAAAGTTTATCTTACCCAAAAAGGACTGAATATCCCTTTTTGACCTCGGTATGGACAGTTTATGGATTGCTTCCACCCTTACTGGATCAATATTTACACCTTCAACTAAGACTATGTAACCTAAGAGTTTCGCCTTACTGAGTGCAAAATGGGACTTCTTAGGGTTGAGTGATATTCCAAACCTCCTGCACTTTAGAAATACCATCCTCAAATGCTGCAAATGGTCATGATGGCTGTGAGAGTAAACAGTTAGGTCATTCAAGTATATAAGCACAAATTTATCTTTCAACCCTACAAAAGCTAGGTCCATGGCTCTCTGAAAAGTATCCCCAACATTCATCAGCCCAAATGGCATTTTAGCATACATGAAAGTGCCCCAGGGGGTGGTAAAAGTAGTCTTCTCTTGGTCATCAGGGTGCATAGCAACTTTGTTGTATCTAGAGAAGCCATCTAGGAATGACATGACACTAGCCCTTGAGACTCTTTGCAATAGGTGTTCCATCTTGGGAAGTGAATAGTTGTCTTTTTTGGAACATTTGTTCAGGTTTATAAAATCCACACATAACCTGATTTCCCCATTCTTCTTCCTTACCACAACTAGGTTTGCAATCCACTTGGAATACCTAAGGAGCATTATGATTTTGGCTTTGAGGAGCTTATGGATTTCTTTTTCAATTACGGGTAATAGGATAGGACTAATGGATCTCATATTCTGCTTGGAAGGGATGGTGTCCTTCTCCAAAGGAATCCTATGCTAGATGATATTGGTGTCATAGGTTTTTAGGTCACTGTACTCCCAGGAAAAGATATCAGCAAATTCTTTTATCAAGCTGCAAAATTTGGACCTCTAATCAGCAGTGAACTCAGTGGAAAGATTTATCAGTTTTGGATGGCTATGGATACCTATGTTTTTCTCTTGGACAGTAGGGTCTTTCTCTTTTTTTCCAAGATTGAAAGGGATGTCATTATGATCAAAAATCTCTTCCAGAGGTACTATACCCCGAGGTATATAATTGCTGGGTAATTGGACAATATTCTGATCAGCTACTTTATCTTTCAACTTGAGTTGTTGGGATTCTTTCATGTTTAGTTTTTCCTGATCTATATGTATATCATAGAATTCATCTACTAGCTAAAGGAATTTGCTAAGCTCATCATCATTCTCAAACACCTTCCAAAATTTTACATTATCAGTAGGGAAGGTTTGTACTTGACCTGAACATCATAACTGAGATTAGGAGGTAAAGGAGGAACAAATAGACTTATAGAGACAGCCAGGGAATCGACCTGGTGATTCAAAGCCCTAGGTATATATGACAGTTCAAAAAACATAAAGGAGTCTCTAAGTTTCCATACCTCGTCCTTGTAGGCCTTTCGTCTGACATTTTTTTCTTAAAAAGTGTTGTTGACCTGCTATATAATAAGGACTGCATCTCCAAAGACTCTCATGCACATGATCCCCATTTCCTTGGAAACTTTAACTCCTAGCAGCAAGGCTTCATATTCTACTATATTGTTAGTGGTTTTAAAATCAATCATATAAGACAGATGAATATTTTCCTTGGATGGAGAGATCAATACTACACCTACACCTGCTAAGATTTGAGTGCTAGCCCCATCAAAATACATGTTCCAGACTACTGTGGTCACTTCTTTGGGCTCCTGATAGGTGGGCTTGGTAAGCTGGACTGATGTTTGCTTAGAATCATCTATTTGCAGAATGCATGACCCAAAATTAGTGTCTACTGCATAGATAAGGTGGTTGAATGAATTCATTTCATTGCTTATGATGTAGGAAAGCTGATTCTCTCTATAAATTCTCTTGGTCTCCCCTCTAAACATGGGGATTGTGGCATATGTAAGGTCCATCTAAAGGGTGCCACCTATCCTTTTACTCCATGATCGAGATAGAAAAATACCAAATTTGGGAGGAATATCAGCCACTACAATCTCCATCATGATTCTTTTTGAAGGTCACTAAATTAGGTTCACAACAAGGTCTTTGATGAGGCCCAAGCACTTGACCTTTCTGGATTCAAAGGAGAATAAATCATGGTAGGGATTTTTAATGCTGAGACCAAGGTCATCCATCACAACTTTTGGCATTAGGTTATGGGAAGCTCTTGAGTCCAGTAGACAGTTATGAAGGACTTTATCATGGATATTCAAGGATATGTAGAAAGGTGGGCATGAATCCTTTAATTCTTTGATCATAGGGCCTAGGGTTACAACAAGTTTATCATCTTGTAGATTGACAAATTCAGTATCAATATGCATCTTTGGCTAAAGAGAATTCAATATAGAAGATTTGAATGCATTATTTTTCATTAGCTTGATCAATGGGAAAGGGATATTCAATTTATGAATCTCTGACTCAAGGTTGAAGGAATAATGTAGTCTATCAGGAAACCTTACCTCATGTACTATAGATTTGATTTGGACATGGTCAAGGCTTGATGAAGGTGTTGGCTTTTGCAATGGTTTGAAAATGACAGCCATTTTCTTTGGTAAAACAACAGCCTTTTAAGCTAGTGCAGCAAGCTCTTTGGCGGGAACAACATTCTTCTTAAGGGGAGCAACCAGCCTAGACCTTAGATTATACTCTCCTTAACCATCAGCCTGATATATTGCTTCTTCAATGATCTGCTAACCAATTAGGGATTCCTCATATTCTGCCTGTGTCAGAAAAGAATAGTCAATTTCATCTTCCATGTAGTGAATGTTGTCCTCATCCTCTCCTTCTTCCTTAATGAATTCTGGCTCTTCTTCTAGTACAATATTCTGAAAAGGATCTCTGATTTTATGATATTCACCTTGATTCCTTTCCCTTATGAGGATCTAAACTGGGGGGTTGCCTCTTCTGTAAGCGACAAAATTAGGGTTTCGGGGAACAAAATCACTTGGCCCTTTACCTCTCACAGGTATTTGTCCTTGGTCCTTTAGCTTAGACATTTCAGCAGTCAAGTTATCTAATAGTTTGGTCATTTTGTCAATCTTGTTCTTTGATGAAGAATCCCCAAGAGGGTCTGTTGGCTGCTTCTTCCTGTCTATCTTTCCTTTGACCTTCTGAGATGCCACAATGTTAGATTATACCTCTAGGGAAACATCCTACATGAGTGATAAGGAGGAAGACCTCCTTTCTCTAAGAAGTAGGAAGAAATCAGAGTCAAAGGAATTTGCATAAGTTATCCTGGTTGAGGTATCAATGGGATTGATTTCGGTGGGGATCTTGTTGTACATATTGTTGAACCTCTTGGTGAAGTTGGAGACAAACTCCCCATTCTCTCTTTTCAAGTTACTAAACTCAGTAATATAATAGAGATGGTCTCTCCTCTCTCCTTAATGCTTTAGAAAGATGTCATCTAGGGCTTCAATTCCTGCTACCGATCCAGCGGACAGTTCTTTGAACCATTTCCTAGCCTGGCCATCTAGGATTTGCACAAAAACCCTAGTCCATACATCTTTCTGTTCTATATTAATGTTCTCAACATAACTGTAAAATTCCTTTAGATGTTCTTCATCTATGAAATCTCCCTCTCTAGTGAACTCAAGCATGTACTTGAGGTAGTCTCCAGTGGGCATGGCTAAGAGAGGGTTAGGCATATTTAGGGGGCCATACCTAGCCACAAGGATCCTTTCCATTTTGGTTATTTGAGGGGCAGCCATATTAGAAATGGGTATGGAAAGGGTGGAGGAAGGTAGCACTGATGTAGGTAGTAGCTGAAAGGGTGCTGGTGGTAAACTTATCTCAGTGGAGTCACTAGGGATTGGATCTTCACAAGCATCAGTGCTTGAACTTGCCCAAACCCTAAAATTTTCTGATGTATTTATAAATTCCTGAGAATCAAGTGTTTCAACAAAAGAAATAATAGCAAAAATATTCTTTGAAATACTTGATGTAGCTTCCCTTGCATCACTGCTGGTCTACCTTAGTGAAACCCTAGCTCTTCTTAAAATCTCTTCTGGATCTGAAACAGCTGTTGCTGGTGCCCCAAGAGGGTTTTCTCTAGTACTTGGTCTTCTTGAAGCCACCTTATTTCAATGGAGTCATCATATAGATGATTACAACCAGAATAGTGTCGAATCTTTGTCTATCATCAAAGTAGGATCTATGTCGTTTCCTAGGGAAGCTGAACTTCAATCTCCTCTCCCCAGCAATGACACCAATTTGTTATCACTCTAGGATGCCTGGTAACTTAAATGTTTTTGGGGTTTTCTAAAATGGATCAAGTCAGGTGACCTATAAGACCTCCCACTCTCAAGACATGCATGAAACTCAATCAGGTACAAGGCTTCTAATTACCACTATTCAGAGGTTGACAATATGGTGTAGGGATGGAGAACTTATCATGCCGACATATTGATACATAAAATAGATACATATAAATGGATAAATCATGACAAGGAAAGAACTTATAATTCAAATAATCAATATGCCAATAGGATGATAGATATAGGACATTAATTAAACTGAATATAACCTGAATAACACATTCAAGCATAAGCATAGAATAGACAGAAAATGGAAGTTGAACATATGATAATAGAAGAGCTTATATTAGGTCATGAGAAAAATGAGAAGCTTGACAATAGAAATGTTATACAAGTCCCTGAAGTTGAACACATTCAATAAAATAAGTCTTAGGCTTTATAGCCTTTACAAAAATACTCAGATCTTGAAAAATTGGATTTGATTTACTAAAAATAGATAAAATAACTGTTTTTGCATAATTAGGTCAAAAACCCTAATTAACTACTAGTCTAACTAACTGTAGAATTCGTTCATTGTTTGAACCTTTGATAACTAAAGCAAGTACTAGAAATCACTGCCAATGGTCCTTTGCTGGTTAAGTCACTATTCCACTTTGAAAGCTAAGTGTTGGTGACCTTTTCTACTATTATGTCACATCAAAACTGAAGCACACCTTCCCTGATGTTTTCTTCAGCATCCTTCATCTTTATACTTTGTCCTTGAGCTATCCATGCTCGCCCAAAACTAGTCCTGCATGTCAAAAATTTGATATTATACCTCTGTCCGCTTTCCATGGTTAAGAGGCCAAAATATCAAAACCGTTAGCTACCGAATGCAGGGCTTTCAGTGGCTATTGAACTTCCTCAGCATCCGCCTAAGCCACCGAAATCCCTATTCTTCAAAAATTCTTAGGCTTCCTCCAAAATTGTTCTTTCAATTTTGTCTGCTCGTCTTTCTTATTTAGCAGGCTTTGTGTTAGGAAGGTTAACAACATCCTAGCTTGATTCTAGAGGTTTAAGGCTTACTGCAGCTTCAATAGGGTTTCCAACATGAGGTGGGTGCTAGGGTTTTGCTTGGCCTCCTTCAGCTGCAGTCTCTGAAGCCTGATCATTCTATACAGCCTAGTATTTTCCTTTATGAACCTTAGGTTTCTTATTTTAAGTTAGATGCATCTTCCTCTCATATCCAGGAAAGATTTATGCAATTGCTTATTCCTCTTGGTCAATATAACATTGTTCTTTTTTATCTCTTTCCAAAATATCCATCTCATACACTTGTATCAGCAACTAATTTATCCTTTGAGTCTTGGGCTTGTTATAGGAAGCCTTCTCTATTGGTTCATCTTGCTCTTTTGATGTAGGTGATGGTAGTTATTTAGTCTCCACTACAACCTGCGAAGCTAGGCCTACACCTTCCTCGTGTTCCTCTTCTGAATCTAAGTAGGGAAGGTTCAAAATGTTCTCACAATGTGTTGTAACTTCCTAGGATTTCTCATTGAAATCCAAGTTTCTTTTGACCTTCTTAGCTTTGGAAGAGGAAGGAGGCTATTTTGCTGCTACTAGGGATATAGCCCTTCTCTTCATTTTCCCACTTCTTGGTGTGCTGGACTTTTTAGCAGAAGACTTTCCCTTTTCTTCTGGTTGAAGGCATGTTTCAAATCCATTCCAAAATAAGAAATAAGGCCATTCCATATTCCTTCTCTTCAGCAATTCTTGGATCAAAATTTGGATAAGGCCATGATGAGATAGTTTTCCAGCAATCTTGGTTGGATGAGCCTTCACCTGGTGTGCCATTTTTCCCAAGACCCTGTGCAGGTAGAGAGGTAAATTCAGTGGGTTTCTTCCTGTGAAGTGGTTCATTAATTTAAAATGGTAGATCGTGGCTCTATTATATCTTCCTTCACATGTTATGTAGACAACAATGGCCTTCAGCATTTGCTGCCACCTCCCTTGTAACCAGGAGGATGGTACACTTTTCTTCCACACCACTCCTCTATGCTCAGGCTTTAGGTAAGACCTGAACTCTACATCCTTTGGTATGGTGGTTTTGAACCACTTTTCTC
Source organism: Pseudotsuga menziesii (assembly GCA_001517045.1). NCBI lineage: Eukaryota > Viridiplantae > Streptophyta > Pinopsida > Pinales > Pinaceae > Pseudotsuga > Pseudotsuga menziesii. The sequence goes on from LPNX010168022.1 coordinate 89,981, forward strand.
CTGTGCTAGGGAGTTCAGTCACTTCAGTAATTAGGGTTTCATCTATCAGGAATTCTTCTTTTCCTATGACTGCCTTGGAGCCATCGAATGAGAGAGAAAATTCCTCGGCCACCTACTGGTGTGAACCTTGAATCTTCTCACAAAACCTATAGCATCCAGCATCCTTGAAAAATTGACAAACTTCTAGATGTGCCTCCAGGTAGCTGATATCTCCCAAATCCTTCCTGAGAGCAGGTCCTCTCTTCTTCATCTTGCTGAATGCTACTCCTATGTACCTGCAACAATAAAACTCAATCTCTGTGGAATAGTGTCTTTTAGCCGGTTGCCTCTCAGAGATGGTTTTATGGTGGAGTGAAATGCTTAATTCGAAGGGGGAGTGTACTAAAGATTTGGCACTGATTATGAGGGATTTCAACTGCATGATTGAGGCTGAGGTCATAGGGTGATGGATTTAGTTGATACTTTCAAGACCCCTTTCCCAACAATGATCTCAAAATCAGCTTGTATACCCATTGGGATTTTCTGTAGATCTGTGGATAGGTGGAGGGAGAAGGAGGGTTTCAAATTTACATTAGTCCTTATCAGTTTCAATAACAACTTCCTTACTCATTTAATCACGCGGTTATGCAACCTCCTGTCCTTTCGGTGGTTTATCACACCCTTTAATGATTGTTGCTTGGCTGATGGGGTCTGATTTGATAGATTTCTAAGCATTTCTCTCTTTTTCCTTTTCGATGGTTAACAATCTTTAGGAATTTGTCTGCTAGCCACTGAAAATATGGATTTCGGTGGCTAATCAAATTCTAACCCATTCGACCAAGCCACCGAAACCATTTTCCCCATGTCATGGTGAAACTTAGTTTTTGGCCAATAGTGATCTCCCCGAAAATCCCTTTTAACCACTAAAAACCCATCATTTCGCTGGCTAATGAAATGTTAGAGCTTTGTCCTAAGCCACCGAAAGCAGTTTTTCCCCAACGCCTTTTTTCCTGCTTTTGATGGTTAATGCCCTTCTTGAACTGTTACTAAGCTACCAAAAGCAACACTTTTCGGTGGCTAATGAGATGTTTGAAGTCTCACCTAAGCCACTGAAAGTGCCTTTACCAATGTCACTTTTTGCATGCTCTCGGTGGTTAATGCCCTTCTTGAACTGTTTACTAAGCTACCGAAAGCAACACTTTTCGCTGGATAATGAGATGTCTGAAGTATCACCTAAGCCACCGAAAGTGCCTTTACCAATTTTACTTTTTTCCTTCTTTCAGTGGTTAACACCCTTCTTGGACTATTCACTAAGCTGCCAAAAGAAACACTTTTCAGTGGCTAATGAGTTGTTTGAAGTCTTGCCTAAGCCACCGAAAGTGATTTTACCATTTACTTGATTGGTCCCACTTTCGGTGGCTATCCTTTATCCTGTGTTAAACTGTTAGCTTCCAAAACAAATCCTTTTGATGGCTAATGAGCTATTAAGAACCCCACCTAAGCCACCGAAAGCTAAAAATTCCAATTTCTTCAGCCATAGCACAAACAAAGACTTTCAATTTGTTAGTCATGTTTAAACATTTCATGACATGACTCGATTTCTTCATACTATTGAAATAAAATCATTTTGGGAGATAACACATCTTATACATAGTAATTTTTGTTGGGTTTTCTTCCCCTTGAGGGTTTCCCAGGATAAATATTGTGTCTATCTTGTGATTGTGTTCCTTTTAGTAATTCTGCATATGCTAATGTTGTGATTTTTCATTGAACACTAATGATATCTAGTCTATCATATGAAATATTAACATGGTATTAGAGCTATCCTGAATAGCACAACTTTCACAAGGTGAAACTCTCTCTCCTCCCTCTACAAAAGAAATTAGGGTTTCAAAAAAATTTGGAGTTTGGAATATATCCTTTCATAGAAATTTTCTACTCCCTAGAGTGCATCTATTGAGCCAATGATCGAAGTTTTTGGGTGGTTGAATATTTAGGAAATCCAAACCTTAGTTTGGCCCCAAACCAGAAAATTGCAGAAAAACTGAACCCAAAATTCTGTAGAGCTGCAACCTCGTAAGTAGGTTTTGAAGGGTGAAGATTTGGGATATCCATAAATTAGTTGGACTAGTCAATAAGCCTTATAGTCAAGAACATCTCCTGATAAATTCATCTTTTCATTTTGAGAAATTTCAATTTTTAGCGACCTATTGGACAGGATGGCCCCAAGCATTAAGCTTGAGGACAAACTAGAAGCCATACGAAACTTCCTAGCATGGAAGTATAGGATTGGTCTCATTATCAAAGAGAATGGAATTGAGAAGTACATCAAGGATGAAGTTGCAGAACCAACAGAAGTTGAAGCTAAGGAAAAGCATGAACAAGACCTAATAAAAAAAATGAGGATCATTGTTGATTCTATCAAAGATCACTTGATCCCTCAAGTGTAATCTAAGAAGACACAAAATAAAATGTATGATGAACTTTATAGAATTTATGAGGGAAGGAACATCAACATAAAGATGAATATGAGAGATCAACTGAAGGGAACCAATATGAGTAAAGGAGAATCAATTCAACATTACTTCACAAGGGTCTCCTAGTTTAGGGAATGACTAAGTGCCATTAGAGACACACTTGATGAGGATGAACTAGTTATTACTAATCTCAATGATCTCACTAGATCTTGGGACTCATTCATACAGACTCTGTGTGCTACAAACGAAAGTATGAAGTTTGACATAGTATGGGAAGATTGCATTCAAGAAGAACCTAGAGTAGCTAATAGAGAATCTCTACTTAGAGAATATGACCAAGCTCTATCCATCCATACTAAAGGAATAAAAATATCAAACTTCAATAAGGGTAACCATAAGCCTTCATAGAAGAAGTTTCAAAAGAAAAAGAAGGATTACTCAAAGTATCAATGCTACAACTGTCATAAGATAGGATACCTTTCCAAAGAGTGTCCATCACCAAAGAAAAAGAACACTAACAAGATACATCATGCTCATCTAGCTGAAGATGAGCATGAGGAAGAAAGAACTAGAAATATACTAACAAAAGAAGAACATGTAGATGAATATTTATTATTCTCTGCACTCTATGGGTCTATAACATCTGGAGAAGACACATGGTTTATTGATAGTGGTGATTCAAAGCAAATGATAGGGAAGAAGAAAACTCTGTCTAGAATTGAAGAAAAGAACTCTCCTCAGAAGGTATCATTGGGAGATTACTATCATTATCCCATCAAAGGTATTGTTCAATCAAGCTACAAGTTTGACTCTTGGAATTCCATGAATATTAAGGAAGTACTATATGCCACCGGGTTTGAAAAAGAACTTACTTTCCATCTCAGCTCTAGATAAGAAATGATATAGAGTTGCTTTTATAGATGGAAAAGCACTTATGTGGTTAAAAGGAAAGACACTTGAAGATGTTGTGGTCATTGGAGAAGAAGAAGGAGGATTGTATAAACTCAAAGGACATTTAGAGACAACCGTTGTCCATGAGACTACAAGCTCAAGTGAACTATGGCATAGGAGGCTTTCTCATGTCAACTAAAAAGCACTTCCCTATGTGAGCAAGGTGGTAATAGGGTTACTAGATCTAAATATTAATCATGAGGGGACTTTCAAAGGATGTGCAAGAGGAAAGAACATCAAGAATCCCTTTCCAAAAAGTGAAACAAAGACTAAAGGTACATTAGAACTAATTGATTTTGATGTATGTTGTCCTATGCCCTCCATATCGTTAAGTGGATATGAATATTATGTCACATTTATTAATGACTATTCAATAAATACATGGATATACTTCTTGAAGAAAAAGAGAAAAGTGTTTAAGAAATTAAAGGAATTCAAATCCTTGATAGAGAACCTTTCACAAAAGAGAATGAAGACATTGAGATCAGATAATGGTGGAGAATACACTTCAAAGGAATTTGAAGCATTTTGTAAGGAGTCAGGAATCAAGAGGGGACTAAACACTCCCTATAATCCCCAAAATAATGGTGTTGCAGAAAAAAATAATAGAACCATTATGGAATAGTGAAGACCATGATTCATGACCTAGACCTCCCCATGCACCCGTGGGATGAAGTAACAAGAACAATCGTATATGTGCATAATATATTATCTCATAGTTCTCTTGGATTCGAAACTCCTAAATATATGTATACATGAAAGAAACCTGAAGTGATCCATCTCAATATATTTGGTTGTCCAGTATATGTGCATATTCCAAAAGAGAAGAGAACCAAGTTGGATCCTTCTGGAAAGAAGGGAATATTTGTTAGATATTCTGAAGTCTCCAAAGCCTTCAAGATATAAATATTAGGATTCCATCATATCGATATTAGAAGGGATGTAACATTTGATGAAGAGACATATCTTACGAAATATAGAAGGTGCCATCTTGAAGAAGTACATGAAGATGATGTACCTCCCAGAATGGTAGAATTTGAACCCTCTCCTGAAATGGTAGCATCTAAAGATCATGTGTTATAGCTCATTTTACTAGACTTGGTATATCACACCTTTATGGACTTCCATGTCCCTATGAAGAATCTTTGGACCCCCTTTGGTCATATTATGCTTTTTTGTTCCAACAAAGTCCGTAAAAAACACCTTTTTATGTGTATACACGACTTTTAAAGCAATATCCGTGTGTACACAGATCTTTTGAGCCAAAACCTGCATAAATCAGGAAATGTGCATGAAGACAAAAGTTTTTGGAGTTTTCCTCATAGAGTCCTAAATAACTTGACTCTTGGCCTTCCATATGCCTTGAGAATGCTTCGACTCTATCGTCCATTTCCTATTTTGAGTGCTATATATTGAGCCGCTTGGATACATTGAAGGAGGAGAAATTCGAGAGCAAGGAAACTATAGTTCATTGTTGCCTCACTTGTTTATGCTTGTGTTTGCATACCTTTGTCCCTTTGGAGCACACAGTGTTGTTATTCCTAATATTTCATTTTATTTGTAAGCTTGCCATTGTGAGATGGAGGATTGAAGTGGTGGAGGTCGAGGTGGAGGACGCGGTTTCTCGGGTTTGAAGAAGTGTTGACAGAGGTTATCACTATTGTATCTCTATTTTATTAATAGAAATATCTATTTCCAGTACAACACATGTGCATAAATATGAATATTGTATCCATGGATGTATTTATTTTCTTACACATGATTGTTTATATATGCTAGATTAGGCCTAACACCTTGATATATAGCATGCTTTCCTTGTTTGTTGTTGTTGAGAGCGAATTGTGAATACAAGCATGTTGGAAAATATCAACAGGGATCTACATCAACCGTCTAGAATAAGGTACACTTCATATCCTTTAGTGTTAGATGTTTCTATTTCTCTTTCATATTTGAATGGATTGATTTTTGGTGTCATTCATCTTGTTGTGGTACACCCCAAGCCATAGGAAGTTTCTCTTTGTAATAGAATTGGCGACTTTGCTAGGGAAGTTCCTTGTTTTTCTTTGGGGATTCGGGGCACAATATGGTTGAATTGCTCCCGGTTTCTCCTTGTCTTTGTGTTGCATTTAGTAGCATTTTCATCCATTGACATTTCGCTAGAGTGGTTTGACCCTTAGCCTTGTTTTTACCACTTTCTTCTCCATATACATAGGTTTTTTGCTAAAATTCGCGTACATACATAGGTTTTTGGCCAAAAATCGCGTATACATGCAGGTTTTTGGCCAAAAGTCATGTATCCGTGCAGGTTTTTGGCCAAAATTCATGTACATACACAATTCTTCTTTGAACAATCACGTACATCCTCCCTTTTTTGGTTGAGTTTGATGTGGTAAGTTGTTGGGTGGGTTGTGAGTCTGGATGGTTTTTCCTGGGTATTGATGTTGTTTGTTGACTGCTTCTTCCATGACCAGAGACCGCTTTGTCATTGATTTTTATTTGAAATTAGTTCTATTCATTTATCTCCTTTTTTGTTTTTCCATTAGTGCATTAGTCGTTTTGTCTCAGTGTCTTTCTTGCATTGTGTTTGATGCTTGTTGCAGAGACTGTGAATTTTAATGTCTTTTATTGCATTTTCAAAACAATTATATAGTTGCAATCTTACTTGCATATCACATGTGGATTTAAGGAGGTACTTGCATTGGATTTCTTGGATGAGAGTTGTGTTTAGGCTTTCATATAGGAAGGATTGCATTGGAATTTTGAAAGGAATGAACATACATGCATTTCATGTAGTGGCATACCCCGTTTTCTCATTTAGTCAAAATTGCACTTGGAATTTGTTAGGTGTGGATATTTACTTTCATTGTTGAGTCATAACATCATTGGTTACATGGTCATTTCCCTTTGAGTAATCACAACCACTAAAATCAACGCTTAATTTAAAATGAATTACACATTTTTCTTTGATAGGGTACATCAACAAGCCTAGTTTTAGAGTCTTGGAATAGTTTATTGTGAGTAAATTATCCAAGACTACTAAACAAAAAAAGTAGGTGTCTGTCTAGGTGAGAGAGTGAAATCCTTGGTATAATTAGTGTTCTCAAGAGGTTTGTGGTTCGGATAGCCCCTGGACACTTTCTGTGAGCGCTGGGGATATTTCCAGGATCGTATTTTTATTTGGGGGATTTTGAGGTACCGGTTGATGCTTTCAAGATTTGGGGTTTTCTACCCTACCGATACGGCCAACCCCACCTATGATTGTTCTCATAAGAATTGGTTATATTGGGGTGAGCTTAGTTTCTTTACCTAGGTATCGCAGGGGTACTTGCAAAGGTTATTCTGTGAGTGTCCTGGCCAGGTATGGTTTAGACAACATAGTCGCTTTACATGTTGAAGCTGAGGGCCACCATAATTGGTTACACACCTTCGCTTGTAGTGTATGGGAGTTTCAAGCCTTTCCTAGGAAAGACATACCTGCTGCATTCGAGAGCTCATTTATCCTCCCCTTGGCTTGCTTGCATTCTGGCTATAGATTTTCTTGGGAGTGTGATATTTATGTGCTAGTTGGATTTTAGGATTCCGTTTACTTGAGTATATTTATGTTCTCTTGAGTTCAGGTCCTTTTATGTTTAGCATGCCTGATATCACTACTAGTATCATGTCACCCGCACCAGGTCCTAGTGAGGACCTTGGTGTTGGACTAGGGGGCACCACAACCCCTTACCTTTCTCATAGATTCGATAGTGGTCATATTCCATCCTCTACTCCATTTGAAGAGGATTTTCACTCCCTTCGTCCAGTTTTGACACTAGTTTTTACCTTCATGGGGGTGGTAGTGGATACGCGAACATTGGGTGTACACCTTACATTCCTTCTTGTGTGCCATTGTCCATTGTGTTGTTTCTTTTGAATGTAGTTGTCACGATCATTCATCCCTATACCCTATAGTTTGGAATATTTACTCACTTTTTTTTGTTGTTTTGGACGAATATTGTTGTCATGTAGGGTCCATTTTTTGTACACTCTCTCAGAGGCTTTAACTCATTCGTGCCCATGACAGGTATAATTTTGAACTGGCATATAGGTTATGACCACACATCCGCTTGCATTATGCATCACCTTATGACCATGTCTCCTTGACTATAGGTATGGAACCACTTTGTAATGTCATAGAACCTTCATATTGCTACCAGAAGTGACATTATGTGAGTGGTAGAGATTTCCTATACATGGGTGCTGTAGTTAGATCCCATTTGCATTTGGTTCCCATGTTGAGATTCCTCCTCTAGGTTTGGGGAGTCCCTTATAGTCCCTCCATGTCCTTGAGAAAGAGCTTCATACTCCTCTTGAACCTTATGCTATAAATTTCCCACAAGGACTCCCTTGTATATCAAGTTGTAATTGCATTTCATGAATTTTTCTTGCCTTATTGAGCTCTATGATGTCTCCCTACTTCAGATTTATAAACCATGTAGCCCGAGCTTGTCTCAATATTAGCCAAGAAGATCCTTTTACATATCCTTTGCAGCTTGATCATCCCTTACTGAGAGGAGACCTTCCCCCTAGTGTCCTTATCCTACACATGTTTCCTTGCATTGAGCATAGGTATGTTCCACTTCTTAGAACTAGTTTTCTTTCCTGCAAAACTCGTCTCCTCCTAGATGTATACTATAAGAACTTTTATTATTTTTCAAGCTTTTCAAAAATATGAAAAAGTCCAACAAAAAAAAAAACATAAAAATCCAGACGAGAAATGATATTATCTTTGGCAGCTATCTAGATGTGTCGCATTCAAACAGAGCACTGTATATCACATCCATTGGTTGGGTTGTTAGTATGACTTTAGGAGATGTACTCATTACTTTGAGTTTTCTCCATTGATTGGTTATGCTTCTAGTCCACATGGAGCCTCTATCGATGCCTCCTTTGTCACAGAGATGTCCAAGTTTGCATATCGAGTCTATGTTACCTACCTTCAGTCACCATTTTCCTTATGTTCTTGTTCAAAGGAAGTTTTATCCTGAGTCATCCATTCCTCAGTTATCCTGACTTTGCATGTTGGCCATTCCTAGTATAGTTATTTGTTCATGAACATATTTTTCGTTTGAGTTCTTCCACATTATCCAGCATTGCTAACTAACTCGTGTTGGTTGATGGTGGATGCCCTAATCCCCTCCTTCCAATGGATTCCATTCCATCAAATTTAGATCATTTATTCTGGAATAGGAGTCTAGACTCCATTTGAGTTCCTTGAGACTTACAGTCATCAGTGGTAGGTTCTCTCGCCATGGAAAGTATTGGGAATACATCAATGTCCCTTGATCAATGGATTCTTTCAAGTGTTTGACCTCAACACATATATTCACACTTATTAGATTGCGCTCTGTACCTTGATTCCCATTATCATTATCAGTGGGATATATCGCATTTATTAACGGTATACATCAATGACTAGTATTTAGACGATGGACCATCATATTCGACCTCGACACCTTTATTCGTGTGATGGGACATCATGTAGCAAGGATTTCTCCCTGCTATAGGGGCAGGAATGGATCCCTTCTATCTATAGGACAGAAGGATAGGTTCGTGCGTGGATGGGAAATGTAGAAAATAAAACAGAACGTAAATGACAGAAATGAAATCTAAGCTAAGAACAGAAAGGAGATAGAAGCAATGATGAACCCCTCTGCACACAAGGGTTAGGGTTCTGCCTCCATTAACCTGCAAACAAATCCTAAGCTATGGTAAAACCTGAAAAACAATGTTAAGCTAAAAACCTGATAATGAAATAAGGGTTAGAAAGAAAAGAAAACTAAGAAACTAAGAAACAAAACATGAAATATAGTTAGACCTTCTCTTGGGTAGAAATGGGCCACCATGCCCTAGCTTGTAGAAGCACCTCTCTTGGATGGGGGAGCAATGGCTCAATGGAAATGGAGTAGAGGGAGTGTGGGTGGCTTGAGAGGAAAATGTCTCAAGGCATCCACGAGAAACATAACAATATGCAAGGGAGAAGTGTTTTGAGAGTGAGCCCCCACCCTCCTTTTATAGTTTTTCCAAGGGGGTTTAGGGTTTTAAGCCCTCGATCAGGGCTTTAGCCCCTTTTTTGGGATTTTAGCCCCTTCCACCCTAACTTTAGCCCCTTTTAGGGTTTTAGCCCCTTTTTGAGGGCTTTAGCTCCTAGGAGGCTATTTTGGGCTCCTTTTTGGGGTTTTTANTGGCGGTCTAATGGAGGGATATGAGGGTCGTGAGATGGTGTCCTCAGGTGGTGTAGGCCATTGAGAGCTTAGTGGGGTATTTTTGGGTTAACAAATTCCCCCCTGATGTATGAGGGTAGGAGCTCAATGTATGGCTAACTAACATCATAGGATTTGCTGCATGGAGGTGGTGCTTCTGGGACTGGGGCATGGTGGCTTTTGTTTTTTGTATTAATATGGTTCCCATCAATGGGTGAGATACAAATAATGTGTGACATGTATATGGACAAGGCGGGAATCCCCATGCTCTTGATAATGTCAAAAGAATAATTTGATCTATGCTCTAAAATACAAGAGATGATCATATACAATTGATGGTACAATAATGGTTGCCTCCATGTGAGCTGAAATACAATACCAATCTGGTATATTAGACCCATGGCATTCCAATGGAATGCTATATATTCATGACTGACCATCTACTGGATCTGGAATGGTACATAGCTATGTGGACTTGCTAATTGAGAGTCAGAGTCTCTGTGGTATAAGTATGCTGCATCAATCATAAAGGTATATCGAAGCACTGCTGGGGCTTCAAATCGATGTCTCCAATGCAACCAGGAAATCACAAGGGACATAACCTATTTAGGTCCCTCGAGTGGACTCACCAATGTGCTAGAGTCAGGTGACATTCAGGTTCTTCAACCAAGTACTATGTGGAACAAACCCTGCACGAATATCAACGATGCGATGATGGAGTTGAAGTCGACCATGTGAGAAGCAACCATCCCGAGAGGTGCTAAGGACTCCTCTCAAGTGGTCCAAGGAACTCATCAATGATGTCAATGAAACCAAGGTACAGGGACCTCTGGGTCTGTCCTCTAGAATATGTGTGTTGGCGTCGACAGAGGGAGACCTGCCCCTAGTCAAGGCAATGATGTTTCCCTAACCAAGAGCGAAACAAAGATAAGCGAAAGGTGTTAAGCAATATGCGGATTGAGTCACTAAATTTGGGGGGGGGGGGAAGGGTAGGGAAAGAATGGAATAGGGTCAGGGGGAGTGTGGGAGACTCAAACTTATTTTGTTCAGAGTATGATGGCAGGCTGGACCAGGCAGGAAATGAAACTAACTCATGGGAATGGGATCATAGCTATAATACCAGGGATGTCGCTGCAAATGGGAAATACTTGGAGGAGGTAGACTCTTTTGATATTGGTGGGATTCAAGGAAGACACATTGCAGAGTACTCTAAACAAAGGTGACCCAACGGGGGAATGCTACCAAACTATTTGCTGTGGGGAGGTGTCTAGCGACACCATTCTGGTACGATCTCGTGTATTTTTGGTGAGCCCGAGAAGGTGAATGCTCGATGGTGCTTTCAATGTTAGAGAGTATGAAAGCATGAAGAAGAATCCAGTGGGGGCTCTTTTTTCGTTGGTAGCCTCTTGTGCCAAAAAAAGGATAAAAGTATACATAAGAGAGCTCGCCCATCGTGTAGGGGATGAGAGACTTCTTTACCCTTGGTAGTCCAATCAGGCTAGAAAAGGTTAAACCTATACTAACTGGACGGTCATTCAAATACTTTTACGAGCATGAACAAAACCAAGTTTTCTTGGTGATCTTTTCTTGTTGAGATGGCTGGAAAAGAGCTTAACGACAAATAGGTGGTGATCTTTTTCGTAAAGTGTGGCCCCTCTGCCCAAGAAAGCATAAAAGTGTGCAGAGGGGAACGGTCTTGGCTTAAGTGTGCTAAGGGTGTCCTTTTCATTTTACTAGTCTACATGGTCCACAAAACGAGGTAAACGAGACACTATAGATGCCCTTTCCTATTCTTTAGCAAGCGGGAAAGGAAGCAGCTGCACTCAGCAATATTTTCATTGGTTTAAGGAGTCAAAAAAGAGCTTAAACGAAACTCTAATATGGTCAACCAATTGCAGTGGCACAGGCGGTGCCCCATGTCAGGACGGTGGATAGAGGTCCAAAGGTCTTCATCCACACAGTATGGTCAGAACAGAAGGCTCTCAAACATATCGATACATGCATGGGATAGATCATGGCAGAGGCTCGCGAGTTGGTGTGGTAGAGGCAAGCAAACTGAAGTGGCTCTCAGACAGAGGTCAGGAGAGCGTGTGTGTGTGTTGCGGTGGATGGACTTGACTACGTGCGATGTAAGTACAAGTTTGGAGGCACTTATATGCCAAATACATGCAAGAAAAATAAAGGGTTTTGTGGACGATGGTCCAGATGTCCGCATAAGGTGCACTGGAAAAGACAATTATAAATACAAAAATAAAAGTAAGGTTACATTCCTTAATGGGTGGTGGCCCGAAAAATTGCATGAGTTGCAATCTGGGATTGTGATACAAGTATAGGTCTATAGACACTTGCATCGTCATGTCATGGCTCCTAAATTGAGATGACTAGTGGAAATGGTCCTGAAATTGACTTGTTGAACATGAGACAATGGTCTCATAGAAGTTTGAGCCCGAAGATGTGATAGATCTCTTGAACTGATTCCGAGTGACTTTGGACTAGAAACTGATGGTGTTGCCCCTAATTTTTGCTGAAAAAACATTGAAAAACAAGAAAAAAGAAAATGAAGCGACTCATCGGTGATGTTAAGCATAAAATTTCTTGAGGTAGAGCCCATTGCGGGGGTTCTTCAAGAGTTTTCCATTAGAGTCAATGAAGAGGTATGCCCCCTTGCTGAGACAAAGGTCGTTGGGCAACACAAGGTGACAAAATATGGTCTTTTATGGGAAGAACTAATTCCACACTATGGTTTAAATGGAATGGGGTAAAACTGAAGGAAGTCTTACAGATCTCTCTGTCATCGCGTAAGTGGTGTCGGGATATATTAGGTGGATCTTCCAAAGCCGATGAGATGAAAGGCAAACTAGTGCTAGAGATCATGTAAATGGTATTGGTTGTGGTTTTGGTGGCCTTTCCCCTAGTCTTTGTTGGAGGAAGAGGGACAGGCTTGGAGATGAGAGGAGTCTTTTGTGGACCTAGAGGTAGGTGCAACATCATCTCAATTGGATGGACATGAGTCAACACATCGTAGGGCCTTAGAGGTAGGGTAGGTGGTTCAAGGTACCATACAGGATCTCCCAGTGTGAAATCCAGTAGATTGCAGGCTGCCAAGATAGATTTACTGATGATCTTGGATGGTAGGAAAAGAAAAGGGAAAAGGAAAAGGAAAAGGAAAAGGATCATGTTAATCGGGAATGAACCCCACTATTTCCCCGGTAACTGAGGTTGCGGCTATGGTTGGGGAAACAACAGAAGAGATAGGTCTGATGGACCATCGATGATTGTGGAGACAATAGGGTTGGTTGAACTAGACATCATGCAGATGGACATGGTGTTTGAAGAAGGAGGTGGTGGGTGAACTTCTTCGATCAAGGTGATCTCAGACTCAAGGGAATGTTGATGGAGGTTAGCTAGAGCCATTCGAAATTCGGGCAAATCTTGGCAATGGTGGGAGTAATTTCCATACAAGCCACAAATGGTGCAAGCATGGTTTGTCTTTAATGCCTTGTTCCTGACTACTGGCATAGTTGGGAGTTCAACCACGGGGATGTTCATTTGTATCGATGGCATCTAGATGTGCACAGATCACTAGGATTTCAGGGCAATTCTGAGTTGGATGGCCCTGCTCCTTGCAGATGGTGCAAGGTGGGACTTGTCATGGCTCTGCGGTGCCTTTGGTGTTCTTTCCCCTAGCCCTTTTGGGTTGGGGTGGTGCAGGTGTGGGTGTAGCAGTTGGCTTGTGTGGACTGGGTGGAGGGTGCGACTCAACTGTGATACATTGCACCGGGGTTAAAATAACCTGGGGCATTTCTGGTTGAGATGGTGGATCAAGATACCATACCAGAATTCCCAATGTAAAGTTGGGTAGGATGAAGGTGGCCATTACTAGTTTGCTCATGACACCAGATGGGGGGAAGAGGAAGGGAATCGTATGGACTAGGGATGAACCCAAATAACTCCCTTACGGTTGCATGTGCGGATGTGACTGTTGTTGTGGCTATGCATAATGCTGCTGCTGTGAGTGGTGTTGCGGTTGCTATTGGTTTTGGGGCTACGGACGATGTTGTGGTTGTGGTTGGGGCTGCGGTTGTTGTTTGGGTTCAGCAGTGCTTGATGAGACCATGCACAAGTCCACAATTTCATTTTGTGTCGGTGGTGGTGACACTAATGGGAAAGGAGCCATCATGGTGGTATCTGCAAACAACCTAGGGCCCACATTCAACAACAAAGGTGCTGGTGTGTTGTCAACCATAGTGTTGATTGCAGGGATGACATTAGTGTGTGTGGTCATCCCTTGTGGCTCAACGGTGGTGATGGTAGGGATAATGTTGGCAAGTGTCGTTAACCCTTGCAGATCATGATAAGCAAGCTGATCAATTATCACAATCTTCCCTTCATGGGGGGACATCATGAGACAGAAGATAGTTGATGTGACTGCTCACATGGCATACATGTAGCTCCTTCTAAGGAGGAGGTTGTAGTCCAGTTGAGTGTTGACGACTTCTATGTCGATCAACACTGTCTTCCCAACTAATGAGATGGGGATGTGGGGGAGGATTCCTTGGGATTTAGTGGGATGTCCATCATAATCCTGCAGAGTTGTGGAGGATGGTTATAGAATTGGTGATCCAAGTTTCTTCCAAACCAAGGTAGACATAACGCATGTGGATGCCCCCTCATCCACTATGAATTGATGCACGACCAAATTCCAGATGGAAACCAGGATTTAGAAGGCGATGGTCGAGGGCATGCATGATTCTCTGTTCTCTGTGTCAAATGTGATCAACTTGGATTTGGAGGGGTCTACTACCCCTAGAGTGACTAGTAAGGATTTCCACTACGTTGGGCATGTTTTAAGTACCTCAAGAGCGGACATTGCGGTTGGTGTTTGGGCCAAATCATCCACAATGCTATAACTGACTGCAGCTCTAGCCGTGGCGTTATTGGAAATCCTGTGTATGGGGGGGCATGGGAAAGGGGGTAACTAAAGAGGTAGGTGGACTATTTTGGACATTCATTTCGTTGATGTGTCAGCAAGTTTGGTGGTGGTACCGTACTGATTCCGTTGGGTTTGCAAGTTGACCTCTTCAGTTGTCATGGCTAACAGGTGAAGAACACCGGTTTCAATAGTGGGAGGTGCCCCTGGAGTGTTGGGATTGGCTTGGGGAGGGGGTACGGTTGCCACCAATCCTTGGACTGGCAATGGGTTTTAAAGCACCATGGGGGGAGGTCCTTGTGGTGCTGGGTTGGGCTGGGCTTGATGTGCCGCGTTGGTGGCTTATTGGGCCTCATTTTGAATGGCCTACTTAGTTCGACCCATAAGGGGACACTCAAATGTGTAATGTCAATAAACATCATAGAGTGTGCACGGTAGGTTTGTGCACAACATAGCATTGCATCTTGATGCATTTTGTCATGGGGGGTTTTGGGCTGGCTGGTTTGCCGCGACATTGTTGGGAGGGTTTGGTTGTTGACCACCTCCCTACGGTTTGTTATTTCCTTGGTTATGGGGCTAGTTATTTCAATCTTGCCCTTGTTGATTGTTAGGGGTAGGCTGGTTGGGACGGTTTTGTTGTGCCAACACTTGTCCCAATGGAGCTAGTGGAGAGGGGGCGGGGGCTTGAACTGGTTGCACTGGTGGTGCATAGTAGATTTGTGGGGGAGGTGGTGCCACAAATGTGGGATTTTTCCCCACATACTACTGTGTTGTCCAAGCCATGGCTTGAGCCTACTATGGTGGCACAGGTTGTGCATAGGAAGTTGTTGCTCCAGACTAAGACATCATTCTTGAATAGTCCGGAGCTTGGTTCTAGTAAGTAACACTAGAAGTGTTGCTTGATTGTGGTGTAATGGTAGGTGGTATCGGTCGAGGCTATGGCTATTGGGAGACTGATCCTATGATGTTGTCCGTAGTATGGGATTCCCCCGTTGCATCACGGTATGAGGTACTCAGCCGGGGGGCATCTAGAATGACATTGTATAGGTATCTAGACTGAGCATAGATAAGGTCAAATTTTTGGGCCTGGCCTCTTGTTTAGATTGGGGACGTTTGGATGCAACGTACTTTTCTATGGGTGGGAGCAAGGTCTTAAGGAACCAATCCAAGAAGATCTTGTTGTCAAGTTGGATTTTACATAATATACGATGTCGCCACCACTCATGGATATGGTCAGTTATGTGAGTGGTAGTGCTTTGACGGCAGGATAGCAGGATATCCACCCCTTCGTCATATCTGACAGGGAGTTGGAAATACTGTAGGAACACGAAGGCTAGGGAGTTGAAGTCTGGGTACTTGGTTTGTGGTAGCTCAATGTACCATTTGTCCGCGACACCTGTAAGGGTGCGTTGGAATAGTCTTAGCCTGATGGAGTTGTCTACGATGTTGTTGGACAAGCACCATATATGGAATGTCATTATGTGGTTTTGAGGACATTCCCCTGCTTTTACTTCAAACTTGGGGATGTCTGATGGCAGCTTAGTTGGCATTTGAGGCCAAAAATCTTGATGGTGGATGGGGTCATTTGTTAAGCTATCCAAATCAGGCAAGTTAAGATGAGCCATGAAGGGTAGATTTGACCCGAAGTTGATGTGGGATGGGGCTACGATGGTGGTGGGGTTTGCAGGTGCATAATGCATCTACACGGCTGGGGGTGCTTGCGGTGGCACCATTACAGATGGGCCAATTCCCCTAAGTGTTGTGGGTGGGATAGTATGAGTGGTAGGGAGATTTTCCCCATGTATGACAGTAGGGGAAATGTAAGTGGACGGTCCACTGCCCCCCTATGTGGCAGCAGGGGAAGTGTTTGTGGAAGGGCTACTACCCCCGTGTCCTAGCTTGGTTGGTCACTATGGGTGGTGGCAGTTGATTAATGAGAGTTTGCATTACTGTGCTTGGGCCACTTGCTAGGTTGTGGGTGACAGGTTGTGATGTGGCCATGGGTACACTTGCTAGGGTTAAGCCAGAAAATGGATCCGGGTTTTCACTAGCCATGGGGCTTGATGGTGCAGTATGGAGGTCTGGTTCAGACTGATATGGGTCTGAATCATAATCGAAGGTTCTGTGGCCTTCTGACAGTGTGGGAGATCACTAATACAGGCTTCAACGATGTCGATTGAGTGTTCCAAATGGTGGTGGTTCACCTCTTAGGCGTGAGGAAGAGCGTGGAGGATCAATTGTGTTAGATTTTAAGCCTGAAACTTGGTGGGAATGATGTTTGTGCCCCGGTTTCAGTGGCTTCCTATTGGTTGTAGGTGGTCACTTGGCCACCAAGACTTCCAAGAGACAATGCTTGGATTTTTCCTCACATTTGTTTCTACTCAATCGAAAGGGGTCATTTCCCATTTCTCTTGGCAATTCCTCTCAGCAGCCAGCTCCTTTGGGGTTCCTGTGGTACTCCTCACAATGAGTTTCTGGGAAAATCCCAAGTACTTCCCACAGTTGAAGTAGTCAGGGAATTATGTCCTCAAAGACTGCAAAGTTGCTTGTATTTAGTGTAAATTGGTAAATTTTAAGGCTCACTCAGTGTCATGAACTGAGTTGGGTTAATTAGTTAGTATGGTGTATTTGTTTGTTTGTTTTTATGGTATTTGGTTGCTTCAAATGGTTTATGAATTCATCATGGTAGAGTTCGTTTCATTATTTTTATGTATGCAAGCATTGAATAATCAGAAATTGTGAACAAATATAGTGATTAACCCTGAATGTTCGTTGGCCTAACTAGATGTCTACCTCACACTGATATTCCTCTTCAACCAAGAGAATTTATTGGGCTCTCAACACAATGGGACTAATCCCATCCGTAGATCCTCAAGTCACCTCCTAGATGCTAGGTTGTTCAACACGGAGGACACTTAGCGTTGTGAGAAGCCCTCCTTCTCTACCCCCTCTACCTTCCAGGTCACTCGGTTTTAATGGTTTGGAACAATATAGTGGAGTGCCTAGATCTATATGAGCTTGTCCTTCGTCGTATCCCAGAATACCGCGGAGGGTGATGACTGGGTAAAGGAGGAAGGGGAAGCAAGACAATATGTTTTTAAGTTGATTTTATCTAGGCTAGGTTCATTTAATCAAGCCATTAACCTCTACTTGGCATTTACACATTGTTTATGAAATAAATTGCAGAAAATGAAAGCAGAAACTGAAATTGACTTGCAATGGTGGATAGAGGTGGCTGGGCCACCCTAACAGTCTTCTGAAACTAAAATTTATTGTCTATTAAACTGAAATTAAAGTTCTGTTTGACAAGCCGCACATTTCTAATCAAATCTGGTGAGGGGGCCACAATATTTTTTCAGAAATGAGCAAGGGGGTCGAATAAAATGCAGAAACAACCATGGACTAAGTTTCTGGGCTGAATTCGCACTTATCAAGGGATTAAGTGCACCTATTTTCCCATTACGTGCGCCTCAGTCTCACCTTTTGCCTCGATATGAGCGCCCTGCTCCGGATTGGCGGTTTTTTGTGAGACAGTCAGATATGGTCGATAGTAACTTGTATTGTGGTCAACCTGACTTGGTTTTTCCTAGCAGAGGCTTCGACAATACTTGAAATAGGAAATAAACTGAATCTAAGATGGATTTAACAAGAAATTTCTAAAAAATTAGGGTAAAATTTAAAAAACTTGATGTGGTATGGTCGCCAGTTCTGTAGCAAGGATTTCTCCCCGCTACACAGGCAGGAATGGCTCCCTTCTATCTATAGGACAGAAGGGTAGGTTCCTGCGTGGATGGGAAATGCGGAAAATAAAATAGAACGTAAATGATAGAATTGAAAGCTAAGCTAAGAACAGAAAGGAGATAGAAGAAATCATGAACCCCTCTGCACAAAAGGGTTAGGGTTCTTCCTCCATTAACCTGCAAACAAATCCTAAGCTATGGTAAAACCTAAAAAACAATGTTAAGCTAAAAACCTACAAATGAAATAAGGGTTACAAAGAAAATAAAACTAAGAAACTAAGAAACAAAACATGAAATATGGTTATACCTTCTCTTGGGTGGAAATGGGTCACAATGCCCTAGCTTGTGGAAGCACCTCTCTTGTATGGGGGAGCAATGGCTCAATGGAAATGGAGGAGAGGGAGCATGGGTGGCTTGAGAGGCAAATGTCTCAAGGCATCCATGGAAAGCATAACAATATGCAAGGGAGAAGTGTTTTGAGAGTGACCCCCCACCCTCCTTTTGTAGATTTTCCAAGGGGTTTTAGGGTTTTAAGCCCTTGGTTAGGGATTTAGCCCCTTCCACCTTAACTTTATCCCCTTTTAGGGTTTTATCCCCTTTTTGAGGGCTTTAGCTCCTAGGAGGCTATTTTGGGCTCCTTTTTGGGGGTTTTAGCCCTTTTTCTTCATCGTTAGGCTATTTTGATGGTGTGGGGGTCTAATGAAGGGATATGAGGGTCGTGAGTTGGTGTCCTTGGGTGGTGTAGGCCATTGAGATCTTAGTGGGGGATTTTTTGGTTAACACATCCACTCGTAGCGCTTTGCATAAAAGACCTCCGAGATTGTTGGAATTCCACATATGCTACCTCCTTGATCGTGCCAGTAATCATGAGATGTTAGTTCTCATGACCAAGTTCCAGTTTATTATTAGATATCTTCATCCATTATGGAGATATTGATTCATGGTATATTGTACATGGCGATGACCACACATGACATTTGTATATCATGCCTATTCATGGCCATTGTACTCTTATGTATTCGGTACTACTATATGTATATTTGCAGTCATATGCAGAGATTGATCATTGTATTGTACTGATGAGTGGATGGTTCTTCCATTGGGGTATTCATTACTCCACTTTTGGAATGGATATAATATATTTTGGTCATCATGTTACCCCTATGACCTCACACATTATGGGGCATCTGTTATAGATGATTTTACCACACTTGGTATATCACACCTTTATGGCCTTCCATGTCCCTCTACAGACTCTTTGTACACTCTTTGCTCATATTATGCTTTGATGTTCGAAGAAAGTCCCAAAAAAACACATTTTTATGTGTATACGTGACTTTTAAAGAAATATCTATGTGTACATGCAACTTTTGAGCCAAAACTCGCATACATTGGGAAATGTACATGAAGAAAAAAAAATTGGAGTTTTCCTCATGGAGTCTAGAATAACTTGACTCTTGGCCTTCCATATGTCTTGAGAACGCTCAGACATGACCCTCCATTTCCTATTTGGAGTGCTATATATTGAGCCTCTTGGATACATTGAAGGAGGAGAAATTGGAGAGCAAGGAAACTATAGTTCATTGTTGCCTCNTCCTTTTGTCCCTTTGGAGCACAAAGTGCTACTCTTCCCAAGCTTGCCTTTGCTTTGTAAGTTTTTCATTATGAGATGGAGGATTGAATTTGTGTAGGCCCAGGTGGAGGACTTGGTTTCTTGGGTTCGAAGAAGTGTCAACAAAGGTTGTTGCTATTGTATCCATGTTTTATTAATAGAAATATCCATTTCCTATCCAATACATTTGCATAAATATGAATATTGTATCCATGGATGTATTTATTTGCTTATACATGATTGTTTATATATGCTAGAGTAGTCCTAACACCTTGATATATAGCATGCTTTTATTTTTTGCTGTTGTTGAGAGAGAATTGTGAATACAAGCATGTTGGAAAAGCTCAACGAGGATCTACATCAACCGTCTGGAATAAGGTATGCTTCATATCCCTTAGTGCTAGATGTTTTTATTTCTCTTACATATTGGAATGGATTTATTTCTGGTGTCATTTAGTCTATTGCGGTACACCCCAAGCCACAGGAAGTTTCTCTCCGCAACATCATGATATACTAGAACCTCAAGAACCCCCTACTATGGATATCTCTTGAAAGAGAAAACCTGCTTAGGTAAGAGAAATCATACAAGAAGGATAGAAATTATATGGAGCTCTAGAAGGATCCATAAGAACAAGCAAAAGATCAAATCCATACTCTAGTTATGTAGCTTTGATGTGTGACCTTGTAGATTAAGAATCCACCATCTATGAGGAAGATTCATAGAAGGAATAATGATTGAATCAATGATGGAAGAATACCAGTCAATAATGAAGAATGATGTTTGGGATACAGTTCGTGTTATCGGATAAATCTACTCAATCAGAAATAAGCCATATTTCCCTAGTCCAAGTGGATCTAGAAGAAATCAAATACATAATACAACCTACTTTCCTAGATCAAATAGAAATGCAAAGAAACAAATAGATTAACTACCTGAAATATGTAGATCCTCTTCTCTCTTTGTTGATCCAAGCTCCAGAATATTCAGGTCTAAATCTGCAAAACCTTATAAAGCATGTGGAAATAAGCAAACAGTATATGCGTATCCAAACATATAATTGATCTAAGCTAACTGTTAAGGAAGAAAGCTATAAACATCATCAACACAGCAACATTTATGGAAAGAGATTGTATTAATGTAATCAGGGAGATACATAGAATTACAATGAGAAGGAACATCACAACCTAGCCTTAATGCTGCAATCTTCCATTCAACAATCCAAGCCAAAGCCTCCAAAGAAAGATAGTAAGCCACCTAGAAATTCCACCAGCATAAGAGTACCATAGTCCTTCACCTCTTCCAAATGGAGAGAGGGTTTAATTTATTAGGCTAAAGGGATAGAATAGGTTGAGGATTAGGAGGAGGGATCAAATGGATCTTCCTATAGGTTAGGAATTGAATGCCACCTCACCTGGATAATAGGGATAAACCAACACCTCATCCACCTTCTATAAGGATATCAAATATTCATTTTTTCCCGTCTAAACACGACCAGCGCACTTTCCAAAAAGGGAGAAAACGTCATTAGCACTCCTAGTAGTGGGAGATAGAGTGCCAATGTCAGCGCACCTAGAATGAAGGGAAAAATAACATTCAGTGCTCCTAGCATGAAGGAAAAGAGCACCGACCTTCCAAAAGAGGGAAAATATCAAGAAAAACTCAATCTCAATCAACTTTAGTAGAGAGAAACTTGGGGATTATGAAAAGTGTTGACACATGGATCAAGAGTGTAAGATTTCAGTGTAACAGAATGCCCCCCAAAGCATGAAGTTAGAGGAATGCGATAGGTGAATTCTTTGCAAAGTGAAGAAATCTAAGGCAAGGATGTTGGTTGGAAGCTGCTACAGTATCACTGAATCAAATCTCATATAACTCATAACATGGTTGCCGAACAATATAATGCAGATCCATGGAAGTAGAGACCGACTGAACACAATCATGGATACTAGACACAAGCATAGATCCATGGTCAGATGATAACATAGACACGACCAATACAAAATTGGATCCATGTAATATGACTCAAAACAAACTCCATCACAACCTGGGAAAAGATATATTACAACCCAGGGTCTTCAAGCTGAACTTGTAATGATATGAATCTAAACATGTGATTACAATGTCTTGACATTGAACATGGTATAAACCACTTGATTACCAGTCAATGATGTAAACTGTTAACACGTGCGAGGAAAATCACCATTGATGTCAATGATTCGCAAGGTATCTCAGTACATGCCATCTAATGTGAATAAAGGACTTGAAGTCGAACACTCGATGAGATCTTTCAATCAAGAGCCAAGGATGTAAACTCATGTTGAAAGTGGGGTAGCCTACCATTAAGGCATGCAAGACCAAGGTACTTGACTTGGTTTCCAAGTCTAATTCCTAGATAAGGTGTTGAAGTCGATAGTAATAGACTCATCAAAGGAGGACCATGATGAATCCCCCATCATCGACATGAAACACGATCAAATAAATCTAAATCTACTCAATTGGAATTAATCTAGATCTCCCTAGTCCAAGTGGATCTAGAACAAATCAAATACAGAATACAATCTACTTTCCTAGATCAAAGAGAAATGCAAAGAAATAGATAGATCACCTAACTGAAATATGCAGATCCTCTTTTCTCTTTGTTGATCCGAGCTCTAGAATATTCATATCTACAGCTGCAAAACCCTGTAAAACATGTGGAAACAAGAAAACAGTATATGCATATCCAAACATATAATTAATATAAGCTAACAGTTAAGGAATAAATCTATAAACATCATCAACACAACAATGTTTATGGAAATATATTTATATTAATGTAATCATGGAGATACATAGAAGTACAATGAGAAGGAACATCACAACCTAGCCTTAATGCTGCAATCTTCCATCCAACAATCCAAGCCAAAGCCTCCAAATCAAGATAGTAAGCCACCTAGAAATTCCACCAGCATAAGAGTACCATATCTAGCATTAATTTTATCTTGAGTGGTTAAGTGGATGCATGATGTTTTGACATGAAATGTAAAAGAATGCAAATCCTAGCTACATGATAAGGCACATTTCTCTTTCAATGAAAACTACCTAAGGTAGGGAAAGAGGTTTCTGTTAAAACAAGGAAGAAATCAGAGACCTAAGAAAACCAAGTTCTATTCAAAGGAAACTATGAAGCTTTTAAAGATTAACATCAAAAACAAGAGTGCAAGATTTTGGTGTAATAGAATGCCCCCCAAATCATGAAGTTATAGGAATGCGATAGGTGAATTCTTTTGAAAGTGAAGAAATCTAAGGAAAGGATGTTGGTTGGAGGCTACTATAGTACCACTGATTCAAATCTCATATAACTCATAACATGGTTTCCGACCAATACAATGCAGATCCATGGAAGTAGAGACTGACTGAATTGGAAGTATTGGCATGAGAATGATACCAATCCCCCAATGCAACTGACAGGGAGAGTATTCTTGGATAGCTCAAAGGAGTAGGAATACTTTAGGAATTAGTAGGACTCGAAGAAAAATGGATTACCCAAGTACTGAAATGCATATGCAAGTGAGTGCCATGTTCAAGAGTGACTATGTACTGCCATAACAAAATACAAACTCTTTCCTTAATTTCCCCATCATGATTGATGAGTACCTCTTTTCTTTTTAACGAGCTGGAAAAGGGTAACAAATGCTTGATATAGATCATCCTTCAAATGATTCCAATCTCATATATTTTATGAACTTGAGAAAGGATGGGTTCATTCCTAGAAAAAGGTCCTTCATCGTTTGATTTTACAAGTCCGATGAAAACAAACTCATTTGTTGTTTCATGTTTAGAGAGTCTAAAATGACCAAGAATACTCCAAAAAGGGTCCTTTTTCATAAATAAGACCAGTTAGTCCAAAAAAAATATAACCTACCCCCGACTAGTTGACCGTTCTGGTTCTTTTACAAGCATGAACGCAACAAGTTCACTTGGAAATATTTTTGTGTTTTGAGGAGATTGAAAAGAGCTTAAATATAACACCGGAATGAGTTCTTTTTTCATAATCCAATTTTTACAAGTTTCAAAAATAGTAAAACTATACTCGATACCTCTTCACTGAGTTTTTAACGAGCACTCTAAAGGTATAAAAGGAAATCAAAACCTTTTTCATGTTTGAACCAGAGCACGAAAAAGTGATAAAGTAAGCTCAAACCAGTTTTCATGTTTTAACCAGAGCATGGAAAATGAAAAGTAAGCTCGAGACCATCTTACTATTTTCAATGAGCTCAAATATCAGCTGAAAGAATGCTCAGGGTATCTGGTTCATTTTTTAACGATCTTGGAACGGAATAAGAACTATGCTGAAAAGGTCAGTTCATGGTTTAAAGAGATCGAAACTAAAAGAAAGTATGCTCAAAACATGGTTTCATTTTTATGCAAGCCTAAAACCAAAAGGTAAACATTGCTTAAAACATGGTTTCATTTTTATGCAAACTTGAAACCAAAAGGTAAACTATGCTTAAGAAACCTACTTCATTTTTTAGCGAGCTTGAAATAGAATGAACTATGCTCAAAAGGGTCATTTCATGGTTTAGCGAGCTCGAAATTGAAATAAAGTATGCTCAAAATGACTCCCATTAATGGGTGATTTCCCAACATTAGTTCCAGTGGTTGGTACTTGCCCCTAGTATAATTGTCAAGTAACTTTAATTCCAATATAATGTGCAAAGGGTGTATACATGCCCCCCCAAGCTTCATTTCGTCTTGACACAATGGAAGAATCCGTTTCATTTTTTAATGAGCTTGACACGGAAAAGGAACTCTGCTCAAGGACAGTTTTATTTTTTAATGAGCTTGAAACCAAAAATAAACACTGCTCAAGGTAAACTATTTCATTTTTACACAAGCTTGAAACAAAAAATAACTATGCTTGTGGAACCTGTTTCATTTTTACACAAGCTTGAAACAGAAAGTAACCATGCTTGAGGACATCCATTTCATTTTTTAACGTGCTTGACATAGAAAGGGAACTATGCTCACAGGCATTTGATTCATTTTTTAATGAGCTTGACACAGAAAGGAAGCTATTCTCACAATATCTATTTCATTTTTTAATGAGCTTGAAACAGGATAAGAACTATGCTCGCAATGTTTGTTTCATTTTTTAATGGGCTTGACATAGGATAAAAACTATGCTCACAATGTCTATTTCATTTTTTAATGATCTTGACACAGGATAACAACTATGCTCGCAATGTCTGTTTCATTTTTTAACAGGATTGACACAGGATAAGAACTATGCTTGCAATGTCTGTTTCATTTTTTAACGGGCTTGACACGGGATAAGAACTATGCTTGCAATGTCTATTTCATTTTTTAACGATCTTGACATAGGATAAGAACTATGCTCGCAAGCATCTATTTCATTTTTTAATGACCTTGACATAGAGTGGGAACTATGGTCACAACATCTATTTCATTTTTTAACAAGCTTGACATAGAAAGGGAACTATGCTCACAACAAGTTCTAAGCCAACACGATGTCTAGAGGTTGGTGGGTTTCCCCCTTACATAAGAAGCTAGCAACTTAACTCTAGTATGATATCCAAAGGCTAGAGCCATGCCCCCCATTTTACCTATGATGAGAGGAAGATAAATAGAAGGGGGAAGAGCCACAAGAACATGTAGGACATTTAGGGAAGTTTGATGACTAGGAGTCATACGATAATCAGCTTTAATGAAGGGAAGCTGATCAACGGTCACAATCTTCCCATCATGGGGAAAATAAATCACTCGAAAGAGTGTGCACTATAACTTTCATACCGTAAATATAATCACGCCCAAGGAGAAGGTTGAAATCTAAGGGACCTTAGACTACCATAACATCGATACAGACAATTTTTCCTTCCAAAGTAATAGGAAACTGAAGAAGGATCCCTAAAGGCATTGTGGGTATTCAATTAAAATCCATAATCTAATCGGTATCTGGCACAATCAGAGGAGAACTTATGGCTTTCCAAGCAGTAGAGGATAGAATGCTAACAGAAGCCCCTTCATCAACGATAGTGCGGAGTATACTCTTAGCAGTAACTTGCACAACTATCTAGAAAGGAACACTTGAATAAAGAGGATATTCTGTTAGGTTACTCCAGTTAAAGGAAATAACCTCACTACTCGTAGAGGGTTCTGTCGAAGGAGACAAAATTTCCTCTTGTATAGAAAAATCAGAGCTAACTACGAAAACTTCAGCTGGATAGTTTTCACTCTCAACTGGAAGAGAGGGAGAAGATGAAGACTCTGTTGAAGGGACTAATTCAGTCTCAACACTCTCTGATGAAAGAGTGGGATCAGGTGGAGATGACATCGACTCAACCACTTGAGCTTCACTCTCCAAAGGAAGAGTGGGATCAACCAAGGATGGACTTGGATCAACCTCTTTAACTTCACTCTTCAATGGAATAGTGGGATCGAATGTAGATGAACTTAGATCGACCACTTTATCAAATAATGGGATTTCAAGAGACAACTTACGATAACCGGTTGGAATCTGCTGCTGAGGAATAGTAAGATCTTCCAACAACTTTGAAGCTTCATCCATGTGAGGACAAAGGTAAGTGCGGTGCATATACTTACATAGCAAGCAAGGATATCTGACCTTTCCATTTTGACTCTTAACCAAAGAGTCACTAGTTGACAGGGCATCATCAGCATGATGATCAGAGACTGAAGACACGGGATGTTTATACCACACTTCTGACATAAGGGAAAGACCAGGACAGTCCCTGAGAAGGTGATCACCCTTGCAAAGTCTACAAGGGAACTTAACTTTACGGGTGCCAAAAACATGTATATCAATACCCCCAGCATGATGACCAGTGGTTGGTGGACAGCCAACATGAAGATCAGAGGTTGGAGCGATGACCTCCTTCTTAGTGTTCTTCTTCTTAGCCTTCCTTTTGGTCTTCTTCTTACCCGCCCATTTACTAACATTAGAGTTTTCAACATATGAAGAGGAAGAAAGAGAGGTTGATTTAACATTCAATAAATAAGGAGAAGGGTTCACATGAGGTTGATGCTCATGCATTAAAAGACCAAGATCCAACACAAAGAGTGCATTTGGTATGATAGGATTGGATAATAAACATACAGGTAATCCTATAGTCAATCCGGGAAGGTTCAAAGTGGTCATGAAGGGAGAATCAACAGCTCCACAAGGGGGAGAAACAAAATACATACCTTGAAAAGGGTTCTCTTGACTGGTGGTCCTGAGAGAGTCTCCCATATATTAACTCTCTAAGAATATCTGAAATACCACACAAGATCAAACACTACTCAAGTCTAAAAGCCACAAGAAAACTATGTGAATAGGAGTGGATCAAAAGTCAGGAACGTCACAGGACAAGCCAAAAGGATAACTCAGTTGGTCACAGGAATCCTAAGGGGGTCTCCCAATATACGCTAGGTACAAGGGAGCTCAAATCGGTAGTAGTTTTGTCTAATGCACAACCGTTCATAAGGGGCCTTTCGATATATAATCGAGTGCGTGAAGTACCTTTCTATATACGTCATGGGTACGTCAAATGTCGTTCGATATACCAACGATACATGGAAGAACCGCGCAAGTCCTGGGTTGTAGTGCAGACAAATTAACGACAGCTGCTACATTTTACGACACCCAAACATGTCACTAACTTACACACAGTTACTAAATGATTTTAAACCTAAGATAGCATTAATTTTATCTTGAGCGGTTAAGTGTATGCATGATGTGTAGATAGGACATGTAACAAGAATGCAAATCCTAGCTACATGATAATGCACATTTCTCTTTCAATGAAAACTACTTAAGGTAGGGAAAGAGGTTTCTATTAAAACAAGATAGAAATTAGATACCTAAGAAAACCAAGTTCTATTCAAAGGAAACTATGAAGCTTTTAAAGACTAACATCAAATACAATTCTTGAAAATACCTATGAATTCATACTTGTTTTTTTTTGGTTTGATTGAGTTTCCTCTTTAAACAAACATGAATCTAAACAATAAAGAAAAGAACAATTCTTTCCTAGAGTGCACTAGCTCTATCTTTCTACTATAATAGTCTAAAAAGTGCAAATGAAATCAAAGATACTACACATCTTAACAATACACAAAGCAATGTAAAGAAGCACTTTTATTTTTCAAATGCATGTATCAAAATGAAGCTTGATATCTATATTCTTTTCAGATCTACAAACAGAAAAATAGATAATATCTACAACACTCCATTCATTCAGGAATCAAAAAGGAATATGAAAAGCACCCAAACAACTCCAAAACAATCAAGAATTGCTTCAAAACAACCAAAATGCAACCAAAACACTCAATAACTGAGGGGAGGAAGAGATAATGTTGGATATAGGGGATCTATGACTATCACATGCAGCCTTAAGACCAAAATCCATCAAACCAAAACCCAAAAATGAAGGAAATATGAGCTAAAAATTGAGCTTCAAAGGGCAGCATGATTTCAACACTGTACCAGAGCGCCTATGAGGAGACCAACGCTCCTATAACAATGCAAAAAAGCACCTATGAGGGGACCGACGCTCCTATAACACTGCAGAAAATCACCTATGAGGGTAGCGGCGTACTCATAGCATAGTGTAAAAGCACTGATGGTTCCTTTTCTCCTAAGGAAAAGGGCGTCGATATAGTCAACACTTACAATGTTAAAAATTGAAACAACGATGCTCTATCTACATAGCCCAGGCGCTCTGGTGGAGAAAAAAAATAGAATAAAAGCTAGATATCCTATGGAAGAGGGGCAGAAGGATTGATAGTGATCCAAAGAGCATCAAGAAGATGCAAGACACTCTTCAAAGACAAATTATAGTGGAGGGAAGGTCTCTATAGGATGGAAAAATCATTGAATAAAAATATATGAAATCAAAAACAAAAAAAAATCAAATCTATGTAAGCTCCCCAGTATGGTCACCAAATTTGTTATCAGATAAATCTACTCAATCGAAATTAAGCCAGATATCCCTAGTCCAAGTGGATCTAGAACAAATCAAATATATAATACAATCTAATTTCCTATATCAAACAAAAATGCAAATAAATAGATAGATCACCTACCTAAAATATGCGAATCCTCTTCTCTCTTTGTTGATCCAAGCTCCAGAATATTCATATCTACAGCTGCAAAACCCTGTAAATCATGTGGAAAAAAGAAAACAATATATGTGTATCCAAACATATAATTGATCTAAGCTAACAATTAAGGAAGAAAGCTATAAAAATCATCAACACAACAACATTTATGGAAAGAGATTTGTATTAATGTAATCAGGGAGATACATAGAATTACAATGAGAAGGAACATCACAACCTAGCCTTAACGCTATAGTCTTCCATCCAACAATCCAAGCCAAAGCCTCCAAATCAAGATAGTAAGCCACCTAGAAATTCCACCAGCATAAGAGTACCATAGTCCTTCCCCTCTTCCAAATGGAGAGAGGGTTTAATTTATAAGGCTAAAGGGATAGAATAGGTTGAGGATTAGGAGGAGGGATCAAAGGGATCTTCCCTATATGTTAGGAATCGAATTCCACCTCACCTAGATAATAGGGATAAACCAACACCTCATCCACCTTCGAGAAGGATTTCAAATCTTCATTTCTTCCCTCTAAACATGACCGGTGCACTTTCCAAAAAGGGAAAAAATGTCGTCGGTGCTCCTAGCAATGGGAGACAGAGTGTCGACGCCGGCACACCTAACATGAAGGGAAAAAGTGCCTTTGGTGCTCCTAGCATGAAGGACAAGAGCGTCAACCTTCCAAAAGAGGGAAAAAAGTAGGAAAAACTCAGTCTCAGTCAGTTTTAGTAAAGAGAAATTTGGGGATTAGGCAAAGGGTTGACACATGGATAAAGAGTGCAAGATTTCGGTGTAACAGTTCGCAAACTAGAAAACAAGATCGTGGTATATTTGAATTGGATCTACAAGATAACACATGCTGCTGATGGAAGTATTGAAAAGTACAAGGAAATATTTGTGGCTAGAGGATTTTCTCAAAAAGAGGGGATTTATTATGAAGAGACATTTTCTCTAGTAGTAAGGTACACTTCCATCAAAATCATCAGGGCACTTGCTTCCATGATGAAGTGGGATTTACACCAAATTGATGTACAGAAAACCTTCCTTAATGGTTTGATTTAGGAAGAGGTTTACATCAAACAATCACAAGGATTTGAAGTCGGAGACAGAGTGACTCATGTATGTAAGTTGAAAAGGGATATGTATGGAATAAAGCAAGATCCTAGAGGTTCTTATGGTAGAATAGATGGCTTCTTGACAAGATTTTGCTTTACCAAGAGTAAATTTTATCCTAGCCTTTACATGAAGGTTATGGATGATGAATTGATCATACTGTTACGATATGTGGATGATCTATTTCTGACTGGAAATGAGAAACAGATCATAGATTGCAAGAAGAGGCTATCTAAAGAATTCGAGATAGAAGATCTTGGATTGATGCATTATTTCCTAGGGCTGGAAGTGTGGCAGAGCCAAGAAGGAATGTTTATGAATTAGAGAAAGTATGCCGTAGAAATATTGAAAAGATTTAATATGTTGATTGTAAAGACATGGCCACACCCATGGATACCAACCTAAAGTTAGTGGACATGACTCAGTACAGATAGATAATTGGGTCATTGATATATGCTTTGTTATGAACTTTTTAAGTCAGTATCTAGTTAAACCGAGACAAGTTCACTTGATAGCTGCAAAGCATGTGATGAGGAACCTAAAACGTACAATAGAATTGGGACTTTACTATGGTAGAGATCATGACTACAGATTATATGTATATATGGATTTATATCAGGCATGAAGTGTCACAAACAGAAAGAGCACCTCAGGTGTATGTTATTGTCTAGGATCCACCATGATCTCATAGTTTAGTAAGAAACATTCCAGTTTTTCTCTCAGAACAACTGAAGCAGAGTACATAGCATATTGCTCTACTAGTTGTGAAGTGATATGGATTTAGAAACTAATGTCAAGACTATTTGACATGGATTTGGACACCACATCAATTCTTTGTGACAACCAAAGTTGCATAAATATGATAGAGAATCTGGTGTTCCATGACAAATGAAATCACATATAAATTCGATACTTTTATATAAAGGATATGGTACAAAAGGGAGCTATAAATATCTAGTATGTGAGTACTGATGAGAAAGTTGCTGATGTGTTGACCAATCCTCTATCTCAAGGAAAGTTTGAATATTTTCATGACAAGAATGGTGTAGTTCAAAAATATTTTCCTCATAAGGAGGAACAATGATGGGACTACAAAATTGCCTTGTAAGAAGGACTAATTAAGATATGGTCTCTCTTCGTAAAGGAGGAACAAAGTCAAATATATGGACTTCCCTTAGAAAGGAAGAGCAGGTAAAAGATATGAGCCCTCCTCAGACAAAGGGGGAGTAGGTTAATAATATGGATCCTCCTGGAAAAAGGGGAGTAATGATGAGACTCACATTCATGATGGGATGGTAGTGTTGATCCAGCATGAAAAAGGCCAAGTGCGCCTGATGATGTTGATAAGGTCTGACATTAACTTGTGGATGATAGTATCCTCTCTTGAGGATTGCAGGTATAACACTCTGTTCATGAGAGTGGTCCTTACTAGCTAAGGATGGACCTACAGATGTTACTCTCACATGGAGAGTACCCACATTTACTTGTGGATACCATAGAATAACACTTGCTTGGGAGTGGTCCTAACCTTAGTGGAAATGATGCTCTATGATGAATCCTTATGGATGATAGGGCCAAAATATACATGCGGTCGAGATATTCTTTGCAGACATTACTCTTGTATGGAGAGTATACCTACATCTATATGTCGATGCCATAGAATAACACTTGTTTGGGAGTGGTCCTAGCCTTATTGGAAAGGATTATCTATGATGAGTCCTCACATACTCTGTAGTATAAAAATCACTTGGGAGTGGTACTAGCCTTAGTGGCAAGGATGTTCTACGATGAGGGCCGACACATAGGTGCGGTTGAGATATATAGCTACAGACAATACTCTTGTATGGAGAGTATGCCTACATGTATGCATATATTCCATAGTATAACACTCACTCAGGAGTAGTCCTAGATCTAATAGGATGAGGATGGTCTACGATGAGTCCTTATGTGCAACAAGGTTTGCATCTAGGTGCGGTCAATATCTACATTCAATTGTAGATGATTTAGGTGGTCGTTGCTATGGACCCTCCTCGTTAAGGGGGAGTAGGATGATGGAGGATTACATCATCCTTGGACCTATGTCATAAAGTGATAGGTATTGGTCATCCTACAAAGAGATCATGTGTACTGCTAGTAGCATGGAGACAAAGGATCAAGTAGATTGAAGTGTTGCTGAAAAGGATCAAGAAGATTGAAGTGTTGCTACCAAGGATAGAGGAGATTGAAGTACTACTGCAAAGGATCGAAATGATTGAAGTGTTGAGGCAAAGGATCGAAAGGATCAAACTACTGTTGCAAAGGATAAACAATATTGAAGTACTGCTTCAAAGGATCAAGAAAATCGAAGTTCTGCTACGAAGGATCAAAAGATCGAAGTGTTTCTGCAAAAGGATCAAGTGATCGTGTGATGCAAAAGATGAATACATTGAAGAGTAACTGTTCCAGTTATTGATTGTGAAAAATTTCTATGATGTATATATGCATTACCTCGATATCATTGAAGATATTGTGTCTCGATTCTCCTATATTTTATGATGATGTTGTCAGTAGAATAACTTTCTCGTTAAGCAGGAGTGTTGAAATATTGTAACTTCAAAGGATATTCTAAATGTATTTTAGTAATGTAAC
The DNA here is from genome assembly GCA_001517045.1 of Pseudotsuga menziesii. Taxonomy (NCBI): domain Eukaryota; kingdom Viridiplantae; phylum Streptophyta; class Pinopsida; order Pinales; family Pinaceae; genus Pseudotsuga; species Pseudotsuga menziesii. The sequence continues at coordinate 122,757 of LPNX010168022.1, forward strand.
CCAAGGGAGATGTTATTATTCCTTCATCGGGGTGTTACTATTGTAATTGGTAATCATAGAGTCATGAGGTAAATCCTCCATTGTAAGTTGGGTCATTAATACCCTAATGAATAATATAAAATATTGTTTTGAGTCTTCGTAGGTGAATTCAACCTAGACAGTGTGGGGCCGAGGTTTTTGGGGTAAAATTCAGTTGGCTCAATGTGTATAAATAGAAGAGTTGTGCTTCTTATTTGAACATAGAGACACTCACTTGTGTAGCACATAAGAGAGAGATAGAGCCATAATAGCAAGGAGGAGAATACCCGTGTTGGGGTTATATCTTATACATCTTATACATATGAAGTTTTGATGGGTTTTCTTCCCCTTGAGGGTTTCCCCAAATAGATACTATGTCTATCTTGTGATTATGTTTCTTTCAATAATTATGCATATTCTACTTTTGTGAATTTGGATTGAACACTAATGATATATAGTCTAGCATATGAAATATTAACAAAATCATGATTCCTGAAGTCTTTTGACTTACTTCGATACCAATGAACTATCTCAAAAATCCTAGATCTATCATAGAGAGTGATTTAATCGAGCTGACTTGATGCTTCTTAATCTAGCAGCAGAGCTGCTAGAAATTATCAATTCATCCACATATAGAACAATCAACAATAATGAGCCCTCTTTTTGGTGCATGTAAACATTGCAGTCATATATGCATCTCTCAATTTTTTGTGACACGAGAAAGGAATCCATATTGGAATACCATGACCTTGGGGCTTGTTTGATCCCATCGAGATATTTCCCCAATTTGCAAATTAAGGATGAATCTTCAATGTACCCCTCAGGTTTTTTCATGTAGATCTCCTCTATCTGGTCACCATCGAGGAAGGAATGCTTCACATCCATGTGATGTGCTTCCCACCTGTTTGAAGTTTCAATTTACAAGACTAGTATGATGGAGTCCATTCTTGCTACTGGAGCAAATGTCTCATTGTAGTCCATTCCATGGACTTGTGAGTACTAGTTTTCCACCAACTGAGCCTTATACTTGGTTGTGGCTCCATTAGATGCTAGCTTGGTCTTGAATACCCATTTGCACTAGACTAACTTCCTTCCAGGATGTAAGGTGACAAGATCCCAAGTTTTTTTGTCCTATAGTGAATCAAATCCCTCATCCATAGTTGAATGCCATCTTGGATCATGGAAAGACTCTTTGAATGATTAAGGATTTGATCCTATCATCATGAAACACCTCTCTGGAATAAGTGGATATGAATGGGAGAGTGCAACATGTTCATTCTGATACTTGGATCATGTTCTTCTTTTATCATCTGGATCCCGAGCAGCATCCCCAGCTGCTTTATTGAGCTTTTGGGCCCATTTGGGATTATGAGTTAGAATAGATGTTGGATATGGATCTATATCCTCTTGAGGTGTAATCTCAATATAAATATCATGGTGATCTTCTTCCTCATCTTTTGAATCTGAAACATTAGACAATAAATCTATATATGCAAGTGGAAATAAAGGATATTTTGTATCTTCAACTGCTTCAAATGATAGTTGAGATTGTACTGGATTTGAGTATGGCATAACATGTGAGAATGCATATGCTTTAGAGGCATGGATTTCAGCACCCTTCACTATAATATTATTCCTAGTTGAGATATTTTATATATCCAGTAAGGACCAACTACCACTCACTTTGTTGAGACAGTATGTGCAATATGATGTACAGATAACAAGTTTCTTGTAAGAGAGGGAACATAGAGAACACTTTTTAACTCATCATGTTATACTTTAATAGACCCTCTCCCTCTAGTTGGGATCTATGAATCATCCCCCATATGAATGCTAAGTCCTCCTGATATATCCAGAGAGGTGAAGGATTCTTTGGAAGCAACCATGTGGTTGGATGCTCCTGAATCAATCAGATAATAAGCCTTTGACCAAGAGAAGCTTTCTTTCAAGGCATGGAAGCTCTCATTTTATTTTTTTTGGTGTTCAACTTTAGACTTTGTTGCACCTTGTGGAAGGGAAACATTGTTTTGTTCAAGGATATTTGACAATTGGTCAATGGTGTTCTTCATGCATTGAATCTCTGGATGAAATCCTCTCACACAACAAGAGCACTTAGCATTCTCAAATTTCTTATTCTTGTTCTTCTTGGAACCAGAGGATTGATCGAAAGGGTTATGCTTCTCCTTTGAATTCAAATCAACATTTTTATTCTCCTTTCCTATTTTCGTCCCTTTATCTTGCACATACCTAGAGTCTCTAGGTAAGAGGGGTTGCTTCTTGGAGGCATTGAGTAATCTCATCTTAATCAATTTGTATTTCTCTTAGATCAATCACTCTGCAAATGCATCTAGAGAGTGAATTTTCCAATTTGGGATGGATACTCTTATAGAGTGGAATATGGATACAAGAAATGAGAATTTTGGGCCAAGCTTGCTCAGAATTGACACCACAAGTTTCTCATCCTTCCTCTCCATCCCACATTTCTTGCATTCAAATACTAAGGATCTGTATTTCGAGAAGAACTATTGAATTGTCTCAAATTTGATGGGCTAGAGTGCAATGAGCTCATTCCCCAGAATATGGCCTCTTATATCATCTTGTTTTCCAAACAAAGATTCAATCTTATCCAATACTTCCTTCAAATTTAAGAGTCCCTCAAGGTGGAACAACATCTCCCTAGAGATGTGGATGGACATGAAGTCGAATGTTTCATCTAGCCTATTCAGAAACTTGGATTTTTCAACATACTGCTGGGGCTCGACTTCTCTTCCCATTTTCATCCTATACATGCCTTTGTTGCACAAGGCTATTTGCATATGTTCCCTTCAATCAATGTAATTGAAGGGTGTATGGATTCTAGGTGATAGAGTAGCTGAATTCTCCATTTCTTTATATGTTTATCAACACTACCTTCAAGAGCTAGGTAGGTACCTGCAAAAATCACTACGAAAAAACTTCAATTAACAAACATTTTTCATATCAAACCTTTCCACCTCAACATGTGCACTTTTTTAGAGTTTGTCACACATGAAGAGACTTCTCTTGACATAATATAGAGGGAGAAATGCAAATTTTCCTAGAATTATGTGGAAACTCAGCTGCTTTTGGTGCAATTAGGGAGGTTTCTGAGGTTTGCTACTGGACTGAACATAGGATCTAATACCATGTTAAATTTCATGAACCATAGATGTGCAAAACAAAATTATATCTATCTAAAAATAAGTATGCATGGGAATTATCAAACCAATGTAAACTAAACAACAAATTCATGACATAAATTTCACATAAACCGGACAAGTATTGCTCAGATCATCTTTACATCAATATTCATTAATTAATTAGTAATACAATGGTCATACAATAAATACAATTCGAATACTTTGGATAAGATTCAAATTCACCAACTCAAACTAATGGGTTAGCTAACTCAGTGTGGAAATAATCACAATTGGAGATCACTAGTTTAACTCTGAACAAATAATTATGTTCACAATCAGTTAATTCATGAGGTAGGTGGAAAGAAGGTACCGCACTCCCTTAAATCATGGAAATTGGTGCTAGGATTATTGGAAGTGAACTAATTGGCAGTTATCTGTCATGTCCTCATATTTTGGGACATTAAAAGTGTTGACCATGATGAAATTCCTAGGGGCTCAAATTGACATTAATTATTATTCCTAGGAAAAATATTGATAATAATTGTTCTAAGGAATGTATTTAATTTTATTTATTATGCATGATAATGATGTGGAATTAAGGCTACCATGTCAGGAGGGCACATTGGGGAAATCTAGTAAACTTGCCTTGGATGGAAAAATGGAAACAATGCAAAAGAAGGAAAAAGAAAAATGCCATAGTAAAGATAGAAACTATCCAAATTAGTTTCTAATTTGATGCAAGGATTAAAAGCAAGGAAATATTACCTTATGCATAAGATTTCTCAAGGAAGGAGCAGTTTCTATTTTTGGACTGGAGGATACAAACATGGAAACATTTACTAAGCTTCATACTTGCTATTTTTCTCAAGAAGGTCGAATTTCCACTTTGGGTTCTGTTTGACAAAGAAGGAAACATCATTTCCAAACCAAAATTGTTAATCCCATCAAGGAGGGCCACTCATGGCTTAGGAACAAAATTGGCAAGTGGGTTACTTGTTCAACGGGTGAAGGACTTGCTCAACAAGTCACCCAAGGTCTACTTAAGGAAATTTCCAAATCCATTATTCAGTTTGGTTAATGTATTTTTGTAATTGATTGAAGCTTAAGCTTCATTTCTGAGTGGTAATCCTCAGTCTCTTGGGTGATGTGCCCCAAGTCCCTCGTTCTCCTTCTCCCCTCTTCTTTCCTTTTCATTACAGCTTATATTGGAGATATGGATCAACTCTCATCCATTAATGGAGTGATATTTCAGGTTCTAAATCCATTTCCATTTTAGTGCAGCACATTAGAATGATTGGGACACTCCATTTCCTCCTTTTATGAGAGATTGATGATATGAAGTGGTGAAGAGAGATAGATGGATATATTAATTTAATTGAGGTTATTATCAGTCCCTAATAGTATTCTCCTAATATTTCCAAAGTTTTTTTAATGTTCTAATAGTTTTCCATTACAATGTCTACCTCCAATTCTAGTTTTATATCCTTGTAATGAAGACTAAATTAATGAGTAAATATATGAAACTCCCATGAGATTGAATTCAGTCATAAATTCTCTGAAATAATGTATTCTTACCTTTCTACAAGTATTACAGAGTTTTGAATATATCTGATTTACTCTGGAGAAGCATTTCCACACCCTAGCTAGAAATGCATTGAAAAATGACTAGTTTTAGATTTCGAATGAGTTGAAGCAATTAAGCCTTTCTGATTTTATTTATTTTATTTCTAATAATTCATTAAATTCACATTTAACACCTTCCATGTCTGAATATGAGTTTTATTAACCTTCTCCATATGGTTGGAAGACCCGAAACCCGAGCCTAGAGTGCAGTCCAAGGGACTAGTTTCCTAAAATTCCCAAATCTATTATTTTCCTACATAAACATTTCTATACTTTAATATAAAATTTATTGGAGCCATAATCAACTTACTCAAGCCCCTGGTTGAAAAAGGCTGAACTACTCTTCCTAGTTTCACGGTTTGGCTGCACAAAAGCGTGGAAGTAGGTTTCCGCGTAGCGGATTCTGAAACCTAAATGGCACCAGTTATAAATGTGTTAGGGAAGAGGAAATTATATGTCTGAAATATATTTCGTTGCTTCCCATTTCCCACTCCTCTTTCCTACAAAATTTCCTAGAAAAAACCCCTGACTTTCCCTATCCAAAGAGGCTCTGAGTGGTTTGATTCAAAGTTCAAAAATTGTAATTTAAATTACAGAATTAGACAGTGTTCAGGTATGCATACCAGAATTGGGACATCACAGTGGTATCAGAGCACTTTCCTCCACTCCTGTGGAAAGAAGGCTCTCCATTGAGTAATTTTGCAAATCAACAATTAAAGTTGCAACCATGAGGGTTGTGCCAGTAGTTGAAGATGATGACTTTGATCAGTTTGTTGAAGAAGAAGAGGTGATGTATGTTAATTATGGGTTCAAAATGTCAAGAGACAAGGATGGTTAATTTTATGACCATATGGAGTATGAAGAAATAAATTTGGAACTACCCATGGCAAATCCTAAGAAGGATTTAGCAAAGATGATAGATGCAGCTGAAAACTTTCCCTACTACTACAAAGAGTATATTTCCTTGGGGGAAGTGATTTGTAAATCCATTCCTTTCAAATATTATTTTTATTGAAGATTTGTATTTGAGCCTAATAATGTAGATGATTACTCTCTCAATAGAAACAAATCATTCATAAAGGAACAAAGTTGTTCCACCTCTATGAGCAATGAGGAGGAAGAAGAAAGAAAAAGTGAAGAGTCATCAAATCTATCAGCATGCTCAAGCATTCTGAGATTATTTGGATTTTATTCAATAATATTATCTGCAAATAATTATCATAGTACCATTCAAGAAGGAGAAACCTCAATTTGTTTGAAAGAAGATGCTCCAGAAGATCTTGCTTGTTTCCCATTACTCAAAGAAGAGAATGAAGAGGAATGCACTTCAAGTTTCTTGGTGGGTGATCTCCGGATCACTGCTCAAGGTTTTGGATCATGTATGGGTGGTGAGACATCTTTTGGATCAGATCCAAAAGAGGTATACATATCATATTTACATTCACCTCCTGTGCCACAGAATGTAGAAGAAAACAAGGCCACACCGCTCAGGTGTGAACTAGAATATTTGGTGGAGGAGTAGGCCACCAAAGTATATGTACAAAAAGAGGATAAGGTGAATAAAATGAATGATAAAATTTCTGATTTTTGCAACAGCCATGTACACTTGCAACCATCTGATCCATGGGAGGATAGAAAGACTTCACATCATGGAAGTGAGTGTGCAGAAAATTCAAAGGCCGACCTGTATGTTGAGGATGAGTTTTATGTGGTGGATTCATGCTACAAGAAAAATGGTCATATATGTCAGCTATTAGAAGAATAAATATTGGTGGAGGATATTCTTGGTGAGACACATCATTTGAGTGGATCACTAAAGGAGGACAAAAAGAAACTTAGGGCAGCCATGAAAAACGTTGTTGACATCAATGCCTTGGTGGCAAGGGGTTGTTGGAAAGCTTATAGTGGAGACATGGAAGGATAATCCTTTCTAGAGGAGTGAATAGAACTAAAATAAGGCAAGGCCAAGATGAAGAAGAGCTATATGAACTTAATATCTGATAGAGAACATCTCCTCATGGTGGCTGAAATGTACCATTGTGCATTCGAGAGGGAAACACAAGAGTCTGAAAGACTCCATAGTAAATGGGAGACTACATATGATTCCTTGAAAAGATCCCAAGAATCTCTTCAAGAGTAAAGCTTGCATATTGATCAAATTCAAAGGGATTTGAATGTACCACCCCCCCCATATTCCATGTAAAAGAATCATGTGAACATGGTAGTAACTACTTTGGATGTGTTGAAGGAGCCTCATGTGGAGGACAACCACGAGGAAGGAGCAGATTTGCAGATGCTTGTGAAAAGATATGAGGAAGAAAATCTTGGCCAAGCACTCATTGAGATTGAGAGGAAGGATGAAGTGTTCTTAGCAATGGGAAATATGCCTGAGTACATTCCAATTGAATCAACAAGCAAGGATGATTATCTATTCATGGATTGGGTAGATAAATATATCACTAAAATAGAGGATGAAGGATGTACTAGAATTTCTTGCATCAATAGAGGGTTGTTTGACATGCATCCTTGGAAGGAGACACCTTATGAAACAACCCTATGGATGGTATATTTTTCTCCAGAAGGGGTGGCTGATCAAATTCCATATGGATCAGAAAATAAAATTCTATAATCATCCATTGATTGGGTGGATAGAAACATCTTTGGAATGAAGACCTTGGGAGGTAAAGAATTTTATTTCTGCAATAATTTTTTTGTTGTAACTAACATTGTCTTGACATGTGAATAGAAACAAAGATTTAATTTGCAGCCATTGGATACCTTCCATACACATGCACATGAGGTGAATTATATATTTTTTGTGCTTGAGGACCGTGTAGACAATTTTGATGAGAACCAAGCACTTGGCCTTTTCCAGAAAAAACTGGAATTGTTTTATGGAAAGAGTCTCTTCCCAATTGGAGGGTTAGACAAGGATGAAGATTGGGAAGCCATAATTTGGGTGGATGAGTATTGTAGGGTTCTGATCCAAATTTATACCCACACTTTTATTTCATCCTCATCAAGTGAGAATGAAAATTGGGAGAAGGATTTTTCCTTGTTCGTGCAACAGGAAGAGCTGGAGGCTTTCCTAGGTGCTCATGATGACTTGTGGAATGCACCATCACCCTCCTGTAAGACACATAGGTACATATGGATTTCACTTGATGCCATTCAACCACATGTGGATTGGGTGGAATATTAAATTTCACACATGGAGTCTTCTTGCAGAAAAATTACTGCACATGATCAATGGAAGACAAATAAGCAAGAAAAGTGCCAAGAGAAGTTGTTCAAGAAAATACCTTGCACACAGTTGGATAGATGCTTACATTATTTGACTAGTGGTAGAGAGTTGAGCCATTGGAAGTGTTCACATGGACCTTTCAGTAAGAGTGTTAGTCCCTTATCACATGGGATGAGGCGATGCTTATTTGTTTTTCCTGCTTGCATTTTTGGAGATGATTGTGATGCATCATCTTATTGTGAGCAGTTTGGGCATCCTTGTTGGTTGGATGATTCCTATACTCATTGGGGTTGGACATTGGACTCACACCTATGTATTTGCAACAACATAATTGTGAGATTCAATGCTGATGTGCATCAAGCACATAAGGAACTTTATGTTGGGTGGGGAAATCTGACATATTTCCAACTTTGCATTGAGAATTTCCAGTTTTTGATGTAGTGGTATGATTTCCACAGCATGAATGTCATTTCATGTGATGATAAATTTGTATGGTGGATTCTAATGTTTGGATACTTATAGTTGAGGAAATGGGATCATAAACTGGCTTGACAAATTGTGTGGGAAGGCATTCTCACTAAAGCAGGTGCAATGCAAGCAATGGGACCCTGGAATTGCTTGTTTTGGAGAAACTTTACAGGATGGCTTCATGGAGAATGTCAACCTTTTTGCACAATGGATTCATGCTCTGGTTCTCCTACATGATGAACAAAATGCAGCACTCTGAAGCGCTTCTGCTTGAGGACAAGCATATTTCGGAGGGGAGGACTGTCATGTCCCCATATTTTGGGACATTAAAAGTGTTTACCATGATGAAATTCCTAGGGGCTCAAATTGACATTAATTATTATTCCTAGGAAAAATATTGCTAATAATTGTTCTAAGGCATGTATTTAATTTTATTTCAGCAATTTTATTTATTATGCATGATAATGATGTGGAATTAAGGCTGCCATGTCAAGAGGGAACATTGGGAAAGCCAGTAAACTTGCCTTGGATGGAAAAATACAAACAATGCGAAAGAAGGAAAAAGAAACATGCCATAGTAAAGATAGAAACTATCCAAGTTAGTTTCTAATTTGGTGCAAAGATGAAACGCAAGGAAAGATTACCTTATGCACAAACTTGCTAATTACTCAAGGAAGGAGCAGTTTCTATTTTGGACTGAAGGATACAAACATGGAAACATTTACTAAGCTTCATACTTGCTATTTTTCTCAAGAAGGTCGAATTTCCACTTTGGGTTAAGTTTTACAAAGAAGTAAACATCATTTGAAAACCAAAATTGTTAATCCCATCAAGGAGGGCCACTCATGAATTCAGAACAAAATTGGCAAGTGAGTTACTTGTTCAGCAGGTGAAGGACTTGATCAACAAGTCACCCAAGGTCTAAGGGAATTTACAAATCCATTATTTAGTTTGATTAATGTATTTTTGTAATTTATTGAATCTTAAGCTTCATTTCTGAGTGGTGATCCTCAGTCTCTTGGGTGATGTGCCCCAAGTCCCCCGTTCTCCTTCTTCCCTCTTCTTCCTTTCTCATTGCAGGTTATATTGGAGATATGGATCAAATCTCATCCATTAATGGAGTGATATTTCAGGTTCTAAATCCATTTCCATTTTAGTGCAGCACATTAGAGTGATTGGGACACTCCATTCGAATATTAGAGCTATCTTCAAGATTTCCTCTTTTTATGAGAGATTGATGATACGAAGTGATAAAGAGATATAGATGGATCTATGCCATTAATTGAGGTTATTATAAATCCCTAATATTATTCTCCTAATAGTTCCAAAGTTTCTGTAATGTTCTAATAGTTTTCCATTACAATGTCTACCTCCAATTCTAGTTTTCTATCCTTGTAATGAAGACTAAATTAATGAGTAAAGATATGAAACTCCTGTGAGATTGAATTCAGTCATTAATTATATGAAATAACGTATTATTACCTTAATGAAAGTATTACATAGTTTTTAATATATCTGATTTACTCTGGAGAAGCATTTCCACACCCTATCTAGAAATGCATTAAAAAATGACTAGTTTTAGATTTCGAATGAGTTGAAGGAATTAAACCTTTATGATTTTATTTATTTTACTTCTGAGGATTCATTAAATTCACATTGAACACCTTCCATGTTTGAATATGAGTTTTATTAACCTTCTCCATATGTTTGGAAGACCCGGAACCCGAGCCTAGAGTGCAGTCCAAGGGACTAGTTTCCTAAAATTCCCAAATATATTATTTAACTACATAAACCTTTCTATACTGTAATATAAATTTATATTAGATCCATAATCAATTTATCCAAGCCCCTGGTTGAAAAATTCTGAACTACTCTTCCTAGTTTCATGGTTTGGCTGCACAGAAGCGTGGAAGTAGGTTTCTGCATAGCGGATTATGAAACCTAAATGGAACCATATATAAATGTTTTAGGGAAGAGGAAATTATATGTCTGAAATATATTTGGTTGCTTCCCATTGGTCACTCCTCTTACCTACAAAATTTCCTAGAAAAAAACCCTGACTTTCCTTGTCCAAAGAGGCTCTGAGTGGTTTGATTCAAAGTTCAAAAATTGTAATTTAAATTACAGAATTAGACAGTGTTCAGGTCTGCATACCAGACTTGGGACATGACATTATTAGAGCATAACTGATCATGATTGACTACCTACCACAGACAACTGAAGGTAACTACTAGTGGCACTCAAAGTGGGTTCCTATAATGTAGGGATTGATCCCTAGGGATCCTAAACTTATGCAATGAGGTGCAGTAAGTGGAAGACGAACCTTAGGTGTGTCCCCCATGCATTTTTTGGTGATGATGACCTCCCAATCTAGGCTGAATGAATCAAATATACTATGTGGGTAAACAAAGGATTAAATAGGGCCTAACATTTGTTTTATGATTATTTGGTCGCAAAATTTTTGACTTTTGCAGACGAAGAAAAACAATCATAGTAAAAGAAAAATTGTTGTATATGTTATGTAGGTCGCAAATGAATAAAAAGAGTCCTAGAATTTCTCTCTATAGAAAGAAAATAAAATTTTCATAGAAAAAGAGCGGTGTCAGATGCTCTAGTCCTATCGCAAGGAAAGAATTACCATCGCACAATGAATTTTGGTCAAAAGTGATAGTTGTCTAGAAGGTAATGTAAGGACATGGGAAATCGTTGGGATATTATAAACCCACTTCATACTTAGGATAAAATATTTAATCATTTTTTATTGAATTCCTTCCTACTAGCTTAAATAGTTGGCATCCACTTGCACCACTTAGTCAATACTTGTCATATATACCCTAGGAGCACCTTTATCCTGATTCTAGTTTGATTATGTCCAATTTATTGACTACCATATTTAGTAATTGTGCCTTCCTGCAAATTCTGTCTTTATACTATTTTATTCCAGCTTTTCAATGGACAAGGTAAAGCTAGTCAACTAGGAAACCACTAGATAAATCGTGAGGTCCTTTACAGAGTTGGAAAGTACTTTAGCCACCTGTGGGGGTTTATCATATTTAGTAATCCTAATTTATGAGCTACCATGAGTGGTATTCCACCAACTCCGATTTTCCTTTATAAGGATGTATTACTATTGTATTAATAATCAATAAATTAATTATTGGTCATCAATCAATTATTCATTCTTTACTTCTTTATGTGATTCAATCGCTTTACTTTTCTCTCTAATTTCCTTCTACGTGCTTGTGAGAATTATCTTGTAGCTAGATATACATCATGTATTTATTCTTAGCATCCAGGATCTTTTCTTCTTAGAATTAGAGCTACTATTTATGCATGGTATCAAATATCTCCTACATGGTATCAAAGTGCAAGGTTGTTCAAGTTGAATAGATTTGAGTAGCTATATGTTCTCTCTATCAGAGAGCATCCAATCTCTTATTCCCTTCTAAAGAAGAGCTTGTATTAAGGTTGCACTATTTTCTCCTAGTTTTATTTGTGCAGGTTGGAGAGAGTATCTTCTTGAGTGCATCAACATATCAATATGTATTTTTCTTCAGCTATGATAGTGACTCCCTTCAACTATCATGAACTGAAAGACAAAATTGACATTCTATTATGCAGTAAGTGACTGCATAGATTTTCTATGGCTATAAAATGAACCAAGTTTTGTTGTTGAGAAATATAAGTGGCATAATAGGTTGGATGAATCCTATGGATTTATTTTCCTCTCTATTTCTCCTGATCTGCTCTTTCATATAGCTGATTTGACCACTCGAAACCCATTATGGACCAAACTTGAGTCTCCCTTTGGAGTACAAGATGATAAAAGAGTGCATCAGTTGGAGAATGAGTTATTCTCATTGAGTCCAAACAATTTCGATCCCATTGAAGGATTCTTTACCAAATTCAAGTCACTTGTTTTATTTCTTAAGCAATGTGTGATAGAGAAGAAGGAATATCAATTGATTCTTTCCATTCTTTCAAAATTGAGTCCTGAATACTTAGTTTTTGTGTCTACTTTTAATTCTACTAGGCTTGCTATTTCGAATTGGAAAATGCCTTCTTTGAGTACATTATTTGATTCTCTAACAAAGGATCAAGATAAATTGATCTAGATGGGTGCTACTAGATCCTAGAATGGAAAGGATCATGCTCTCATAGTTCAAGGAATAAATATTTCAAGATCAAAAGAAAAGAAAATTGTGAAAGATGAGAAGCAAAAGTCAGATAATGAAGATGAATGTTCGAAGCCTATTGATCAAGGTACAATGAAGAAATTCAAGAAGAAAGGAAGTAAATCAGAGTGTTATTATTGCATAAATGGACTTCATATAAAGAATAAATGTTTCAATAATAATATGGAAATCATGTCCCATCTACTTCAGAAGCACAACATTGAAGTTCCATATGAGTTAGAGAAGCCTGTTGAATCCTCAGGACAATGTCATAGTGTGCAATTCCAAGGTGATATAAACTATGCCTTGAGTTCTAGAGTTAAATAATTTTCTCATGTATCTGATATGGATTAATGTTTGATATATCAACTCATATATCCCATAGTTTTTCTTTGATAATCCACCTATCAGTCTCATAGATTCATCTCCCAATACTTGTGATTTTTCACTAGATCTTGACTTGTCTTTAAGCAGCACTTCCTTAGTTCATTCAAATGATTACAATTATGATTTAGAAGAATATTTAAAGTCTGATATGCATGTAATGACATCATAAATACCATCTACCATACCTATTAATAATTACTAATACTATACAAACCCTAAGTTCACTGGTTGATTCCTCATTGGTTTCCTATGCAGTGTTACTTATACCAAATGGTTTCAAGTCTTTCCTATTTTTCATCAGTTGGTTATACATGAACTTAGTCATAATGGAACTTATATTACACATGTTTGGATCTGTTATAACACTTATGGTTCAGATCTCAAGTCCATTCATCATTCATATTTTTACATTCATCAGTTTTTCCCAGTTGCTCATAATTTTCCTAGTATATCACCATATCCTCATGGAGACATCGAATATTTGGTGTTTGATGTTCCATATGATAATATTTCTGATATGAAAGAGTTTTTTAATCCTCATATCATATTTGGGAAGGTGCTACATCATATTTGAATAAATATATGTGATTCACATCACAATTTTGCAGCTATACAAGGAAGTGATTATGAAACTGATTGTCTTAATTTTTGTACTCTTTCCGAAGGAGTATGCAAATATATATTTTAATTTTATTATTTTGTTTGTAGATAAGAGTATGAAATCAGAAAGAAGCATTCAGATAAATCTCCTACTTCATCATATGATGAGATACAAGGAGTCTCTCCTATTCTTTCTTACAGATTCTACACTCTAGCGCATGATCATGGAGTCTACAATTTCTTCATCAAAGTATTTCACCAGAAGAAGTTCATTCAGCTCATTCAAGTGAATATAAAGACATAATGACGATATTGTTTCAAATTTCGTGCCATGTTCTTTCTTGAGGTAGGATTTTCCCCATGTGGTTTTTCCTCTTTCTTCATCTTTTATGGAAATGAATAAATCCAAAGGGTGACCATAGGCCTTGTTGTTGGGCCCTATATACACATATATGCACCTATACGAATCCATATTCATCTAATTATTTTAGGCATATCATCATAAATTTAGAGTCAAAGTGGGGTACTGGAATATTGTAAACCCACTTCATACTTAGGATAAAATATTTAATCATTTTTTATTAAATTCCTACTTAATAGCCTAAATAGTTGTCATCCACTTGCACCACTTGGTCAATAATTGCAATATATACCCCAAGAGAACCTTTATCCTGATTCTAGTTTGATCCCATTCACTTTATTAACTACCATATTTAGTAACTATGCCTTCCTCAAGATTCTGTCTTTATACTGCTTTATTCCATCTTTTCAGTGGATAAGGTAAAGCTAGTCAACTAGGAAACTGCTATCTTTTGTTTCGAACCCATACTCTGTAACACCCCATTTTTTACCCCATTTACATTAAATATATATATGATGAAATATTGTATGGAATCATGGCAAGGAGCACAAGTCGAAGGCCCTGCCATTGATTGATGTTTTGCGTATAGGTGATCAAGGTTGATGCCTACAGTTTATGGTGCTGAGTCAAGCACAGTATATAATTTTGGACATCATATAAATATGCAATTTAATTAAAAACCCACAACTAGCTAAGTCAATACAACAAATAATGAGATGGGGCATGATTTCCTAAGGAACAGGGAGGGGGAATGTTTAACCTCAAGCCATGGGGCCCAAATCCATGTGTCAAAAGAAAACACCCAAAAAATGTATGCCCATTTTCCCCTCATATACTCACATTTTCATCTTTCCTCACATTATGGGGAGCGGCGGGACGTTTTGATCATCCTTCTTTCAACATTTTTAGTTTCTTTTTCCTCATTATGCATGTGCATTCCATCATCGGGGGTTTTCACCCAAAAATGTTGTGGTCCATTCTAATTTTTTTTCCCTATTCCATTCTATGCATGTGTGCCGTGCATTTGTTGGTTTTGTATAACTATGTTTTGTTTTGTGTTGTTCGCCTGTTGTTACCATCTTGAACATTGTTGTGAAAGAGTCTCCTCTATCACATAGCAAGTGGAATTTTGTTTTGATGTGTTAACATTGAGGTCTGCTGTGTGTGCATATTTTTTCCTTGGTCTGAACTAGTTTGGAGTGGAATTGGATCTAAACTATATTGCTAAACCTAGTGTAGGAAAGAACCTCACAAATAGATCTAGAGGGGGTGGTTTTCTTCTTTGCACTCCTTGAAAATCACTGGAAGGTAAGGCGTAGCCTGAGGGACTATGTAGCAAAGAAGGGGATGCTTCCTTGTGTTGGGTATGTAGATTTTTTTGGAGCCAAGCCTGATCTAGTGCAGGTGTCCAAAGCTCGGTGGTTGAGCTCACTAGCTTAGTAGTTCATGTTTTCTAGCTCCTTTGCAGCCTGATAAACCCATTTGTTAGTTGGATTGGCTGGTCCTTAATGAGAATGTTGGCTTCGCTCACTATAGTCTGATAAACCCAGCAGTATATTGGCTTTTTTTTATAGCCTGATAAACCCAACTGTGTTTTCTTGGCTAAGTTTGGTTGTGTTCTTGGGTATGTGTGACCCTGCTAGTATCCCTTATTCGTTCTGGGAATCATGCCCTACTCGAGGGTGGCAGTGCTGCTGAGAGATTGATGAGCACACTACGATATGGTTGGGTGGAACATTGCAGTGATGTAGCTGGTGTGGGACAAATTCTTTCAAAGATAAGTATCCCTATGTTAATCTCTGCAAATTGTATTTTCTTCATGAAATATGATGAACATGTTTAATGTGTTGAATTGATGAATTGATTCCGCTGTATAATTGAAATTGTATGCATCTATGTATGTTTCGTTCAATGCATTTTTTAAACTAAGTTATGGTGCTTAGATGGTCAGATTGGTGATGACATGAATGATCAATTTGTCTAATACTTTTGTTAACAAGTTTAATTTCCACAGAAATCTCCCTCCGTAACTTTCGTTTCAGCAACTTGCGGGATGCAGGATGCGGAAACGCCCTTCTGTGGATTCCCTTCCTCCCAGATTTCCTTCTGCAACCCACCTTTCCGCATGTCAAAATGCGAGATGCAGGATGTGGGAATGCAAGAATGCAGGATGCAACTTCACGATCTTTAATTCCACAATTGATTATTTTCGCAATGTCTATCTGCATGTGGGATGCAGGATGCAGAATGCGGAATTTTGGGATGCGGGAAGAGGGACCAAAATTTTCATATTTCCTTGATTCTGTAGATTCAAGTTTTCTACACCGTTCACTCTTGTGGGATTGATTCTCTACCATCGATCTGTTTCCAGATGTGGAACGGGTTGTGAACATTGATTTCCATTGCGATTTTCTTTGTCGTTCGATCTCCTCTGGTATTTTTCTTCATAGGTCGTCAGATTGAGCACTAACAGAAGCAATTTCTCTACTATTGGGGAGGTTAGAGAATTTATACAGAGATGAATATATTGAACTTTGATAACATGGATGCACATTCATCAAATGTGTGGGACTATGGTCATGTTTTTCCTATGATGTGGGAGGGGACATGACAGAGTGGTATCAGAGTTGGTGGTTGTAGCGCTAGGTCCTAAATAGGCCAAGTTGAACAATTAACAGAGTTTTTGGTAAATGGTTTCAAAATATTGTTAAGTTGCATAACAAAGAAAACTACCATGGTTAGTGGGTAAGTGGTTTCGATTTTTGAAATTATCTAATAGTTCCGTTTAGTAACACATTTTGAAGAACTATAGTCATAAGGAGACATTCTAGATAGGGCAGTTCGACAAAGTTGGTTCGATTGAGCCATGAGAACCGACATGTTGGATGATGCACAGAACCCCCATGAATATGAGGAAGATGCTATGGGGTAAAATGTTAGAATTGGAAATGTTGAGACAGAGTCTAATGGGAGGAGGTTTCAAGATACTCCTCCAGATTTTTCCACCACCATGAGAAGCCTAAGGGTGGAGATGCAAAGCCAGAGGGAATATAATGAAATATCGGTTAAAGTGCTGGAGGAACATAATCAGCTGAATGCATCCATGCTACAGATTTGGACAGACATTCATAGGCGGATGAACTTTGAGGACTGAACAGTGACATAAGAAGGAAGTAAGAGCATTTCTAGAGGAAGAAATATATCTCCTAGTGGATAATATGACTCTAAAGGATCCACGGGTGGTTCAGGTTCTTCTTCTCATGAGAATAAGAGAAAAAAGTTCTACCAGAACCGTTCACGAAATGAATTTAGGAACGCAAGGCCTCCTACCTTCAATGGTGAGATAAAGAATGGTCAAGAAGCTGAAGCTTGGATTCTTGGAATGAGGAAATATTTCCAAGTCCAAGACTATTCAGGAAATATGACGGCTAGGGTATCCATATTCAATTTTATTGGAAGAGAACCCATATGGTGGGAGCACTTCAAGCAAGTGAAGAAGATCAATGAAAGGAAGATTCTATGGAAATAGTTCCAGAAGTATTTCAAGCAGAAGTGCCTCTCTGACAGGTACTATGATGATAAGATCAAAGAATTCCATGAGTTGAGATTGGGACAACACACCATGGAAGAGTATGCAAATAAGTTCTTGGAACTGTTGAGGTATGTTAGGTACATCAAAGATGAGAAGGTGAAAATCCAGTGTTTTCTGAGTGGATTGCCTTAGTCTTACAAAGATATAATTGAGTTTTATGTACCTAGAACTTTGGAAGAAGCGATAAGGAAAGATAAGTATTACTATGAATAAAGAAAAGGAAAACCTAATTATCATAAGACATGGAAGGAAAAAAAGAATGAGAAGTATGACCCAAGGAAAAAGAGTTTTAAACCTTCTAAATTCAAGAATCGATAGAAACAACCATCCCAAGTAGAGAAGTATCTAGCTAGAGTGGTGGGAGATGAGCCAAGAGATCCACAACAGAACATAGCACCACTCCAATGTTGGAAATGTGGAGGACCCCACATGCACAGGTATTTTCTACTTGAGAATGAGAATGCAAGGCCAACTTACAACATTCAAGAGGAAGAAATAGTGGGTCAATTAGCAAGGGTCATCCCTAGAATCTATGCAACACTAGAGGACCACCAGGAAGATCACCAGTCAACAATGGTTGAATTTGAAGGTAAGAATGTTGAGCAATCTGTTTCTATTTTGATTGAACCTGGTTCTACTCACAATCAGATTGCTCCTAGAGTAGTGGAGATTTGTGCTTTTCAAAAACTAAAGCATAGAAAATCATGGTTAGTTCAACTACTCACTGGAACTAAGAGAAATGTTAGTGAAGTGGTGGAAAATGTCCATTGGTGATGAATGGATTGGTCACTTGTGTAGATTTGAATGTTCTACCACTGGGTTCCTATGATGTTCTCATTGGGATGGATTGGTTAAAAGATCACTGGGTAAAGCTTGACTATTACAATAAGACTTTTGAATGCATGGATGAAGAAGGGACCCCAATAGTTGTAAGAGGCATTCCAAAGGTGATTTCTATGAGGCAGATTTCAGCAATGCAGTTGAAAAAGTTTTGTAGGAAGGGTTGCAAAGTGTATGCAGCTCATGTTGTGGAGGCAGTAGAGAATGAAACTATTAGATTGGAGGACTATCTTGTATTGCAATAATTCAGGGATGTTTTTTCTGATAAGATTCTAGGGCTTCCTCCAAAGAGAGACATTGAATTCACAATTGAACTTGTTCCAAGAGAAACACCAATGTCCAAGACACCCTACAGGATGAGTACACCAGAAATGCTAGAGCTAAAGATGCAACTGTAAGAGTTGCTGGAAAAGAAGTATATCAGGTCGAGTGTGTCTCCTTGGGGAGTGATAGTTCTATTTGTGAACAAGAAAAATGGTACACTCATATTGTGTATTGATTACATACAACTGAACAAAGCCACGGTAAAGAACAAATATTCTTTTCCTAGGATTGATGACCTCTTTGATCAAATGAGAGGATCAAAGGTATTTTTCAAGATTGACTTGAGGTTTGGTTACCATCAGGTGAGAATCAAGGATGAGGACATTCATAAGACAACCTTCAAAACAAGGTATGGACATTATGAGTTTGTAGTGGTACCATTTGGTCTCACAAATGCACCAGCTACATTTATGTGCCTAATGAATAGTGTCTTCAGCAGGTATTTAGACAAGTTTGTTAGTGTTTTCCTTGATGACATTCTTATTTATTGTAAGAATGAGGAAGAGAATGAAGAGCATCTGAGATTGACATTACAGTTGCTCAGGGAACTTAAGCTGTATGCAAATTTGAGCAAGTGTGACTTCTATAAAGATAGAATTCAGTACTTGGGTCACATTATCTTAGAAGAGGGTATATCTGTGGACCCTAACAAGATTGAATCCATTATGAATTGGCCTACTCCACAAAATGTGACAGATGTAAGATATTTCATGGGACTTGTAGGATACTACAAGAGATTCATAAAAGGATTCTCCAAGTTTGCACATGCAATCATTTCTTTGAAAAGAAATAGGATAAAGTTTGAATGGACATCGAGGTGTGAATAAATGTTCCAGCAGTTGAAGAATCTTCTCACAAGTGCACCAATATTGAAAGTTGTAGACCCAGAGAAAGATTTTGTGGTGTGCACTGATGCATGCTATCAAGGAATTGGAGGAGTTCTTATGCAAGACAACCACGTAGTATGTTATGATTCAAGAAAGTTGAAGGAGCATGAGAATAACTATGCCACTCATGACCTAGAATTTGCAGCCATAGTACATGCTCTCAAGATGTGGAAGCATTTCTTGATAGGAAGAAGATTTGAGCTAAGAACAGACCATTGGGTCTGAAGTATTTGTTTGATCAACCTACTCTAAATGCTAGGGAATCTAGATGGATGGATTTTTTATGCGAGTTTGATTTTGAAATAATGCACATAAAAGGAAAAGAGAATAAGGTATTTGATGCACTCAACAGGAAGGTGCAGGAAATGCATGTGGCATCTCTTAGTATTTACCAGTCATATTTGAGACAGTACCTTGTTAATCATGCCGCTGAAGATGAATTGTGTGTGCAGGTAAAAGACAAGTTGCAGCATCAAATCCTTGAAAATAAGTATGAGGGATATAAACTAGAAGAATATGGACTCCTTACTTAGAAGAATAGAATTTATATTCCAAATGTAGCAAATTTGGGGAGGGTTGTTATGGATGAGATCCATCAAGCTCCATATTCTGGTCACCCAGGATATCAGAAGACAATTGCTACAGCTAGAAAGTAGTGTTAGAATAATCAACCCATAGTTAGCTACCTTAGACATTAATTAATCCATTTTTTCCTTATTTGCCTAGTTTCTATGTTCCATCATATGCAAGTTGTCATCTACACATCCATAGTGGTCAAAATTTCTAATTTTGACTCATGGAGCACTTGGGAAAGCTCATGGAATCAAATCTACTTTATTCCTGGCCTTCCTAGCACCCTTCTACTTTTTCTGCTTTATTGCCTGCTTTTTCAGTGCTTTAAGGCAATTGGGAAAGTTTGACTAGGTGAGGTTAACTAGTTTTTTGTCCTCCACATCCTCCACTCTTTTCTCCTATGAAAAGCATGAATGAGTTTTCCTTCCATTACCTTTTAGCTTGCCCAAGTGCTTTTTTCAATTTGTGAGCTCCTTGACTGTTTTGGAAACTACTTTATGCACCTATGGGGGATTTGCTTAATTTTAGTAATCCTGCTTTTGACTAGATTCGAATTGCCTCCTCATGCATTTGAATCCCTTATGTAATTATTTATTGTGGCAGCCTATGATGTTACAGGGTTGGCTATTGTACACTGATTTAATACATTTTAGTGTTCAGCTCCATATTTAGTCTCTTTTGTGAGTGATTTTGCATGTACAATTGATAATTGTTGTGAGTGTAATTGTTCTATCACTGGGTTCAATTTCCACATGGTATCAGAGCCTTTGTAGATCAATTTCTCTCCTTCCAATTTGTTTTAGAGGTTCGACATTAGTGATTGGGAGCCTTCTATTGACAGCCAGGACAATTTCTGAGCTATGGATCAATCTCAGAAGATCATCTTGACTCCCTTTAACTTCTTTGAATGGAAAGAAAAGATGGAGATACTGTTGAGAGAGAAAGGCCTCTACAGAGTGACTATGGAAATAGAATCAGAGCCCAATGCAGCTGTAGAGAAGATAAAATGGCACAACAGGAGGGATGAGGCCTATGGTCTCTTATGTCTGATTATTTCCAGAGACCTCCTTTTCCATCTTAATGGATTGACATCACCGAATGAAGTATGGGAGAAGCTTGTTGATATTTTTGGAAAGACAGATGAGATGAGGGGAAATCAAATAAAAAATGAACTGATCTCCCTGAGTCCAAATAGCTTTGAATCCTTGCAACTCTATTTCTCCAAGTTCAAAGCACTTGTTTTGCAACTAAAACAATGTGGGATCAAAAAGAAGGATGATCAGTTGGTCTTGGCCATACTTTTGAAGCTTGGCCCTGACTATTCAGTGTTTGTTTCGACCTTCTATGCCACAAAGTTGATAGCTCAAACCTAGAAGATGCCTAGCCTTGTAGATTTCATGGAATATCTCACACAAGAACAAGAGAAACTGGTGATGATGGGCACCATCAAACCATCCAAAGACCAAGATCTGGTTGCTGGAGATTTGAGGGTGGATTCAAAAATAAAAAAGAAAGCTAAAAATCCACCTGAGCAAAAGAGAGACAAGAACAAGTCTCCAGAGGATCCTCAAGGTTCCAAGAAGAACTACCAAAAGAAGAAGAACAAAGGATAAATGAGCAAGTGCGCATACTTTAGTAAGGGAAATCATACTGAGAGCTCCTACATGAAAAATCAAATAGACATGCTGACCCAACTCCTGGAAAAGAATGGAATCTCCCTTCCAGATAGCTCAAAGAAGAGAGAAGGAGGATCAAGTTCAGAAGACAGAGAGAGAGTTCATGCATTGGTTGTTGGCACATCAAGCTCACTTAGTTTCATCATTGATTCTGGAGCTTCAAGACATATGGTTTCGACTAAGGAGGCATTCTCCTCACTTGACATGTTGAAAGTTCCACCAATAGTACTGGGAGATGACTCTCTCACTGAAAGTTTGGGCAAAGGGAGGATTGATCTTGATCATGTTCAGTTCAGCAATGTGTTGTATGTTCCTGGTCTTGCCTCCAACCTCTTATCAGTGTATCAGATGAACCACACTGGGTCTCCAAAGAAGGTCATATTCTCCCCTGATGAAGTTGAGATCACAGAGATCTCAAGTGGTAAAGTCATTGCAAAAGGAGTTGCAAATCATACTTCAAAGGTATACATGTTCTCACACTTCCTACCCTACTCAAACCCCTCTACTCTTCTGATTCATGCTAATGAGGAAAGCAAGCTTTGGCATGAAAGATTTGGCTACCTAAATTACAAGTATCTTTCTGATCTTAGCGAAAAAGAGATGGTCATAGGGTTACCCAAGATAAAATTTTCCAAAGGAGTCTTCCAAGGTTGTATCCTAGGAAAACACCCAGAGCATAAATTTGAGAGAGCTAGTCATGAAAGAACCTCTGCACCCCTCGAGTTGATCCACAGTGATGTTGCTGTCCCATTCCCTCATATTTCCATGATTCAGGACAAATATGCATTGAATTTCATAGATGAATTTTCCAGGTATTGCTGGGTTTACTTCCTGAAACACAAGTCTGAATTTTTTGGCCTCTTCAAAGTCTTTAAGGCTTTGGTTGAAAACCAATATGGGAGGAAACTCAAGGTCCTCAGATATAACAATGGTGTTCAGTATGACAAGTCTAAGTTTATTCAATATTGTGCAGATGCAGGTATTCAGATGCAGCATTCTATCCCTTACACACCACAACAGAATGGTGTTGCTGAGAGGAAGAACAGATCATTGAAGGAGATGGCAACATGCATGATGGAGGACAAAACTTTTCCACCAAAGTACTGGGAAAAAGATATAAAATATGCAGCCTATATCCAGAATAGGGTGCCTCATAAAAATCTTGATGGTATGACTCCTTTTGAAGCATGGAGTGGGCACAAGCCAGATGTGACCCATTTCAGGATTTTTGGCTCAAAGGCTTGGGCTAGAATTCCAATAGAAAAGAGGAAGGATTTGTACCCCCAAAGCCAAGAGTGTCTATTTGTTGGGTACTATAAATATTCAAAAGGGTACAAGCTGATAAATTTGAGCACAAACAAAGCCTTCATTGAAAGGTGTGTTCAGTTTCAAGAAGAACCCCTAGCAGCAGTGGAAGTTGGAGAAGCCTCTTCACCACCAGATCCTCTTAAGGTAAGTGAAGAGATTGTTGAACATGCTGATTCTGATATGTATGATAGTGATGAGTTTATTGCATATCCTAACATCCCTACAAGGCCACAATGGGCAGCCAAGACCATTCATGCAGCAGGAGAGCTAGCTGGGAATCCTAATGACCCTAGGAGGACTAGATCTCAATTTGAGAGTGCTCTGTGCATGAAGGCTCCTATGTTTGCTGAGAAATGATATCTGGTGGCGGAATCATATCCTTATACATATGAATATGCATCAGGAGATCCAATATGGAAATCATCCATGAACGAAGATTTCAGCTCACTCCAGAAGAGCAACACTTGGGAGCTAGTTAATCTTCCCCCAGGGAGGAAGCTAGTTCAATGTAAGTGGGTGTACAAGACCAAATTTGCAGCTGATGGTTCACCTCTGAAATACAAGGACATATTGGTAGCCAATGGCTACTCATAGTTTCATGGCATAGATTACAATGAGACCTTTGCACCAGTGGCAAAGATGGACTCCAGCAGGCTAGCCTTAGCCATTGCAGCTTCAAAGCAATGGGAGGTACATCAAATGGATGTAAAGTGTGCCTTCCTGAATGGAGATCTCAGTGAAGAGATATACATGCAGCAGCCTCAAGTATTTTATACTAACCCATCTCTTGTGTGCAGGCTAAAGAAGTCATTGTATGGGCTAAAGCAAGCCCCCAGGGCTTGGTATGCCAAGATTGATAGCTTTCTGCTATCAATGAATTTTGTTCGATGAAAATCAGATCCAAATGTCTATTTGAAGTTAATTAATGGTTCATTAATGATAATTGTGTTATATTTTGATGACCTCCTCATTACAGGAAGCTCAAAGGATGAGATTGCTTCCGTGAAGGGTGCAATGAACCAAGCCTTCTCCATGACAGATTTGGGGCTCTTAAGCCAATTCTTGGGGCTTGAGATTGCTCAAAACAAAGCTGGAATCAAGGTGCACCAGTCCAAGTATGCCTTGGATTTTCTGAACAAATTCAGAATGAAGGATTGCAAGCCAAGCAAGACTCCTTTCCTTTCAGGAGTGAAGCTTGAAGAAGTTGATTCTTCACCTATGGTAAACAATACACTGTATAGGAAATTGATTGGATGTTTGTTGTATCTTACAGATACTAGACCTGATATTTATTATGCAGTAAGTGTGGCTTCTAGATACATGGATCAGCCTCATGAGATCCATTGGAAAGCATCCAAAAGGATTCTTAACTTTGTTCAGGGAACAAGGACACATGGGATCTTCTATAAAGCAAAATATGATCTTGATTTGATTGGGTTTACTGACAGTGATTGGGTAGGTGATAGCATAGATAGAAATTCCACATCAAGATATGTGTTCATGCTTGTAGAAGGGCCAATCAGCTGGTCAATCAAGAAACAGAGTGCCATTGCACTCTCATCTACAGAAGCAGAGTACAGAGGAGTTGTTAATGCAACAACTCAATGTTTATGGTTGCAGGGGTTACTTGGAGAATGTGGTTTCGAATCAGAGTACTCAACTACCATCTACTGTGATAATCAGAGTACCATTCAAATCTACAATGATCTAGTTCAGAAGCAGAGAACCAAACACATTGAGATCCATATGCACTACATCAGAGAGCTTGTGCATGATGGCACCATTCACCTACTCTTCTCTTCATCTTCAGAACAAGTAGCTGATATCTTCACCAAAGCATTTTGTGAGAAGACCTTCAGTAATCTCAAATCACTACTAGGGATTGCTGATCATGCTGTGAAGCATGAGTGAAGACAATATTTCCAAATTTTGTTTTACAGTCCATGTTTAAGGGAGGATTTTCCCACTGGGTTTTTGCCTCTTTCCTTGGTTAAATGGACATGCAGTATGTAAAGGGTGACTAAGCCTTGTTGTTAGGCCCTATAATTTTCTGATATATTACTCATAAGTGAGGCTTAAGGGGGGTTTTTAGAATAATCAACCCATAGTTATCTACCTTAGACATTAATTAATCCATTTTTGTCTTATTTGCCTAGTTTCTATATTCCATCATATGCAAGTTGTCATCTACACATCCATAGTGGTCAAACTTGATAATTTTGACTCATGGAGCACTTGGAAAAGCTCATGGAATCAAATCTACTTTATTCCTGGCCTTCCTAGCACCCTTCTGCTTTTTCTGCTTTATTGCCTGCTTTTTCAGTGCTTTAAGGCAATTGGGAAAGTTTGACTAGGTGAGGTTAACTAGTTTTTTGTCCTCCACATCCTCCACTCTTTTATCCTATGAAAAGCATGTATGAGTTGTCCTTCCATTACCTTTTATCTTGCCCAAGTGATTTTCCCAATTCGTGAGCTCCTTGACTATTTTGGAAACTACTTTATGCACCTATGGGGGATTTGCTTAATTTTAGTAAGCCTGTTTTTGACTATATTCGAATTGCCTCCTCATGCATTTGAATACCTTATGTAATTATTTATTGTGGCAGCCTATGATGTTACAGGGTTGGCTATTGTACACTGATTTAATACAGTTTAGTGTTTAGCTCCATATTCAGTCTCTTTTGTGAGTGATTTTGCATGTACAATTGATAATTGTTGTGAGTGTAATTGTTCTATCACTGGGTTCAATTTCCACAAGTAGTACTTTTGGACAGGAATGAAAAAGGACATCTGAATATATTTCAAGGTGCATGAAATGTTAGCAAGTGAAGGTTGAGCATCAACACCCAAAATGTCTTTTGCAGCCTTTTCCAGTTCCAGAATGGAAATGGGAAGTTATTTCCATGGATTTTATCATAGGATTTCCAATGAATTGGAGATAACATGATTCCATAATGGTTGTGGTGGATAAGTTGAAAATGGAAGAACATTTTATACTGGTTAAGTCTACACATAATACTGATGACATTGCAAAGATCTTCATGAAAGATGTTTTCAAATTGCATGGATTTCCTAAGGAAATAGTGTCTAACAGAGATGTCAATTTCACTTCCAATCACAACAGAAATTCAACCCAAAATACAACACCTTGCATGTCTGAAATTCGACACTTATCTGTCACCTTTTCGACACATACATTTTTTTTTGCCGTCAGTGGCATAACGTCGGATCTTCGACATTCCACTAATGTGGGTCAAATATCCAACAGACGATTATGTCGCATATTCGACCATTTTTACTTCCAAAGTGCTAATCAAAATTGCATACACCGTCGAATATTCGATGTCCTCCAACCCCTGAAGAGTCGGAGGAATGGCGTCGGCGTCGGTATTTTTATCCACCAAGTGTCGCAGAACTGATGCCATCTAACACTGGAAGAGTCAGCCTTCCGACATGGTCCGACATTTTAACCGTCGGTCATCCAATGGGTGGAATCATCAGAGTCATGACACGACCATTGGAAGTGTTTACCGGAGTGTCGAAAGGATGTCAGAAAAGTGACGCCTGTTGATGGATTTTAAAAAAAAATCCAAAGATTAACTATGAGTTCATCCTCATATATTTTGTCTCTTGTAGGAATCAACACATAATATTCCTACGGTGTGTCCTCTTCAAAAAAATCTAAATCAACCAAAGCAGCCATCAAAATTCATTAGCAAAACCTAAATCTAAAATTGCAATTCTAAAATTTCAACTGTCTTCCACAAAGAATAAGAATTTTAGTTAACTGTGAGGCTACCCTCATGGACTGAATCTTTGTAGGTAATAGTATTTTGTATCATTTCATGGTCTTATTGTCGCTTCCATCATCACATAAATACACCTACAACATGTCCTACTAACATAGATCTCAAACATCTAGCAGTCAATGGAAATTTCCTCACTTAATTTCTTCATTGCATAACCTCAATAGTATGAAATGAATCTAGAATTACACACAATAACTCAAATATAAAATCACTTGTTGGAATTTCTATGTAATGAATTATCACTTATGCATGTAACAATAGCACAAACAACATTCTTAAAATGATTTCCAAAGGTTATGCTAACTCAAATCATGCATCAACACATCATTTGTTACACATTTGTATTGTCATTATACTATGATTATTACTTTATTTAATTGTTCATTTTGAAGGTGTCTCCCTTCTTCACCCGATTACAACATCAAGAGTTCACTTTCTCCCTTCATGATGGAAAATAGGTCTCATGCTAGGACAACATCAATAAAAGGTTCATGGGATTCTTGTGCAACATTAAAGGAATCATAACCCAACATCCTCATGGCATCACATCCACAACATGAGTATACCACTCATTAATCCTTGGTTATTACTATTAACCAGTTCAACTATGACACACACTCATATGAATACATGAAAGAATTTAACAAACTTTATTGAATCAAAGATTCACAACTTGGTCCGTGCTCTACCTAGAAATAAGATACTCATACATGCATTCAACATTCCCAAAGCTAGCATAAATAGATCAATTCATATAATTAAACATGGATCTCTCTATTATCAGTTTCCTAAATAGCCAATTATTTTTGTATGAGTCACATTGAAGTTGAAAAAATAGTGTAAAAACCCTTGAACCATAATGCAGCTTTAAAACACATATCCTATGAACAATTTGGGTTTATTAAAAAGAGACAGATTGTGGAGCCTATTGGTATTACTCAAGAGACCCTTCACTCTATGAAGATTAAGAATTCATGTGCTCTTATCCTTAAATTGGACCTTGTGAAGGCCTTTGACAGGGTAAACTGGTTTTACAATAGGCTTATATTGATCCAGATTGGGGTTCCACTTCTTGGTGTAAATTGGATTATGGGGTGCCTAACTTCTACTAATTTTGCTATCTTGATAAATGGTAAACCTTCCAAATTTTTTAATGCTACCAAAGGAATCAGGAAAGGCTGTCCCCTTTCTCCACTACTATTCATTCTGGTGATTGAAGGGCTTAGTATTTTGATCAATGATGTTAGGAGGAATGGTCTTATCAAAGGTATCAAAATATCCCTGACATTGGCTCTTACCCATCTCCTCTTCGTGGATGATGTAATCCTTCTTGGTACTGGTACTTTGAGGGAATGGTTGGCTTTTGATGTTATTTTCAAAACTTTCTGTCAAGCCTCGGGGATGATTATCAGTATGGAAAAGTCATTTTTCCTCTTCAATAATGTTGATGATCAGGTTCTCCTTAATATTTCTAGGATCATGCCTTATAATATGGATCCCCTTACCTCTAGATTCAAGTACCTTGGATACTTCCTCAAGCCCCTGGGTTACAAGTCAAATGATTGGGTATGGTTGTTACAAAAGCTCGAAAAGAGGATATCACATTGGTCTTATAACTTCCTTTCTCTCGGTGGTCGTCTGGCTTTGGTTCAAGCTGTTCTTTCCAGCCTTCCTGTCTATTGGTTTGGGTTAGCTCCCATTCCTATATTGGTATTGAACAAACTCAGAATCCTTACTTTTGATTTTCTATGGGGCTCGACTACAGCTAAGAGAAGGTATCATTTGGTGAGCTTTGATATCCTCTCTAGACCAAAATATTTTGGGGGATGGGGAATATTATATTTCCCTTGGTTCAGCATCGCGCTTCGAGCAAAGAATTTTTGGTTGGTCCTTCACAATAATGGTCTCTGGTATCGGGTTCTTATCAATAAGTATCTGAAGCAATACTCTATAGCATCTTGGCTGAGGGTGAAAAATTTCTCTACTTGGCAAGTATCTATGTTTTGGAAAGGCTTCGGTCACACCCTCCCTGGATTGGGAAGCACCTTGCCTGGCATGTGGGAAATGGTAAGGATATTATTCTAGGCATAGACCCTATCATTGGCACTCATCCCTTTCTAGAACTTTCATCAAACTTCAGAGACTATCTCGATGACATGGTTATTGCATATCTTTCTCAAGCTCACAACTCCTTGCCTGGACAACACCCCTACTAGTATAATACTGAAGATTTAAATGTTGCAGGAGATTGGAAGGATCAATGGGAGATATATACTATCTATTTGGAAGGTGCTCGTATTTGACTCAATTCAGGCACTGATCATCTGACTTGGGACTATAACTAAACTAACGGTTCTGTTACTGCTAAACTGATCTATGATTGTCATTCATTCATCCCTACATCCAACTGCAAGTCCCCTGCTTACTCTGATATGATCTTGCAATTTGCCGATGAAAATCAGATGTTTCATTTGGCTTACGCTACACAATAAGGTTCTTTCTTGGGATAATGTTCAGAAACGTGGCTGGATCTATCTTTTCCTGAGTGAGTCCCTTTCCTTTGAGTTTGCTTTGGGGATTGGATCTTGCATAAACACTAAAGCAGAGTTGAATGCCTTATGGGCACTATTGCATATTTCTCAAACTATGGGCATCCCAACTCTGAATATCTTTGGTGACTCTGTTGTCATTATTAGTTGGGTGAAGGGCACATCTTCTCTAAGACCACCCACCCTCAGCCACTGGTGTATGGATACTAAGAGACTCACTACATGCTTTCACCATCTCTCTTTTAGCCATATTTTCCATGAACACAACCAACTTGCATACCGGCTATCGAAATCAGCCATTTCTTTGGCTCCAAGTTGTGGTCTTTTCTCTAAATTTATTGATGGCCTTTTGGCCTCGCATGATACATTTTAGCTCTTTTGAGATTGGTGCAGGAGCTTTGACTCCCTTTTCTTGTTCCACCTTCTTTCTATTTATGGAGCAGGCTTATTTTGATAGAAGTTCTACAGCTACTATTTTCACGGAATATTTTGGACTATTATGATGGTCTATTGAGATGATTTTCTCCTGGTCAATCTCAGCTTTTGTGCTTGTTTAGTGCTTTTCTTGTTCCGCCTCCTTGTATAGCTTCTTTGGATTGGGACTCTCTCTTGGAATATTCATACTATATGCTCATTGCAGACTTTATTCTTTATGTAAGCCTTCAAGGGAAGGCACATCATGGTGCCCTTTGATTCAATCAATGAATATCAAGGATAGGATTTTTTCTTGCTGAAAAAAATAATACAGCTTTAAAGTTTTTTCTTTTATGCATATCCTTAATAGACCTTAATACTGGAGCTTGTTTATTGCATATCTAGGATCTCTCTATTATCAGTTTCCTAAATAGCTAATTCCTTTTGTATGAGTCACAATAAAGTTGAAAAAAGAGTATAAAGGGTGTTTTACATCATGGGTGGCCAAAAAGGCTTGGTACAATATATCTATATTTCCAATGCATTCAAAGCTGTAATCCACACCGCCATCAACCATGTCTCTTATCACTTGCCAAAGTGTTTATCTTCCCATGAGCTTTGTAGCTAATAGGTGTTAGAGAGATTACTATTATATACAACCATAATCTGAGCATTAAGATAATTGTGTTAGAGAGATAGTTATTATATACAACCATAATATGAAGTAGCAGTACCTCTTGAATGGGCTTCTCGTGCTCTTTTAGGTTGATGCAGTCTTTCACTCCCAGGGTTTTGGCTGTAGTGTATGTAATGAAAATAGTGAAACCCTTTATTTAAGGGATGCAAACATTATATATTTTGGTATATCTAACTGATAGTGCATTCTGTTCCTGAATAATTACTTCCATAGAAATTTCATGCTACTATCCTAGTGAGTTAGGCTCATAAATTGTGGTTCGTGATTACATTTCCATTAACAAATAAAATGTTAAGGTTAACTTGCCTTGAACATTTACTTGACTGAGCAGGGTTGAAATTTCAGTCAGAAGCAACATTTCCAACAAGCATACTACCTCTTGTGCTTATGTAAGACAATTCAAGATGACAAATTGAGTATCCTAAAGAATACGTAAGGAAGACTTTTAATAGTTTTCTTAAATTTCTTTGTTTTTGAATGATGGACAACAAAACAGTATCCATCACACTTGAGTCCTTGTAGGACTAGTCAAATGTATATTTTTATTTATTCCTTGGGAATATCAAATATAGTGATTTTAAAACACATCTCAGAGAACCCGACCCCAAAAAAAGTAAAAACAATACTAATTTTAAACTTGCAATACCTTACTCTCATGTAAAAGGTGTTCATGATGTCCTGGTCCAAGGTTTTGAGAAGACTAATAGCCTGTATAACCATGTTATCCACTCTATTGACATTGAATTTCACATTGGCTCTGTTGTAGCTGTGCCCAAGACCCAATTGAGCCTTCTCCAAGTCTATGTGATTCAAGATATGTGATTCAATTACAGAGGTCTGTTTACTCATTTTTGCATGATTCCTCAATGTCAAAACTAAATATCCATTTAGTTGATGCTATGATCCATTTTTCTCCAAACCAAGCCAGGATTACTACCTATCAGCACTATGTACATCCATTAATTACAGTTACCTAGGATATGTATGAACATAATTAGTCAAGCACATGCAAATATATTATAAATGGAAAAATAGAAGAAAACAATGTGGTTTAGACATTCCTTAATTTCTATAGTCAGATTTATAATACGATCACACTTTGTCTCTTAGGAGACAAGTCACTAATGAAACAATGGAAATACCTAAGAGAGAGAGAGAGAGAGAGAGAGAGAGAGAGAGAGAGAGAGAGAGAGAGAAAGAGAGAGAGAGAGAGAGAGAGAGAGAGAGAGAGAGAGAGAGAGAGAGGTAGTTGTAGGGCAGAGTGAGACAAATATAGACCACAATTTCATGGATCAATACTGTCAACCTCAAAACATATATAAAAAACAACAAAATCTATTTGCATTTGCAGCAGCTGTCGACCCAACAACCCTCCACCCACAAAACTAAAAATCCCTAATTGAGGTTCTACACCCATCTTGATGAGATTCAAACCAGATTCAGTTAATTTTTTTAGGCCTTTATGGCCACAAACAACTACACCTAACTAGACTAAATTTTTAACAGCTACACTTAATGCCTCATGGCTTGGGGCTTGAGGTCCAAATTCCACTCAGCGGCATCCATCCACAGTATCTATATTGACCAAAGAAACACCTTATCCTACTGGCCTACAAGCAACAAATACAACAGAGACAACAATTTACCTTCCCAAATCCAAATCACTATGTATCCTTGCTCAACTTCCTTTCAAAGACAGTGATTCCCTTTGCCATTAGTTAGACAGCAAAATAGTGACAAGTGGATCCCTGGGAGAGGCTGGAAATGCAGGAAAAACATTGATCTCCCTTATAACCCAATTTATCCAAATTTATCATGCATTTCCCTTTGTAATTTACTATATAGGCTTTCCATTTTTATGCTTTGTGTTGTTGTTGTGTTTTCTACAGGCTAGGAGCATGAGTTTATAGCATCTAATCCTTTTGCAGCTAGTGAATCCCTTTATTTTCCTAGAGAGATGGCAATAGAGCTTTTATGAAATATTTATTTATAAGAAGACCAATGATCAGTGGGCCAATGCCTTTGATGCAGTGAATGCAGTCTATGAAGGCTTTGGCTGCTAAAACAAATAGATATTGAAGTCAAGATATCTCACGGTCTAATAATAAAGTATTTTCCAGAAGAAGAGAAACTCCATAAGGCTTCACAGTTACTTTTTACTACAAGCAAACATAATTTTCTATTATAACCAGCATCGGTGGCTAAGTATTAAGCACAATGATTACCATCTAACTACTTTGTATTAGCTATTATGCATGGGGCAAGGAATGCCTTATTGTCTATGACTTCGTACAAAGAGGCAATGTTTAAGAGGGCCTTCATATTGAAGAGCATAAACCAATGATTCCATATAAAGACTGGTTTACAATGGCTGTGGAGTTGCCGTAGCATTAGATTGGCCCACTTTTGACAAGCAAAATGAATCCCATGAAAAAGTTGATCACAAAAATAAATTGTATGTTTTTTAAACGTTTTTGCTTAAAACTCCTACTCTAGCCTTGTTAATGCATTCTAATAATATAGGCTTGCCTATGGATTCACAGGGGAAGCTTATCAAATATATTACTATTTCTTCTTTGGATTTATGGTAAAATGATGGGTGAATTCTAGGGTTTCATGCACATGCAAGATTGATGCTGGCATTGTTGGAAGAACACACGCACAAGGAGGATCTAGGGTTTTCTTGGTTGCTCCATTGGTAAAGTTTGGTGAAATTATGCTTCTATGGATTGAATGGTGGTTGTAATGCTGTATTTTCTTTGAATTAGGGCTTTTTACCAGCTTTTTTCAACTTTTACATGTTACAATTGAACATCCTCTTGAAGGAATTTTCTCTTGTTTGTCCTTATATCTATGATTTTTTCCCTAATTAGGATCCTCCAACAAACCCTAGAGGTAAATATAGTAGTATTTCATGGAAATTGAAACTGAAAATACCAATGTGTACCATGCCCAACTCACAACCTACAGGGATAAGAACAAATATAAACATAGGTTTACCACTGCAAAATCAACCATTAAATTTGAACAAGATCAGAGATTAATAAAAAAATTAGAAAACTACTGGAGAAAGATAAACTGGGGAAGATAACAATATACTCATGCAGAATAATAGGGAAACAACACTTCAGATACCATTTTCCTCACAAGTCTATCTATCTTTTTCTATCTTTTGACCTTTCATATTCCCATCAAACTCAAATGCCTATCAAATTTCTTGTATTGAAATGCCTACATTTAATTTTGTTGTCCTAGCTATGTGGTATTGGTAAAGTATTACCAAGGGGACAATTATCGCGATAAATCAAAATATTTAAGGTAATTGTTTAGATCAGATATAACAAAGTTCACCTCTATGTATGGTAATCATCATCTTCAACTAAATTTATGTGTGTGCACATGCATAAATACCCAATACACAACTCAATCAAACAAAAGAAAACATATTTATACCTTGATTTATGGATCTTCACACTGTCTTCTTATGCTTTACCTTTCAAAACATCATTCAACATACTTCTTTTTTTTCCGGTTGCAATAGTTTCATGTTAGGACCCATCAAATATATGTATGTTTGTTTATGAAAATAACAAAAAAAATCTAAATAAATACAATTCTATTACAATGTAAATTACAATACTATTCAACTATTCAAGTAAATTAATTGTTAAGAATAAATCACCTGATAAAACATGGATAACCAAAAATACTATATATATAGGGCCATCGACGATCTAATGAAAACTCCATTTCTTGCCTCTTAACTATGGAAATGTTTCTCAATGCTATATGTAACAAGTTCCAATGGAGGATTCAAATAGCAATAGTGAAAATTACACAGTAAAAATGTAGAAATAGATGTTTTTTAATGTATTCTTCCTTACTATTCATTGAGATCCTCTCTGTTTTGAGAATAATTTAATATTATACTAAACAGGACCAACCACGTGAAGGTGGAAGCTCGTATGGCCCCTCCCCCCCCTCACATCACTCTCAACTGCCCAAACCCAATGCCTATACTTGCAAATAACAATTTATTTCACTATTTCACAAAGCAAATAACAATGCATCTACAATGAAAATTATTTCACTCAATAGTTGAAAAATACTTTCATTAAATTATTCTTTAAAACATTCATTCAACCATTCAATCATTCAACAGTTGAAAAAACCATCCATTAAATCGTTCATTAAAACATTAATTTAGTCAATGGCAGAAGAAAAAAAAATCAGTAAACAATTCAGTAAAGCATTCATTCATAAAACAAAGGAAAAAGGAAATAACTTTTTTTTTTCTATAAATAAGAATTACTCAAAAAAAATTATAATTAAGAATTACCAAAAATGTTCCATTCATCGAACTATACATGGACTGTTCAGCTAAGAAATGTTTTCCTTCCTGTGCATGAAGACTGATTTTGTGCTATGCTTTCAAAAATATATTTCAAATTTACAAAAGTTTTAGAGTGATGGATTTATAAAAGGCATGTGTGGATATTTAGTGGCCTTGGAATCCTATGTTTCCAAAATTTTCCATTCACCCCATTGCAATGTTAGATCCTTCTTTGAGAGCCTGTCTGCCTCCTTATTTCGCTCCCTGTAAACATGAGTGAAAGAGATTGATTCAAAGAATGAGAGAGAATGGGTTGTCTCTTCTAATAATGCATCTAGAGAAGCAGTTCTACATTTATGTATCTTATTCATCCAGTTTATAACCACCATTGAGTCACCATATACTTGTAACTGTCTGCAATTTCTTTCATTGGAAAAACAGAGAATTAATTTCAATGTCATGAGTTCTACATAGTTGTTGGTTCCAGTTCCCATGCCCAAATAAATTTGAAAAAAATGACTTTGATTTTGATATAAGAATGCCCTCCTGAGTTTGTGCACTGAATGCTTGTTTTCTTCCATCCAATTGCTAGACCTCCAGAGTAGTCGATGGCACTTTGTGCTATGAAAGAGTATTGCGGAAGAAGTGATGTTAAACTCGTTTCAACTTCCAGCTCTGGACCCATTGTTTCTTGTAGAAGGATGACTTCTAGTGATAGAACCTCCATCATCCTTTTTAGGGAAAGATTTTTTAAGGTGCTTTCCAGACCCCTGTAGTTTAGGGAGACAAATTTCATTTGGGCACCCTATCTAGGGTTTGCACTGCTCTAAGTGCCCCAAAAATGGTTGTTTGTCTGCCACTTTCCTAATCCTTGAGCGCCATGCTCTAGGCTGTAGACAAGTGATATGGTCTTCCTCTCCTTTTCCCTTTGGATGTGATCCTGCGATTTACCCCTAGTCCTTTTGTAGGGATTTTTGGTTTTTGAGGGATTGGAACGTCCCTTGAATGAAGGTGGAAATGGATAGAGGAGGACTGAGTGGGAGAATCATTTTTTATGGTGGAAAGGGAGGATTCCTGGTTTGAATTGGGGGTACTTTTGAATGCGAGGGAGGAGGTGCCATTTTTGGGGGGAGGGGTACTATTTGTGATAGGGATAGGCAAATATTTTTCCTCATTCAAAGATAAATCATTCAGATGATTGCTAAGGGAAGAAGTGTTCATACCCAGTGGGGGGGACACGATCGGACTTTGTTCGTCCTGTTGAGGAGGCCCTTCTCCTACTACTGCTCTCATTCTTTCTGGTTGATCCAATGGTTTTTCTGTGCCCTCCGTTGCTGCTACTAGTCCTTCCAGGAGATCCAACGACTATTCTTCAGATTTTGTCATGGGGTGTTCTTTCGCCAGTCCTGGATTCGAGATGTTTTATTTTGAGCTCAAGGCCCCTGTTCACCTAACCCATTTCTTTTTTTCAGAGGTTGTGGGAATGAAGTTGGGACAGTTTCTTGCCAAGTGTCTTGTCTCATGACATCTATGGCAATGAAACGGGAGTCCCTCATAGTCTAGTAGTTGTTTTTTTCTTTTGTTTTGACAAGTTATATTTAAATATTCCCTTAGGCTTGTTCCGATATTCAACAAAACTAAGATCCTCACAACCTTCTAGATTTTCATTTGCTGGTAGGATAGATCTGCTTCAATGAAAGTCCCAAAAGCATTTCCAATGTCGCTGAATGATTCTGGGTTCCAAATTTCCCAAGGTAACCCTGGAAGGAAGACCCAGACCGGTATGGTCTCTAATCTTTCTATGTCCGCATTGAACAGAGGTATCCATCTTTTAAGATGGAAATGGGTTTTCCCATATGTCCAGAATTTCTTGAGGATGTGGTCTACATCCTCTCTGCAATTGAACTAGTATCTGAACCAGCCCTTTGCTAATGGTTTGATATCTGGGCTTCCACCTTGAAGCCCAATCCAATTATGTCTAACCCAATATTCCATTTTACCCTGTGTTGGGTTTCATCCTCTGATTTTTCCAACAAGGGCCAGGCCATCCATCTCCCATGCTTCTCTCATGGAAATATTTACACCATAAACTAGGTTACATTCTCCTCCGGATGGGTTTATACAGTGGTTTTTCCATGTTTTGGAGCAGGGGAAGGATTCCTCTGAGCTTTTGTCAAACGGGGCATCTTTGCTTCCTGATTTGGGGTTTATCTGAGAACTACTCGAAATCCCATTCAGTGACTGTACCTGTACTTTTTCTACGATGGATGTTGTTTGCACTGCTAGTGGGTTGCCTCCTCTGTTTAGGGATTCCTCTGAAGGTGGATATTGAAGCTCCGATTGAGGTAGATCACTGCAGAGGAATTCTACATTATGAGAGAGTTGGTTTTCCAAAAAAAGGGTTAAAGGTGTCCCCCCTATGGCTGGGTTTAACGGCCTTGCTGCAAAAATACCTAATAGCCCTTCTTCTATAGGTGATGGTGTGTCCGAAATCTTAGCTTCTAGTCCAACTGGAAATTTTTCAAGGGCATTCTGGACAGCTCCCGGTGACGAGATTATGGGAATTTCTAGAGGTGTGAAGACGTGTAACCCGTGCCATGGGTCAGCTGAATAATATACCCTATCTTCTGGTTAAACATATTCTGTCTCCATACTGATCATGGCAAAAAACCAAAAAAAATAAAATTACCATATTCCTCCCATGGATATAACCACCCGTCGGATTTTATATAACATGCATATATACCGCTTGTCAGATATCCAACTCTCCAGTGTCGAATAACTGCTAGTTTTGATTTTGTAGATGTCAAAGATCTGACCCTTGTAGTGTCGGTTCCCCGACACTACCAGGGTCATAAATCCGACCCTGTAGTGTCGGATATTCGACGTCTCTATAAATATTTTGTTATCGATATTTTGTTGATTGATTGTTGTCTGACACATACATGCGAAATGTTGACTGACGTCAGATTCTAACGTCGGAATTCGGGTTCAAATCCTGTTGTGGATTTTTGGAAGGGATTTTTTGCGGATTTGGGGATGAAGTTGAATTTAAGCACTACCTACCATCCTTAGACTGATGGGAATACTGAGAGAGTTAACCAAGTACTTGAAGACATGCTTCGCATGTACGTGATTGACAAACCAACCAATTCAGAAGATTATTTACACTTGGTAGGTTTAGTTTATAAAAATAGACAACAAGCATCCTTGGGGATGAGTCCATATGAAGCTTTGTAAGGCAAGAGGTGTAGGACACCAGTGACTTGGGATAATCTAGTGAAGAGGGTTGTGCTTGGTCTGTAATTGCTCAAGGAGATGGAGCAAGAAGTTGTAAAGATCAGGAAGAATCTGAAAGCAACCCAAGACAAAGAGAAAAGCTATGCAGATAAGCATAGGGTGAATAGAGAGTTCAGTGTTGGGGATCATGTTTACCTCAGAGTGAGGGCAAAGAATACTTCCTTAAATCTTGGAATTTATGCCAATCTATCACCTAGATAATGTGGGTCATTTGAAGTGCTTGAAAGAATAGTGCGAGTTGCATATAGACTTGCATTTCTTGCTAGCACTAGGGCTCATAATGTTTTTCATGTTTCTGTGCTTAAGAGATATGTACATGATCCTAACCATGTGATCAATTGGGATGTGATTCAGGTGGAGCCCGAAGGATAATTCTAAATTGAGCCAATGTGCATCCTCGCCGGGAAGGTCACAATGCTCCGGAACCGAGCCATAGGGCAAGTAAAGGTGCAATGGGATCACTACAGTCCTAAAGAGGCTACATGGGAGCTTGAGGATGCCATGCGATTGGCACATCCATTTCTGTTCAATTCTGTAGAACATTGAGGGCAGTGCCAGCATAGAATTTTTGTTCAATTTTGTAAAGCACCGAGGATAGTGCTGTTGAAGGGGGAGGGGAATGTAACACCCCATTTTTTACCCCATTTGCATTAAATATATATATGATGAAAAATTGTATGGAATCATGGCAAGGAGCTCAAGGCCAAGGCCCTGCCACTTATTGATGTTTTGTGTATAGGTGATCAATTTTGAAGCCTATGGTTTATGGTGTTGAGTCAAGCACAGTATATAATTTTGGACATCATATAAATATGTAATTAAATTAAAAACCCACAACCAGCTATGTCAAGGAAACAAATAATGAGATGGGAGCATGATTTCCTAAGGAACGGAGAGGGGGAATGTTTAACCTTAATCCATGAGGGAAAAGCCATGTGTCAAAAGAAAACACCCAGAAAACGTATGTCCATTTTCCCCTCATGCACTCACATTTTCATCTTCCCTCACATTGTGGGGAGCAGCGGGACATTTTGATCATCCATCCTTCAATGTTTCAGTTTATTTTTCCTCATTATGCATGCATAGTCCATCATCGAGGGTTTTCACCAAAAAAATTTGTGGTCAATTCTGATTTTTTTCCCTATTAAATTATGTGCATGCACACTGTGTGCTTGCCAGTTTTGCAATTCCCTATTTTGTTCTTTTTTGTTCTCCTGTTGTTACCATCCTGAGCATTGTTGTGCAAGAGTCTCCTTTGTCACAAAGCAAGTGGAATTTTGTTTTGTTGTGTTAACATTGTGTTTTGCTATGTGTGCATATTTTTTCCTTGGTATGAACAATTTGGAGTGGAATTGGATATGAACTATCTTTATAAACCTAGTGTAGGAAGGAACTTCACAAATAGATCTAGAGTGGCTGGTTTTGCTTCTTTGCACTCCTTGAACAACACTAGAAGGGAAGGAATATCTTGAGGGGCTATAGAGCAGAGAAGGGGATTATTCCTTGTGTTGGGTGTGAGATGTTTTAGGAGCCAATCCTGATCTAGTGTAGGTGTCCACAGCTCAGTGGTTGAGCTCACTAGCTTAGCAGTTCAATTTTTCCAGCTCCTTTGCAGCCTGATAAACCCATTTGTTAGTTGGCTTGGCTAGTCCTTAATGAGAATGGTTGGATTGACTGACTGCAGTCTGATAAACTCAGCAGTATATTGGCTTGTTTGTTTATATCCTGATAAACCCAACTGTGTTGGCTTGGATGAGTTTAGTTGTATTCTTGGCTATGTGTGATCTTGATAATATCCCTTATTCCTTGTGGGAATCATGCCCGGCTCGAGGGTGGCAGTGCTGCTAAGAGATTGATGAGTTCATTGGCCTATGGTTGGGTGGAACATTGCAGCAATGTAGTTTGTTGAGGGACAAATTCTTTCAAAGATAAGTATCCCTGTGTTAAGCTCTGCAAATTGTATTTGCTTCATGAAATATGATGAACCTGTTTAATTTGTTGAATTGATGAATTGATTCCGTTGTATAATTGAAATTGTATGCATCTATGCATTTTTTGTTTAATGCATTTTTTTAAACTAAGTTATGGTGCTTAGATGGCCAGATTGGTGATGGCCTAAATGATCAATCTGTCCAAGACTTCTGTTAGAAGGTTGAATTTCTACAGAAATATCCTTCCACAACTTGCGTGATGCGGGATGCAGAAACGCCCTTCCGTGGATTCCCTTACCCACAAATTTCCTTCTACAGCCACCTTTCTGCATGTGGGAATGCAGGATGTGGGATGCAGGAATGCGGGATGTGGCTTCACGAGCTATAATTCCACAATCAATTATTTTTGCAATGACCTATCCGCATGCAGGATGTGGGACAAGGGACCAATTTTTTTATATTTCCCCGATTCTGTAGATTCAATTTTTCCACATTGTTGGCTCTTGCGGGATTGATTCTCCATCATCGACCTCTTTCTAGATGTGGAATGGGTTGTGACCATCAATTCGCGTCACAATTTTCTCCACCGTTTGATCTCCTCTAAGATTTTTCTTCATAGGTTGTCGGATTGAGCACTGGAATAATAAATTTCTCTGCTATTGGGGAAGTTAGAGAATTTATATAGGGGTGAATAGATTGAACTTTGAGCATATGGATGTGCATTCATCAAATGTGTGGTACCATGGTCGTGTTTCTCCTCTGAGGCTAGAGGGGACATGAAATACTCCATGATTTTCTCTCTAGATTCCAATATTAGAATGTTTTTCCATCACTCTTGAAAACTCACTCATGCTTTAGCTAAATGATGAGGTCCTTGACATATTTGAAAAGTGATTTAGCCACCTATGGGGGTTTATCATATTTAGTAAGACTGATTTATGAGCTAGCATGTTTTTTCTTCCACCAACTCAATTTTCCTTTAGAAGGATGTACTACTATTGTAATAATCATCAATCAATTCATTATTTATCATCAACTAATTATTCATCCTTCACTTCTTCATGTGATTTAGTCTCTTTATTCTTCTCTCTATTTTCCTTGTGCATGCTTATGAGAATTATCTTGTAGCTAGATCTACATCCTGTATTTATTATTAGAATCAAGGATATTTTATTCTTATCATCAGAGATACTATTTCTAAATGGTATCGGAGCTCTCCTACAGATATTTTGGTGACATGATTTTTGGTCACTTCTGCCATTAATGCACAATAACTACCATTGAAATAACATGCATAGGCATGGTTTGATTGGAGGTTTACTTGTAATGACAAGAATATTTCCCCATGTGATGAAAATCACTGCCACCTTTCCATTTACTTTCGATTGTGTGAATGAACAATGGATTGAATGGGTACACATATATTATCTTTGCACCAAAGTTTCATTC
Source organism: Pseudotsuga menziesii (assembly GCA_001517045.1). Classification (NCBI taxonomy): domain Eukaryota; kingdom Viridiplantae; phylum Streptophyta; class Pinopsida; order Pinales; family Pinaceae; genus Pseudotsuga; species Pseudotsuga menziesii. The sequence continues at coordinate 164,473 of LPNX010168022.1, forward strand.
ATTCTAGTGCATCTAACTGTGTATGCAGAACTATGTGTCTATAATTGTAAGAGACGAAGCCATTATTTTATAGAGTAATGTCATTATTGTCTCTAGTATGAGCACCATTCAAGAATCAAGTCTTGATATTTTGTCACCCATGACAATTACGGAAGACACCACAAAGGTTGTTTCATGGTCACCTAGAGTTGCAGAAGAAGTTGGAGAGTCGTCGGTAATTCCAACTCTTGTTTTAGGAATAGACCCACCTGGTACATCAAAGAGGAAGAGGTATACCAATCGAATATCACAAGCAACAACACCTCCAACATAGGATGAGGCAAGAGGGTCGGAAACCATGTTGTCAGATTATGTTCCACCGAGGCCAGCATATGTGCCTAAGGTTAGACTAGGTAAAAATGCAAAGTATTCATTGGAAATTCCTATTTTAACGAAAGAAGTTTGGGTAATGGGAAATATTATTCTGAATCTGCAGAAGAAGGGATTTTTTAATCATGACCTACAAAAATTTCTAGAGCTGGAAATGGAAAGATACATAACTACTATTTGATAAATAGAGGATGGCCATATCCACATGGTTCCAATGGAATGGGCAAGAGAATTAGATAAATTTGGACTACTATCATTGATGCACATGCCACATTTTGGATGCACAATAGAAGTAAATTTTTTTTTTAAGTAGTTTCTTGTATGTTTCCATGGTGGTTGTATATGGCTCAACTAGAAGATTTTAGCGGATGTTGAGTTGATTGCATCGATTACAGGACCTCATCTGAAAGGATTCAAACCAACATAATTCTTCACTGGGAATGACCAAGATACCTCTTTGACAAACATAATGAAGGACAAGTTTGAGATGAAACGGGACAAGCGAGGATTTACTATTGCCTCCATCAATGATATTTTTGTTAAGTTTGTGGGTAAATTATTATCTAGCAATATTATGCAAAATATGCGACCGAACTAGTGTACTATAAGGAAAATTGTTGTGGCAGAGCACTGTGCAATAGGAACCCAAATCAACCGGTCGATCTATCTACTGAGTGAATTCTTGGAAGATGTTAAAGGACTACAGGGAAAAAGTATCCCATTTCATTATTCTTGGCTACTAATATTGATTTCTTTTGTCGCATGGGAAGAGACCGTAACTACCAAGGGGTAGATGTGCTAGTCCCATGCCAAGGAGATCAATACTAGAATCTATAGTTCGACAAAGATAATCCTAGTGAAAAAATATAATAATTTTGAATTATTTTTACAAGGAGAGGACCTTCGGTATTATATTAGGAAGCAAGACAAAATCATCAAGGAAACCATCAAACGGTTTCAAAATATCATAATATTTTTAATTAGGGCCCATCAAATATTTTTGAAACCTTGACAGGACATGTAGCACCAATGGCTTGAGACATAGTTTCAACTATCTATTGCTGAAATTGATTCCACTGTTCAATATTGGCATGCAGAGTGGAAAGTTCATGTCGCAGATGATCAGTTGTCTACAAAATAAGAGTTGTGACAGTATGGCCTCTTGTTGGAGGAGCTATTTGGTTAGATTACTAGTTAGCTAACTAATTGTAGATTAGGCTAGCCTCATCAGTCATGTCAGTTGAGTGAGCTGACAGGTAGTTACCATAATTGTTTTGTAATCATATATATAGGTTGTTGAACCAGATAAGAACTTGGTTCAAGTTTGATGTATGTATGAACCCACATGTTTTATTGTGTTATATAAATCTGTTATTCAACTTACTATCCTTGTCTCTTATCTCTATTATGATTATATTATTCTTTATGTGTATTGTCGATAACCTTGTAATATGAGTGATTACAACATCTCTCGACAAAGAAGGATGGAAACAAGGGAGGATACCCACTAGCGAAAGAAAATCCACAAATATCTCCCCCCTCATAGTCAATATGAATCCATCATGACCCCAATAGATCTATATTTTGGGTATTAGATAAATCACTCAAAAAAATATGAGAAGAGTCAGAAGAACAGGAAGGTTGACAGCTCATTTGGAGTCGCTGACCTCACCAATGATGATTACACTCTTTTGAAAGAAACAATGGAAGAAGTTTCCAATGAAAGATGTATAAAAATGGATGAAAAACAAATATAATTGACAATAAGCATACCTTTCATGTCACCAATTAAATAATTTCTAAATAAGACTACTTGCAAATAATGTTCCACCAACCTACTATACTAGTTCCCTAGGTTGAGATGGAGACATTAATTTTGTAATAAGGGGCTATGGAACCCAAAAGGAATTTAGTTTACCATATTCACATTTAAATGGGTTACATAAATGATAAATGGTAATAAAATAAGGTGGCATTGGTTCATAAAGACACTTGGAAGCTTGTGGAGCTGTTGGATGACTAGATTCCCCACACACTTTGCATGATCTTCATCCAAATTCGAACCCATGGATAATGTAACATTATTGGAGGATGATGTGGTGTCAAACATCATATAATGAGCCAAGGAATTTTAATTGGTAAAGGATATTAACTCGCATGGAAGAGGAAGATACTAGAAGACAATGTGTGCCACTTGGAAGGAGATTCCATGCACTTTATGACAACAAATGTGAAAGATTCTATGACAAGTATTAAAAATTCAGATCTGATTGCAGAATATAATAAATATGACATGAAAGGGATAAAAATAGAAACCAAGAGTTTGAATTTGGGAGTTATATTTATCCATTTTAATTGGGGAATGAATTGCAGCATGAAGAGGAAGACACGTTTCATGAGAGTTACTAAACTACAAAGATGATTTGGAGGAAGTCCATGGAGGGAAATTTAACCTTATGAGGAACCATGAAGTTAATAAAATTATTTCATGAGGAAGGAGAATATATTTTGATCATTTTTTAATTGTCTTTGGAATTTTGGAGATATTTTGCTTGTCCATTGCACGATGAGTGTTCAATCTCCCTTCTTGTGAACTAATTTCGAGGGAGTTGGATTCCTTTCCAATTTTTTTGATAGAGAGGCCATTAAGAAATATCATTGGAGATTAATTAAGGAGTTTTGTTTGTAGTTTTAAGGAACATACAATTGAATTCTCATATATTCCCCTATTCTCTCATTCCTTCTTCTCCATCCCCCAACACTTTCATGTTGAGGGCGCACTTGTTGGAGTGGTGCTTCCGCTTTGCTGAGTATATTTGATTCCCAAGATATGAAATATTATTTAAGGCTATGCAATATCATATCCATATGCTTTTTAATTCAAAATATCATAGATACATGTATGAAAGGCTTGCATTCTCATGCTCTTGAATGACTAGTTTTCATGTATTTGGATTCCATTTTGGAAAGAGTTGTATAATAGATTTGTATGAGGAAATTTATATGAGTTTGATGATAAAGGGGAAGAAATATATTATGTATGGATCTGTAATATTCTTTCCATATTCTCTGTAAGTCGAAATATCTTGAACCCATGTGTGAAATGCTTGCATTCCCATGAGCTCGAATGACTAGTTTCCACGTATTTGGCTTCCACTTTGAAAGAGTTGTATATAATATTTGTATGAAGGAATTTCTATGATGTTTAATGCTGTTAGGGAAGAAATTTGAATTTTTTATGGTATTCATATGTCATGTCATTATTTTAACCATTCAATCTACTTTTCATGATTTAGAACGAAGCTATTAATACCATTACCCCTTAACCAAATTCACTGAAACTTACCATATAAATGGTGCACCTCATAACCAGTTTGAGAAGATTAATGACCATGAATAATGACATAAATTTATGTCTGATATGCATCCCCATAATCTGTTCTGAAATTTGGGGAGGTTCGTACTACATTTGGATATTTATAAGTGTCATCTACCCTTGGGAGTTTTAACATCGATTTCCTAGTGTTTTGGTCCTTCGTTCCCTATGGCCAAGAGAAAGATTCAGAAGAAATTGGGAAGTGTATGAGAATTAATATTATGCATTAATACTTCCTAATACCCATTTATGTCTTCCATACATAATTTGAATTCATTTTGGTGAATTTGGGTCAACTTGGGTTTCACTAGTCTCAAGCTAGAAATTGGCCAAAGTTGTGCATCCTTGAGTAACATATAAACATGAAATTTGGATTCGACCATTGAGTCTCTAAGGTATTTTAGTATCTGTTAAATCTCATAAGATCCATACATAATAATTTTGGAAAGGTTTAGTGGTGTTTGGAACCAAACCAAGAAGGACTAGGTGACCACATTTTCCCGTGTTCTGTCATGTCATCCCGGAACTCCCTCGTCATGGCTCAAATACGTGGATTTTATAGTGGTTTGGAGCTGATTAAGGGGCATGGGATGGATATCCATGTGCCCTTTTGGTCCTCATATTTATTCCTGCAACTCTTAAGTCATTTCCACCACATCCCAACCAACATATGGTTCGTGGCCCAGTGGTTAAGTAGTGGGATATGGGGGCAGAGGTCCTGGGGTTAGACCCACGGGACTCACACCCTCCTTCATGATTTTGATATGATATTTTTATGTATTTTGGCACGTTATTTGGCATTCCAATTATAGTATAACCCAATGTCTTGTGACACATTGGCTTGATTGAACCACTGGTTTACTAATGACTTGGTGGTTCTGTTGATGTGCTTCCCTCCACGATGTTTTCTATGTTTATTTGGTTATGTGATGTGGCTATATGACTTGTACTTGATGTTGGAAATGGGGTCGATGGATATTACCCCGAACCATCCCATTTTCCAAAAAAAATTAATTCAAACATAAATAAAACATATTCCCTATGCCTATTAAGAACCACCAATGGGATTCATGGATAGAGGAACTTTGTGAAGGATTTGGGAAGTATTGGAGGTATTGGGTTCGATCCCCATAGAATCCACCAATTTATAAAAAAAAATAGTTTACTATTTTTCCCAAACAAGCCCCCCCCCCCCTTTTTTTTTTGAACCTTTTGTCATAAATTCAAACCCTGATAACTTCTGCATCCAGAGGTGGTTTCACATGAAATGAGAATTGAAAAAAATATGTTGATGATATCCTTAACACCGTAAGTTTTATTTTACCATTTGAAGACTTCTTTATTGATCGATCATTAAAGATCCTCTGGGATCAAACCTTCCCACTGGGAAGCTTTTGGGCCACCAAAAGCATGGGATAATTCAAGAAAAAGGTGAGGGTGCAACTACCTCACTCTTTCGGTCTCTAGCCACCTTGTTTTGGTTGGATGCATTCCTTTCATCCCCACAGGAATAAATTCCATTTCTCCTCTTCATGAATATATGACTTTATTATCAAGTATTACATCTTTGTAAATTTCATTGAGATACTCAGGAAAAAAATCATCCACAGAAGGTGGTTGGACCTATACATATTTGTCTACAATCATAGGAAGCTCATAGATTTTCAAGTTTTCCACATTAACAACTTAATACATTTTCATTTAAGGAGGCAATTCTAATCGGAAAGAATTATTACTGACTTTATCCAAATTTGTAAAAGGTCCATACCTAGTAGCTTTCAACTTTCTACCTTCATCTTGGAGTTGATCTTTGTTGATACGAAGCCATACTCAATCAACAATATGCAAATGATGATCTGTTCGATGCTTGTCATGTAGTTCTTTGTACTTATCCTTACTTGATTCCAACTGTTCATGCACTTCTTGTTGAATTAACCAGATATGTTGAATACACTTCTAAGCTTTATCCATATTCCACTGTATCTTTCCCAAAAAAAAGTCTAAAGGAGACTTTGGAAACATGTATCAAATGGAGACTTATGAGTTTAAGAGTGTATAAATCTGTTGTAGGCATGTTGAACATAATGCAACTGTTCATCCCAAAGTTTAGGATTCTTAGCACAATACCCTCAAAGAGTATGTACAACGGTTCAGTTGACCCCTTCAGTTTGTCCGTAAGTTTGTGGATGAAATGTTGTGCTTTTCTTCATCTGTGTCCATAAAATATCCCATAAAAATGACAAACATTTCCCAATAAAGATGGAATGTCAATCAGACATGATAGAAGTAGGAAGTCCAAAATGAACCCATACATTTTGAAAGAACAAATGAGCAGTTTTCTTAGTTGTGATATGATTTTTAAAAGGCATGAGTATGCACATTTTACTGAATCAATCCACAACAACATATAAATAATCATGTCCTATTCTAGACATTGGTAAGCCTCCTACAAAATCCATTGAAATACTTTCCCATGGACGAAAAGGAACTTGAAGTGGAGTGTACAAGCCTAAATTTATTTTACTTGGTTTACTTGCCACACACATGACACAACCTTTTACATATTTGGACATCATATGATTCATTCGAGGCTAATAACAAAACTTTTGTAATTGTGCTACACATTTTCCTACTCCAAAATATCATGAAATGAGAGAAGTATGATCTTGTTTTATCGCATGCACTCTTTCACTTTGTGGAATACAAATTTTACCAAGATGATACAACAACTTTTCATTGATATGATATTTCAATTCTTCATTCTGATATCCATTCCTTAGTGATTCATATACTTCTTTAAAGTCTTGTACTAATTCTTGCACATGATCTAGGAACTAAGAATCAATCTCATGAAAGAATAATCAACAAATACTCATGAAATGGTGTTAATCGAGACCAGAATGGTTTCCTCTCTATATATTCAATAAACAAAGAATAGTTACAATGCCAATGTCAAGCAATAGCTTAACTCCATGAAGAATTCGAATACCTAAGGAGACAATTCGAATTCAGTGAGTGAGCCTAACTTAACTGACTCTTAGCCATTCAATCACACTCAGTTAACCACTTGACCAAAACCCTAATTGACTCATCAAACCCTAACTGAAGTCAGAGTGCAATAAATGACTAAATCTCAATTGAAGGAGATCAAACACATGTCATAGCAATCCAACCATCAAGTGCTAGTGCTCCATGACTTCAATGAACCTCGATGAGGTTAACTGAAGCTAAACTGACCATCAGAAGCTGGTGGAGGCACCCTGTTAACTCCAGATCATTAAATAATAATAAATAATCATTAAATAATATATTTAATGAGAGAAGGTGCCTTAACTGACTGGTTGAACTGATTGTAACCACCAGTTAGCAATTAGGTGCATTAATATCACTCAGATCACCCCCGGAGTGCTCCGGTTAGCCTCCTTAACTGTAGGAGAAGGATAAGTTATCCTCCTTGACTATAGGAAGGTGTGGGTGTGACTAGATGATGGAAATTAATGCTCCACTAATGTCAATTAATGTCAATTATACTTAGGATAGTGGTTTAACTAGGCCAGTTTGACCAAAAGAGTGTGTATGATGGTAAATGTCTCCAACACCCCCCCTTAAGCTATACTCAGGAAGAGTTAGAAAACATAGATGCATAAAAATTCTAGGGCCCTAGAAACTAAGTCCATAGGTCACCCTTTACAATAAATTAACTGCCTAATATAACCAAGGAAACAGGGAAAGCCTCATGGGAAAAATACCCCCCCTCAAACTAAGCAGTAAATCAAGAATTGGTTCTTCTATGCAGCAACATCTTGAGACTGTGCATGTGAACCTATGAATCCAAACTAAATGAATATGTCTGGAGGAATTTTCCACTTTGGAAGAAGAACAATTCACTCAACTAAATCAAAAATATAAACAGCTGCACGGTGAAAACTGGACCCATGTAGAGCAACTGAAATCATCTGAAGAGAGAGCAAAGGTTCTTGAGGAATCGAACCATGTGTGGAAAAATCAAGAAATTGGTATGTTTCAGCCTTGAAAAGAAAACCATGAGTGTTAAAATAAGCCCCAATTTTTAGGAGCAAGTGTCCAAGCGGATGCAGAATGACTTCCTCTTTACTAGCTGTTCTGTGAGGAGATGAGCATGTGACCAAAGGTAGAGAAGCCCTGGGACTCTGGAGAACAAATGCTTGAGCTCCATAATATGATATAGATTCTGAAATAGATAATAAATCACAAAATAAAATATCAGCAACCTCATAAGAGGAAACTAACACCAAATCCCCATCAACAGTTTTGAAGAGAAAGTGCGGTGCTTGATTTTTCACACTGGAATTGGTGAGAGAAGCTACAAGCATGAATGAAATATCTTGGATTTTAAAATATGAACAAAATAATATCAGATCAGAATGTGAATCAGATCTAAATAATTTCACAACAGATCCAAAACTGTGAAATGAAATCAAATCCCCAGCAACAGTTTTGTAGGAGACTTGCGGTACTTGTTTCTTCACACCGTTGATGAGAACATCTACAAGCAGTACTGAAGGTTTATGAACCTAAAATTTTGAACCAAGAAATATCAGATCAGATCCAAATAATATCATATCATATCCAATAAGGTTCATATCAAATCCAAAATTATGGTCAACCGAGATGGTGGATGCACGGTTGTCATTTTCTTCAAAATTCTGAATTTTGGTGCATGCAATCCTACAGGATTTTGTTGGAAGATATAGAGCATGGGGAGAGAATGTGTCACTCTTATAATCTGATATTTATTCCAAAATATCCAATTTTTTACATATTTTCACACCAGTAGCAACATTAGAGGGAGAAAATCAATTTTCTCTTCACTTTCGAAAGCAATTACTGGTAAATTTTGCACAGAATTCAAAGGAAAATCACCGGTGAATGTTTGCATGGAAGTGCAGCAGTATTTTTCTTCAATATCAGAGATTCGAATGTCTTCTTCTTTTTCAGAAATACGAGAAGATGAGATATCAAATATCTCATGAACTTCAAAAGCATCAGGAGAAGGAGTCACTGCATGGAGACTTTCTTTAATTCGAATTGAATGTGTAGAAGATTCTGCTTCATCTTCATCTTGAACAACTTCATCAGAGAGAGTAGAGGATGAGAATTTTGAGTGAATAACTCTTGTGGTGCTGGCTCTGATCTCCAAAGTACTATTATGATCCTCATTGTGCTTGCAAAAGGTTCTGGCCAATTTTTTCCAGACTTCCTTTGGGTATTCAACAGAACCAATAATAAGGTAGTACAAGCTAGGAGAAAGGGGCAGACATATTGCTCCAAAAGCTCTATCACCATCATTTAGCCAGTTATTCTCATTCTCATAAGAATATTTTCCAAGTCCAATAGACACCTCATAGAGACCTCGTCTCTTCAGAGATGCAATCATCTTTAACTTCCATTTCGAATAGCTTGTGAATGGGGTGAGAAGAGGGATTGATGAGTCCATTCGAAGTTGTACCTATTAAAACCTGAAAAAAAAAAAAAAAAAAAGAGGCACCGTAAGGTTGGACAGCTTGCACATTTTAGGCTTTCATCACACCTATCATAGTCAATCAAGCAAGCTTGATCAACAAGTTCTTTACTTGGGATATTGAGTGGAAAGCCTTGGCTTCTAGTGCAATACTGGATTTTTGAGCTATTGCTCAAATTTCATGGAGAAATCTGTCGAAAAGCTTGTTTTTGAGAAATAGATCTTTTTATCTGCCATATGCTCTGATACCATATTAATTCTTGCACATGATCTAGGAACTAAGAATCAATCTCATGAAAGAATAATCAACAAATACTCATGAAATGGTGTTAATCGGGACCAGAATAGTTTCCTCTCTATATATTCAATAAACAATGAATAGTTACAATACCAATGTCAAGCAATAGCTTAAATCCATGAAGAATTCGAATACCTAAGGAGACAAATCGAATTCAGTGAGTGAGTCTAGCTTAACTGACTCTTAGCCATTCAATCACACTCAGTTAACCACTTGACCAAAACCCTAATTGACTCACCAAACCCTAACTGAAGTCGGAGTGCAATAAATGACTGAATCTCAACTGAAGGAGATCAAACACATGTCATAGCAATCCCACCATCAAGTGCTAGTTCTACATGACTTCAATGAACCCCGATGAGGTTAACTGAAGCTAAACCAACCATCAGAAGTTGGTGGAGGTGCCCTGTTAACTCCAGATCATTAAATAATAATAAATAATCATTAAATAATATATCTAATGAGATAAGGTGCCTTAACTGATTGGTTGAGCTGATTGTAAACACCAGTTAGCAATTAGGTGCATTAATATCACTCAGATCACCCCCGGAGTGCTCTAGTTAGCCTCCTTGACTATAGGAGAAAGCTAAGTTAGCCTCCTTGACTGTAGGAGAAGGCGTGGGTGTGACTAGATGATGGAAATTAATGCTCCACTGATGTCAATTAATGTCAATTATTCTTAGGATAGTGGTTTAACCAGGATAGTTTGACCAAAAGAGTGTGTATGATGGTAAATGTCTCCAACATCTTGATCCTTAGTATATTGTTCAACATAACTTACTTTTAGTAGAGGACTTTGTTGAATAACAATAGAAGCATTTGTTGGAGGTCTAGATAACATATCTGCAACTTTGTTCTAAATACCTTTTCTTATACTTATAACAAAATTAAATTGTTGTAGAAAACCCATCCACATGAACTGACTTGATTGTTGTAGCTTAGTTTGTGATTGTAAGTACCGTATTGGTTTATGATTAGTATGTATGATTGTTTCTTTACCCATTAGGTAATATTTCCACTTTTTAACACTTTGTACTAATGCATACAACTCTTTGTCATAGGTTGGATATTGGATTATTGTTTTAGATAAATTCTCAAAATGATATCATATTGGTTTCTTATGTTGGATTAAGACTGCCCCCATTACATAACCACTAGTATCAATTTCTATATCAAATGGTTGTTGTAAATCTGGTAGTGCAAGTACTGGAGTTGTGCTGATCTTTTCTTTTAGTGTGTCAAAGGATTTTTGTTCCTTTCCTTCCCATTAAAAGACTTAGTTAACACTTATCAAAGCATGTAAAGGGGAAGCTATGGAGGAGAAGTTCTCAATGAACTTACTCCAATATTGAGATGCTCCCAAGAATATTCTTACATTTGTTACATTATTTGTCTTAAGCTAGTTCAAAATGACCTCCACTTTAGAGGGATCAATATTCAATTCACCACCCCCTACAATGTAACCTATATAAACTAAATATGTCTTTCCAAACTCACATTTGTACATATTTAAGTACAATTGTTCCCTTACAAGTACATCCAATACTTGTTTTACATGATTGACATGTTCTTCTCAAGTTAGACTAAAAATAAAAATATCATCTAAGCATACTTTGATAAAGTCATCAATGAAGGGCCTAAACACATCATTCATCACCGTCATAATGTTGTGGGTGCATTACAAAGCCCAATGGTCATTACCATCCATTCATACAATCCCTATTTAGTTTTAAAATCAATCTTCCAAATATCATTGTCATGAATACAGATTTGATGATAGCCACTTCGTAAGTCTAACTTAGTGAAACATATTTCATTTTTAAGATGATCTAAGAGATCATCAATTCGAGGAAGATGTTACTTGTTATTTATTGTGATTTTTTTCAATTCCCTGTAATCAACACACATACACCATGTGTCATCTTTCTTTGGCACCAAAAAAATTGGTGAACCACACAGAGAAGAACTTGGATGAATGGCCCCTCTCTCAATCAATTCTTGAACCTGTTTCTTTATCTCAACATTCTCAATAATGGAATACCTATACATACCAATTTTAGGAAGAGGTGCATCCTGCTATAAATGAATTTCATGTTGAATTTCTATTTTAGTAGGTAATCCTTTAGGTTCTTGAAACAAAATATCATAATCAGATACTACTTCTATCAAGTCCTTTTTAAAGTTTGGATCAAAACCCTTAAAATATTCAGTTTGTTCAACATATTTTGATTTAACTATCATACGAACAAATTTCTTCCCTTCATTTACCATCCTCCTCATTTGATTTGCAGAAACTAAAGAAAGATTAGTTTTCATACGATGTGCATGAACGATATATTCAATACCATCTTTTTTGAGTTGATACCTATTATCTTCCCTGTAAAAGATAGCCATCCTATCATAAATATATGGACTACCCAACACAAGACCACATATATTCCACAGAATCACATCTAAATCTACCTCATCAACAAATCCAGAAGTAATAGAAAACCTAAGTCTACATTGTTTTGTAACTTGCAATTTTTCATTATCACATACCCATCCAAGTGTGTATGGTTTAGGGTGTAACTTAGTTTCCAACTCTATTTTCTTAACAATTTCTTCTAAAATAAGGTTTTCTTGTGATCCACTATAAAAAACAGTATCATTTTTTGTATGTTTAGTAATTACTCTAATATGAAATAACTCACTCCTCTTTCTTTCATCAATGACATGTTCCTTCCTTGAAACTGAACAAGAAGGATTTTGACCTTAAATGCTGGTAGCGGCCACCTTATTTTTATCCCCATAATCAGATCCCAAATCATATTGGATTGTTGCTACAGTAGTATTTTTGTCTTCTTTATTCCGAAACCTCTAATGCTTGAGCTCGAGATGAAGTTTCCAACATTTGGAAGCATCATGACCTTTTTTCTAACAATGAGTACATGTAGGTTTTTATCCTTCCTTCTTCACAATTGTTGTGTGCTTACCTTTTCCCTTACATTTTCCGTTTCCTTTAGACTTATTTCCATCCGGTTTGAAAGGTTTCTTGGAAAAGCTATGTTTGGTATTCTTCCCCTTCGTCTTAATGTGGGTTTCTTGAAAACATACCTCATTAAGGTTAGTCATATTAGACATTAATATCATATGACATAAATAACTATACAATATTCCTATATACTTGAGAATAGTTTCTTGGCTGTAGAGAGGTATAACAAGTACCAATGCTCTTTTTTCTGAATTCTTGTGTGTAATCTTGCACACTTTTCCCCTTACCTTGTGTCATAATCTTCCAATCCATCATAGCTTGCTACATGTACCCCGTAGAGGCAGCCACTTACCTCCTAAATGTCATCATGTAATTATATAGTTTAAAGGATAAATAGATATTAACAAACGAGTAGTTGGAGAAGGTACAACGACTCCAACCTATCTCATAATGTATAAATAATTACCAAAGATAATACAGCAGTGGATTGGATGTCCCTTCCCAATACCTGTGTTTGATGGCTGTGTATGAGCGTGTAAAGTATGCTTGAATGAGCTGAAAGCATAGCTTTCAACATCTAGTGTCGTTTCCGTTCTCCATTCAGTATGGGTGATAGTAGCAATGGATGGAGATAGTTCAAATCCGGAAGACACCATGAGATGATCATGAAATTAACTTGCCACAAAGATAAAAGATTACTTGCTTGTTTGAGGAATAAATGAATAAATTATTTTCGCTCGAGAACTGTCTGGTTGTATATGATTGGTGGTCAATAAAGACTGATTGCAGACTATATTTTTTTTTAAGACACCATTTAAGATGCTCATATAAAGAATTACAAAATTGGAATCTTGAAGATAACCTAGATTAAAAGGTATACGATTGCTCAAAATTAGATTACATATTCTAAGTTTATAAATTGACATAGATTTGGAAATGAATGTGAAAACAAAGAATGAAGATGATGATGAGAAGAGAGAATTGGTGTTCAAATAAGACGGGCAGAGTATTCCCAAGTTCTCAGGATGCTTGGAAATGGCCACTATGAAGCCCTCTACATCGACGGAAGCAAGCGTCTCTACCATATTCAGGGAAATATGCACAAGAAGGTTTGGCTTGTTGCTGGCAACATTGTCCTTGTTAGGCTTAGGGACTGCCAGGATGATAAAGACAATGTCATCTTGAAGTACATGTCGGATGAGGCCAAACTTCTTAAGGCCTATGGTGGGCTTCCAGATAATGTCTATCTCAACAGGGGTATCGCAGGTGGTCTCAATGAAGATGAAGAAGGTCATGCTGATGACTACATTGAGTTTAAAGATGAAGACATTGACAAAATCTAACTTTTTTTGGATTCATTTCCAATGTTATGCATCATTGATTGCTCAATGTTTCTATATGCTGATCTCTCTTTAAGAATTATTATTTGGATTTCAATGTTCATAGAAGATCAAAGTGCACTCTGTGATTTTTAAGGGAACCTTAACTTAACCTACAACTTAGTAATGGATTTTGTTTGTTGTATTCCTGGTGCAATATTTTTGGCAAATTTGATATGCTAGTGATGAATATAGTCCATTTTTAAATGAACAACTACTAAGCAAAAGGGAGCGTTGATCCAACACCGATCTACATAACCAGAGGAAACACAATTCTTCATTTTTGCAGGTTGAGTAGTATGATGAATCTATAATATGCAAAGTCTTGTTCGTTACATAAACCAGCCAACTCATCAATCAACATCCAAATGCTTGTGTCCTCCCAAACATCGATGACTGAAGAATATACAACTGATATGTCTAGATTATCGCCCATCAGCACATTGTTACTCGACATCTTTTACTCTTGGAGGGGCAATTAACCGTCTTCACGAGCTTGAAGGTTGAGCTATTTTGGTTCGACGCTCAAGAGATTTTTTTTCCTTATGTCGGGATTTGGATGTAGAGCTGTTCAGATATTGTGGACAATATTGGTATGCGTGGGTATGAATTCTAGATATGTGCCTTTATTAGATATGTAATTGGCTGATCAGTTTTCCAAACGCAACTTTTAATAATAAAAAGTTGTGATTTTCAATTCTAAAACAAAATAATAAAAACAAAAGAAAAAGAAAAAAAAAAGATATGAATTAGTTGAGGTGTCAAGCCATAGATTTATTATAAAAAAAAAATGTCAGTTAAGTCACAAATTCTTATAAAGTGAGTTTTTTTTTTTAAGTAGTTGGTCTCTTGCTAACCTTTGTAAGTTAAGTTTAATGTTTGTTAATTAAATGTTTTGTGTTGACCGAGTCAAGGGGGTTAAACGTGATTCTTTTGAGGCAGGCGATCCCCTCCACAATTGTAAATCAAGTTGGTATCCAGCCAACTTAGTAAGTCATGTTGGTAAGTCATGTCAAGTCAAGTATGTCGAGTCAAGTCAAGTTAGTCAGCCATGAGCAATATCAGTCAGTATTGACTACAAGCAATGAAAAATTTACAAGCTTGCAGGAAATTTAAACTCTAATGGAAGAAGAAGATCACGATGATGGAATTCAAGAAAATATCATCCACCCACACAGCAAAGCGCTCCAATGAGACATGATGAAAATGTACCCCTCATTACCAAAATGCTGAAACTATTCCTGGGTTGTGACCTAGGAAAGCCAGAAGACAGAAAAATGACATAGAAAGTCGAAGAGCCAAAAGGCCCCGCATGCCTGAACCGATGGAGATGTCGGTTAGATGAGCCAAGGTGAGGCTTTAAACCAAAATACCTCGTTCTAGAAGAAGATGATTTCCCACCATTGTGAGAGGATGATACTTCTATGGACTACTTCCAAATTGAAGGTGGAGGCTGAAGAGTAACCAGTCACAGTAGAACCTTGTACACGTGTGTTTTCCTATCAAGATGGTGGCTGTTGCAGCTGAGTTACCTATGCATCTAGTATGCATGGTTGATGCACAGTGAGGACTGCTCATTAGTAGCAGAGACCCAGGATGTTGATGCATATTTCTTTGTTCTCTTTCGGATGAAGAAACGTTTTGTTTGTGGGGGAGATGTAGAGGGGGTCACTTACCTCCTAAATGTCATCATGTAATTATATAGTTTAAAGGATAAATAGATATTAACAAATGATTAGTTGGAGTGGGTACAACCGCTCCAACCTATCTCATAATGTATAAATAATTACCAAAGATAATACAACAGTGAATTGGATGTCCCTTCCCAATACCTGTGTTTGACGGTTGTGTATGAGCATGTAAAGTATGCTTGAATGAGGTGAAAGCCTAGCTTTCAACATACCCTAATGGATAAAACTATTTTTTTAATGATGATGTGAAATCATACCAAGAGGAGATGATTTTTTCTTTTTGTCAATATCCTCTTTAGATCTCCTCTCCCACCAAATGAGAGCAATCCCTCCAAGTCAGAGAGAATCCAACTGAATTTTAATGTTATTTTTAGTAAATTTTGAATCCTACAATAGAATTCAATTTGACGGATCCCATTGTCCAATTTCTAAGCATTAAGCTCTCCATTATACATAGGTAATTAAAACTTAATATCTAGCTTTAATTGAGGCACATTAAGTCAATTTTGTTTTCTTTTCAAATGGAGAATGTAAATAACCATCAAGATAAGATGGAGAAGATGGTGGAGTTTTAGGAGTTTCCTCATGACCTCCTTATTTTTTACCTTCAACATGAGATAAACCTCTTTGTTCACCTTTCTTCTAATCTTGATAGAGCTCCTCTACCATTTTTTGCATTCTCATGAAATATTTAATAAATTTCCCTTCAGATAGGATAAAAGAAGTTGCTTATTCTCTTTTTGGTGAAGACATTTTCCCTCTTATTGAACCAATATCTGGATCAAAATCTTCAAGTTCTCCTTCACAATACTGTAGCCTGTATTTTGTTAAAAAAAATCACAATGCAATGGTTAATGAACTTTCATAGAAAACTTGATATGAAATTCCGAGATCCTTTTTAACCATTAAAAAATGCATGTGAACTTGAATGTTAAAAAACTTATAAATGGGCTTTAAAATTGAAATTGAAATTCTTAAACATACACACATAAGAAAATAAACAATCTGCAAACCATGAAAATGAAATATTAGAACTGATAACATAGTTCACTCCTCCTAAGCTATGTCTCTGGGCCACTTCTAATTAGAAGGCCGATCTTTTTAAGTATTCCAAGTTTACATAAATGATTTTTTGGAACTACTTATATTTTATGTTAGTCAAAACCAAAAACAGAAATCACTACTACAATCCCCTCGAAATTTTGAGAAAAATGAGTATAAACTCAACTACCTTTACTTAAGGCCTCCTTTGGCATGCAAATTAAAAAAACTCTTCCTGTACAAAAGACAGAATAGTACGGAGTGTATGGATTTATGCCTCAATATCCATGCCCATTAATGGATGTGCACCTTTACATATATTCCCTGTGCATGTCTCGATATTCGTTCCCATTCTCTGTACCATCGTCTCTAAACTCCCTGAACTCCCTCACCATGGATTTGATCCATGGATTTTATAGTGGTTTGGAGGTGGTTAAGGGACACGGGATCGAGGGCCATGCACCATTTTGGGGCCCATATTTAATCCTACAACTCTTAATCCATTTATACCACATCCCAGCCAACGTATGGGTCGTGACCCAGTGGTTAAGTCATCAGATATGGGGGCACAGGTCCCGAGGTCAAACCTGCAGGAATACCCTCCTCCTTCATGATTTTGATATGATATTTTGGTTACTATTGGCACCTTATTTGGAATTCCACTTGGATTATGACATGTTGGCTTGTGACCCATTGGCTTGATTGACTCATTAGTTTTCTGATGACTTGATGGATTCATTGATGTGCTGGCACTCCATGCAGGTGTTAGCTACATTCCGGTTGTTTTGCGATGTGGTTCTATGATTTGGTGTTGATATTGGCCATGCCCTATTCCCTATGTGTTTTAAGAACCATAGATGGGAATTATGGCTAGTGGAACTTCATAAAGGATTTGTGAAGTATTGGAGGTCTTGCATTCAATCCCCATAGACTCCTCTAGTGTTTTTATAAGAAATTTAATTAACCATTTTTCCCAAATACCCGCCCCTCCCCTTTTTTGAAAATTTTCAACCTTTTTGTCATAATTTCAGACACTGATAACTTCTGCATGTGGAGGTCATTTCACGCAAAATGAGCATTGATGTAAATATGATCATGAGATATTTACCACTATAAGGTTTATTTTACTATTTAAATACTTCTTTACTGATCGATCATTGAATATCCTCCTGATTACTGCAAATCTAGTTTTAACTTCCTTTTCCCATGCCCCCTTCACTTCTAATCACCTTACACTAAATTTAATTCCTTCCACCACTCTTCAGTAAATTTCTAGACCTTTATAATGGACATGATACCATGGAACTTCTAAGGATGGAATTGCATATTCCCTAATTAGTGGACAATTAAGGAATATGATACAAACATTCATCATATTTGTATGCATATTATTCTTCAAATCCTCCATCGTTTCTTCTGCTTCCTTGGATTTTTATTTCTAGGCTTATGACCCATTGGCTTGATTGACTCATCGGTTTTCTGATGACTTGGTGGCTTCATTGATGTGCTGGCCCTCCATGGTGTTAGTTACATTCCAGTTGTTTTGCGATGCGGTTCTATGATTTTGTGTTGATATTGGTCATGCCCTATGCCCTATGCATTTTAAGAACCACAGATGGGAATCATGGCTAGTGGAACTTCATAAAGGATTTGGGAAGTATTGGAGTCTTGCGTTAGATCCCCATAGACTCCTCTAGTGTTTTTATAAAAATTTAAATTAACCATTTTTCCCAAATACCTCCCCCCTTTTTTGAAAATTTTCAACCTTTTGTCATAATTTCAGACACTGATAACTTTTCATATGGATGTCGTTTCACGCAAAACAAGCATTGAAGTAAATATTATGAGAAGATATTTACCACTATAAACTTTATTTTACTTCTTGAATACTTCTTTTGTGATCTATCATTGAATATCCTCGTGATTACTGCAAATCTAGTTTCAGCTTCTTTTTCCCATGCCCCATTCACCTCTAATCACCTGGCACTTAATTTAATTCCTTCCCCAACTCTTCAGTAAATATCTAGGCCTTCAAAATGGACATGATACCATGGAACTTCTAAGGATGGAATTGTATATTCCCTAATTAGTGGACACTCAAGGAATATGATACAAACATTCATCATATTTATATGCATATTATTGTTCAAATCCTCCATTTTTTCTTCTGCTTCCTTGGATTCCTCTTTCTAGGTTTTACCCAGTACTTCTAATTTTAAGTTCAATGTTTTATAGGAGCACAAAGGTTTGGTTCCAATTTCATTTGTTGAATTCTATATTTAGAGGCATCATTAGCATCTTTAATCAATAATTGATTTAGGGTTGAACAGTTGATGGAGATAGAATGTGGGACTACCACTAAGCAAGAGATACACCATCCAATTGATACCCATTTATTTATAACTTGTGTTCTTTCGACATATCTATAAAAGCCTTGAAATAAGCATGTTGACAATGAATGCAAGAATCTAGCATTTCACCTTGAAATTGGCCATCATACTTCAATAAAGAATTGTTAGTGCCTAGCTGGAGGATTGAAGTATATGCCCCAGATTGTCTACATAGGGATTCAACGAGTGTAATTGTGAATTGTTGAATTCAGTTGGATTGAGTAGAATCAACATATTCAAGGGTAGTTTTCTATAAGGAGTCATAATATGAACATATATTTAGAAAAAAATTGTGTTTGGGTGGGATGAGAGGGAAGACCTATAGAATCCTAGAAAAAAAATTATCGTGTGATTTAGGTGGTTGTTGAGGGGCACATATCCCTGAAAGGGATATGGAAGCTAAGAGCGAATTGCTTTAATACCAAATTATTTAAAACTAAATATTTCTAAAATATATTATGGAAACCATATAAAAGAGAATGAAGAGAGAAAACATAGAACTTATTCATGTTCATTCTATTGGATAAAATCCTCTTACAAAGGTCTGGAATCACAAAGAAAAAAAATAAGTAGCATACTATCAAAAGTATAGATCTACCTAGCTTATTTAAATTTTAAAAACATTAACTAATTAAGGAACCTGGTAGTTATTCCCTTCGAAAATATAGGAAGATGTGTCGTCATGAAGCAGTGCACTGCTTGGAATGTGGTTGTCCTTGGGACAATAAAAATGATCCACCATTATAGATTCTTGCTACAAGGGAATTTATTCAATTTAGAATACCACCAATAGGGGACTTAAATCTATTCTAGAATCGGTTATAAATAGAACTAGATGCTAGATGCAAAGAATAAAGTTACACTTAATGCAGAAATGAACTCTATGAAGGAGCTACCAGGAAATGATACTTATGAAAGATGTCACATTCAGGTTCTCGACAAACTTTTAAAATTTATGTCAAAATAGGTCCTTACAGATTCCTCTACTTGAAGTTATTTTATTTGTTTTATTGTTTTTAGATTATTTCTTGCGCATCAATCTGGTGGTGGTCTTTAGGGTTTAGAGCTTTTATCCCAATCCTTTATTAAATGGTTAGGAGAAAAGAAAGTGAAGCAAGAATTATGCCAGTTAAGACTAATTACCTTATGAATATGAACATGTCTTATAATTATATTTTGTCTACCATATGAAAGAATCCAGTTGAAGTTGTTTCACATGCTCCTCTAGTTCCCTGTTTCTAAGATTGATCCTCTCCATTTCCAAGTCTTTTTCCTTCATTTTCCTTAAGAAACTTTCCTCAATCATAGAAAGCTTATATTATGAATGTCTCTACTTCTTTTCTTCAAAAGATTGCCTCAACCGATATTCCTATAAATCAATACTTGAAGAATTTAGTAAGGATCTCAAGGATTCAACAAATATGTCCTACAGTTTTGAACTATGTTTATGATGCTTATGTTACAAGAAAAAATATTTTTTTTAGTTTTATAGGAATCTCCTAGAGTTGAAAGAAATGAAATGTTTTACTACCTCAAATCCATAATGCATGGAAAATGAATAATATATGCACCTATTCCCTTACAAATTGATCAATATCTTATTTCTATTTTTGCAACTGTGATGCTATATCATTTGTAAGCAAATTAAAGGTAAAATTTGCATTGCCTCTGATTGCATATTATCTTGAAGAATCGATTTGTTCATCCTCAAATATTAATCACAAACCAGATGAAACAGTACCCACTGAGTTTGATACAATACATGGTCCTGTGGTTGGGGCTTATTGATGAAGGTTGCACAAATTGATTAGCATTGGAATTTGATGTTGCAAAGCAACAATATCCATAACTTCCCTTGGTCTCTTTCTCCATGTAGGATCCTTTGGAAAATGGAACATTTCTCCATTCTATTGACCATGCACTAAATTGGGAATTGAAAAATGTAGAACATATACTTGACATGTCAGCTAGATTCATAATGGCTATCTTATATGAAAATGTAATACTATGTTCAGATGACGTTAATCTGATTATGGAAAAAATCCATCTAGCAATCATTTTCAAATTAATAGCTTCTTTCCTGAGAAGATTGGAAATTCTTTAGAAATATTAGACGATAGCACCTTTCTAGTAGAAGAGGAAAGGATATATAAATGAATCCTAACAATAGATTTCTCTAGAGCTGAAGTGGTAGAGATACATATAATTTGAGTAAAATCATTCCTAGTTAGACTAAAATAACATTTTCAAGCAATCCCTAGTACAAAATAATATGTCTTCATTAAGGAAATTTACAATTCTATGACACACAATCTATCATCTTGGATATGCTTAATATCAATATCACAAGGAAGGTATATATTTATAAAAATCATTTTCCCATTAATTTATAACACTTTACAATACATATATTGATACCCACCTGACCTTAATCACTACAAAAAGGAAAAACTCATGACTAACCTTTAGCCGTAGATTTTAAAAACTTGAAGATAGTTGTACTGGTAGATACTATACAATTGTAGATATAGAGACACAACTCTATGTAAATTTATAATATTTAATGAAGAAGATATATAATTATGTCAGTTTCATGTAAAGTACATGCCCTTCCCAGTGGAAAGGTTTTTTCTTCAAAGGCTCAGAGGAAATAGAGAAAAAACATTGTTGAAGCTTTGAACAATAGTGACATATTGTGGAAGAATCAATTCATTTCAATCTGAATATTATTGGATAAGACATCCCTTATTATGATCCAAGCATGCCTATGGAAATGAGTCTGATTAAGTTCCTTTATGAGTAAAAATGCAGTTCCCATTATGTTAGAATTTTTTCTTTTAAGTTAATTATAAATGGGATTTTTGAAAATTTTAGTATGTGAAATTTATTTAAAAAGAATACCCCCATGATTTGGCCACTTTTGGTCCTTTTTTTTCTTGGAGAAAATATAGATTGTTCCTCATAAACTTCCATACTTGATTCATTTGAATAAGCTACCTCATTCTATGTGCCACCTTCTTCTTCATATTCAAGTACTGAGTAAGCATATTGTGCATAAATAATAAGATTGCTCTCATTGGTAGTGGAGGAAGATGACATGCACTAGTGGCCACTTACAATGGTCGCGGTTAAAGGTTCACATGTCTTCAAGGGTTGTCCTTTTAAATTCATAGATGGTGAAAATGAGAAAGAAAGGGCTAGTTCCAATTTTGAATACCATGAAGCACTTCTACTTAGCATAGACCCTGGAACCTATAGGTAAAGAAAAAATACCAAGTTGAACTTTATCTTTCAAATTAAAAATTAAAAATTTGATTGTACTCTTATAAAAGTATCCTTTGGTGTATGAACCACATCCAATTTAGCAGAGTCCGATGCATTAAGACTCCTCAAAGAAATTAGTAATAATACCATAAATGACAAATTGTATGGCACAAACAAAATGATGAGCACAAAATTATATTTAAGAAAAGAAGATGAAGTATGCTTGATGGCATTTACCTCTTGTAGAAATGTAAAATACTCCTAATAGACCAAGAACTTGTATTTTCTTGGAAAATAAGAGAAGAAAATGAATAATCAGAGAACATGGGAGATAGGCATAACAACAAAATGTGAACATATTACCCAAGGATTAATGTATATCAAATAAATACCAAATGATACATGTGTTTAAAATAAATAGGAATATATTATAATGAATATTCCAACAGTTAATAAATATGTGAGCTTAATGAATCAGGATAAGACCTTGTCAAAGAAGATACACTATCAAATAAAAAAAATGAGGAATTTTGCTTAACATGTTGGATCAATCTCTAAATAAATTATGTGTTTGAAACATATATACATGTGGATGATGTTGCGACTAGCCACATGAAATCCTTACAAGGGTTTTAGAGGGAATTATAAAGGGTCATAAGGGGATATCCTCATATTTTGACAATTGGATACCACTTATAAACACTTTCTATTTGGCGATAGACACCAAGCCACCACTACAAGTAGAATAAAGAGACTCTCATAGACACAAAATATAGATATTGGATCATCATCATCATCATGAATTTATCATAACATTTCCTCCAAACCATCCTCCTTTCGTAAGGCATGGAAAACAACTTTCATTTGATATAGGAATGATTATGAATCTCATTACAACTAAACAAATATTAGTATAATTTGTTTTCTTTTCTATCGTTCAATAATTTCCAACCAAATAATTTTCACAATTCTTCAATTCCTCCCTTGCATAAACTAATAGTTGCATGACATGACCATACCCTACCCCACTTATTAGATGTCTTTGTCTAGACAATAAGGTGTATAAGTATCTTATAAGTCCACTTGTTTTCTTCCAAGGATGAAAATTAACTCCCTTTTTGGTTGCAACCAACCATGGATGATTTTAAGAACCCCTTAGATTTATATGTATAAAAAATGGGAAAATATCCGTGATATATAGGAAACTTTGAAGGTGATTTTATCAATAATGTAATATGTATATATAAACTTTTTGGAGAATCTTTCATTTTATTATATAATGTTGTAAAATCTTGACGAATATTTCACTAAATTATAAGATATTGTAAAATCTTGGCGAACATTTCATTGGATTATAAAATATTGTAAAAATTGATGAATCTTTCACTGATTTATCAAATATTGTAAAAAAATTGGTGAATCTTTATCCAAGAAGATTCACCATGTCTTTGATTCCGAAGAAATCACAATTCATTGTGCTTTCACTTTTTCTTCTAATAGGTTTCTATTCATATTATTTCAATTCTTTTTTACACTAATTCTCATACTTCACCCAAATCAACCATTGCAAAATTGAACAACCTAATTGCTGAAAATGTTATGCAAATTCTTTCTCACTAAATTATCTTAATTATAAATTATATATATTCACGAAGAATTACTACTAATTCAATATTCAAGAATAAATCACTCCGTGTGAAAAAAATGAAATAACTCTAGTAAGAATGGAAATATAGAATTGTTCATAAAGGTAAATCGTATATATTATTTTTGCAAGATGATAAGTCCTATATTAATTTTTCAAGAAGTTAAACCGAATCACCACTTGTGCAAGAATGGAATATCTGTTCTATGTTGCTAACACAACATCCAAGCTCCAGGATTCTCAATTCTACTTGACCATGAACTACAACCACACATTCATCTAGTTTTGTTTTAGCATTAATTAATCATAATGACTTCAACCTGTGATATCAGTTCAAGAATTAAATATTTTTCAGCACTTCTAATTATCAAGAAATCACTTGAATACCCCAAGAGAGATCACAGATGCCAAGTAATCAATTGTTTAAGCAATGTAGGATTTACATACTTTAATTAACTAATTGTTTCAGCAATTTATTAATGCTACAAATGACTAATTGATCCAGCAACAAACTACTTTCTTAATCCATATAAATGCATTGTATCAACAAATTATCACAACAAAAGAATTACAAAATTCTATAGTTATTCAACCTAGGTGAGCTTGGTGACAAGGTGGTCCTTTGCCTCCCAACATATCCACCATAAAAAACTAATGCTACAGATGGTGGGCCCTTTTGTACTATTTTAACAATGTAGTTAATGATATATAAATTTATTTTCTCTACCCACATTGAAAAGGTCTTTCCTTAATATTAAGCTAGAGAAATGATTGGTTGCTTCATTTTTATGGCTTCTCTATGAAAATTTTTAAGATTCATGTGACCTACTCTAAGCCAAGTCATTCTCAATGTCAAGTCCTATTCTTCTTCCTCCTTGTGAAAAATCCATTCCCAGTCCCTTAAAGCTTGTTGTTTATCTATAAGAAAACAGTTTGATATTCCTTCTCCCAATTTAGTCTTTTTATTTTATTTTTGTTTTACCTTTTCCCCTCTTCGGAATTTTGTCTAAGGTGGTCCGCACTAGTCAAATATCAAGAAATATTATTTTCTATTTGAAATGTAAATTAACTAAATGACACTCTCTCTTTGCTCCATATTGAAAAGGCCAAATGACAAAGGCATGTGATGGCTTGGGGAAAGTTACCGAATGAAATGGTTGTCCACATTAAATGGATTTTGAATATGTAGGCCAATTAATCACAAAAAAATATGCTCTTTCACATGGGATATA
The DNA here is from genome assembly GCA_001517045.1 of Pseudotsuga menziesii. Taxonomy (NCBI): domain Eukaryota; kingdom Viridiplantae; phylum Streptophyta; class Pinopsida; order Pinales; family Pinaceae; genus Pseudotsuga; species Pseudotsuga menziesii. The sequence continues at coordinate 189,632 of LPNX010168022.1, forward strand.
TTGAATATCACAAAATCCATTTAATGCACATGAATGCATGCTTTAAGAGTGTGATCAATGAAAGTTAAAAATATATAAAACGACACCCTTGATAAGAAAACATTTATCCTAAGTTATAAAAATGCCTTCAATCATGTTGTTAAACATAAGCTATAGCGTATCAAGTCCATCAACGACCTTACAAGTTATGTCCAATATAAGTATTAACAATCCCCATAAAAACCATAGATTTTCAAGGTCATAGTGATAACAAAGTTTCATAAATATTATATTATGAATTCACCATTAGGAAGCTTAGGTATTTAGGGTTAAAAGCTTCGCAAGTAATAGAACTCCATACATACCAAGGAATATATGTAAATTCTAGGGCATAATGATATAATACATTAGAAAACATGCTAAGTAAAGCTCAAGCCATATATGGGCCAACATCCACACATAGAAGAGTATATTTCTCAAAGAAGACAAATGAACATGAACGAGTAATTAGGTCAAAGTCCTCAAGCAGTGCATAAGCCATATAGGAAATAACAATTATCACCACTCATACAGTTACATAAAGAATGATAGATTGAACAATTTTCAAACTTACGAACTAAGATAGTTCATGTTAGGTAGAATCATATGTGAAATAAAGTAATAATGACAATACAACTCCTATATCAACCATATAAGGACACTCAAAGCTACAAGCATTATAAATATGGAAAATATCACATTTTAAACTCAGTGTTGAAGTTAATTTACCTAGTACGATATAAAAATATAAAAATAATCAATCTATATATGTTTACAACTGCACAAAGACCGTTATTAAATTTTTTTTTGGTATTTTTTAGGGACATTACAAAGTAATGAACTACTCCACTATGATACTCATTATAGAAGTTGTTAAATACATAGAACTATAAAGATGACTTTAAACTAAGTGAACTTTGGAAAACCATCAACAAAGCTATTCCCACACATTTGAGGACTGATTGTTTCATTCACATTTGTTCCCGTTAATTATATTCTATCCACCTTTAGAGTATAAAATTGTATATTTGACTCTCATTATTTTTTTCTATTAGTTCCCTCGTATAATAAGAGCCTAATAATGATAAAGACTAATAATTTCTACCCACTAAGCTAAGCCACCATCGGCTATATTTTACATTTTTAACAAATTAAAACTTTACTTCCTCCTAAATACTCCATATATTCTCCAATGTGCACTTCCATCTTATTCATAGCTTTGCTCATTCCTAATTTTTCTTTACACATCTTTCATATAAAAATAAATAAAATCTCTTTCATCTTTGATCAATTAAAATGTACCATTTTTCATTTCAATTTATCATTGGATTATTTTATTTCATTCCACAAACAACAGTTTATGTATTTTCATTTTCATTCTTTTATTTTCTTCTTAATTTTTAACATTAATTTACACCATTCTTACAAATAATTTAAATAATAATTATTGAAAAATAAGCACATATTTTACTTAAACATAAATAAAGCAAGAAAAAAATACACCTTAAAAAACTTAACCTGTTTCAATGTTTGTAAATTGTTTTATTATGTAAACTATGACTAACTATTTACATCAAACCACAAAAAACAAATCCATTTCAAATTTACCTTTAATTTGTTACTTAGACTAATAACTTATTCCCTTGCCTAAAGAAGAAAATAAATATATAACCAATAAAAAATCATTTTAAATCTTATTTTAAAATTAAAATTACACTTTGATTAAACATAAACATATAAAATAAATATCCAAAAGATTAACTTAATTGCAATCCATCTCAAAAAAAATAAAAAATTTCCTTACTGCTATAAACATAATATATAAATATGAAATCTTATAATGAGTTGCAAGTTTACCTATGCAAAATTTATTTTTTAACTTATTATTTAAACCTAATATAAATATAGAATCTTATAGTGAGTTCCAAGTTTACCTCTTACCCCTCCTCCAAAATTTACTCTTTAACTTATTATTTTAGACATAATATAAAAACCTTTAATATATAACAAATATAAAAACTAATATATAATATATATGCAGATGCTTAATATTCATAATAAATTTACCAGACTGGGAAATTGTCATGGTCATAGCATCATAGATCTACACCTTCAATATATACTCGGAGGGATCCCATCCCATTAAAATTGAAACCATCGGAACCATTCAAATCAAATGTGATCATTACATGAGTTTGACTAGTAGACAACGACTAAGAGTAAAACAATTGAAATCAAAATGGTTTTGAATATTCTTTAAATTTCATTTTGCCGCTAAATATAGTAACCAACATGTACATTCCAATATATATATATATGATCTCGAGATGGATCATTCCATCTTAACAAATGTATTTGTAAAATAAGTCATATTAAAGCAATTGGTAATGAGTAATTGAGATAAGTAATTATAAATTAAAAGAAATGAGTTCAAATTCTCAGTCACAAAAAAAAATCAAACTTCCACATTTATATGAATAAAACCTCCACATTTTTATCTTCTTATTATAAGAAATACACTATTTAACTTAAAAATAATTTTGAATATAATATATAATCTAGAATGAAATGTTGTAAATCTAACTAAAAAAAGATTGTGTAATTCAAAATAAATGTTGTACTCAAGAAAAAGAAAGAGGCTTTCACAACATCTATATGAAAAAATTACAACACCTACAAGAGTACACACATATTTTTGTAGAGTTAAACTATTTTTAATAATATTAATTTAAATTAACAATAAATGTATTTGTAAAATAATTTATATTAGAGCAATTGGTAATATGGTATATAAGGAAAATAACAAAATGTATATTATGTGCAATGTAAAATATAAAACAATTTTCTTATTCTTATTGACAATATAAGAATATTGACAGAGTTTTAAAATATAAAACAATAAGTACCTAGAAGGCTCTCACCCTACGGTGAGAGCTCTGCTTTGTTAAATTAGAATAAAAAGACACTACTTTTTTTGAAAGAGTTATTTGATTAATTTGATAAATGTTTGGTTTATTTTGGTATATATATACTCCAAAATTAATTCGCTTATCAAGCCGACATATTTTTATTATGTTTTGATATTTATTTTATTTTTATCAAGCCGATTAATTTTTTGTATATTTAAATTATTTTCTTTTATTTTTTTATTTTTATTTGAGTCGATTATAAGCCAATTATAAGCACGGAAGGACTTACACATCCCCCCCTAAAACTTACTTGACCGAATTCCATTTGTGGAGGCCAAATCTAAAACATGTAACTCTAGATGTAGCCTACACAAATTATTTATGTTATCGAGGGTGCATAACATATTTGTGAATTTGTTACAACAACATAGATCAGTCTATAGTGCCTTCCTTTCTACCTGCCACGATAACATTATATAAATATCTAGCTATCTTTTACCTGGTAAGGCCAAGATACTATTTTATTCCCTCAATCTATCTTATTAGTAAGTGGCACAAATTATGCCAACTATTATCTTAAGTTACTTATTTTACCATAGATAAGCAAAGGTTATCCCTTATCTAACTCATTAATTCAAGCCTCTGCACATCTCTACCACCAGAAAATGAGTCCATCAAGAAGTTATAGCAGGTCATTTTAAACACAAACTCAAGCTTATTAAATATGTTCATTAAATATATATTATGAAACTTCAAAATTAACTTTAGCATCCAATACTTACCTTGTGCAATATATTTCTATTATATAAAAAAATATAAAAGACACGATCTACATTATTTCATTAGTGCTAACTCAAATTAGGGTATACAGTTTCCATGAGAGAAGTATGAAATAATGAACCCTAACTCAATTTACTAATATATATATATAGATCCCATGAAAGAAGTAATCTTAACTCAATTTACTCTATATAAATCCGATGAGAGAAGTATGAAATAATGAACCCCAACTCAATTTACTAACCTGTATATAACTACGAAATAAGTCCAAAAAATCTAGATGCTCTAATGGTCTCTCAATCTCAATATGCCTCTCTCTTTCAACCCTGATATTTAATAAATCAAGAATTGCTTTTCTTCCTTGCATCCCTAATGCAGCTACCCTATGTACCACACCATTTTTATATAAGAATTTTTTACAGAAAAAATCAGGGTTAAATTCCTCATTTTAGATAAAATATGGATGGAAAAGTAACTTTACGAAACCTCCATTAATAAAAATGGCGACAAATAAAGGTTTCCACACAATTTTGATGGGGGAATGTAACTGTCTTCTCATTTTAAACAAAATATGGAGGGCTAAATAATAGCTATAAATCTCCATTTACAAAAAAATAAGGGAATATGGAATGATTGAACATGAATTTTACTAGAAATTGGGGCGAAGTAAAGATTGAAAAGAAATTTTACTAGAAATTGGGGATAAAAGTAGGATTTGAGATAAATTTGAAAAGGCTAAGAAATTGTTTTTATCCCTAATTAACACAGAAGGGATATTTGTTTTTTTTTTATTATTTGGTTAATAAATATTGGATGAATATATTAAATTAAAAAAAAAAATGATATTAATATTCATCTAGTAAATATTTATAACCCCTTTAAATTCGCCCATGGAATAAACTTTGCCCCTAAAATTATCCCTGGAACAAACTTTATGTGGTTGCAATCAACACCTATATAATCAATTGTTACTTGTAACATCTATTGAGTCCATCCCCTTTATGTCTTTACTCATATTATACAATGATTATTCTACACTCCCACAATGATCCTCACTTTAGTGAAGTATCATGCATTACCATTGGGATATAAATCCAACATCAAAACAATTACAGATACTATAGGAGTCTCGAATACCATACAACACCACCAAATGTCTCTGGTAACACAACATATTATGCATTTTTGTGCTGCAATCCTAGAATTCTTGTCCATATACAATGTCATTTAAGAATTTTCCTGGTTCTTATTTATGAAGTTCTCCTTACTATGATGTTAATTTCCTCTCTCATTTTCTCAATTTGAATTCCTCTTTATTTTCCATAGAAATGTGAAGGCATACAAAACTAGAGATATTTCCACGCATATACACATGTTTACATAATCTACTTGAGTTTGGTATCAAAATTCAAACTTCACGTTATTTATTTGGTGTATGTGACTGTAAAATTCAATGAAGGATGTGATCATTTAGCTTGCATAATTCAAATGGAGAATAAGATTGTAGAAGAGAGAGAACCAATTTAGTAAACTTTGCTCAATAATTCATGGAGAATAAACACACATGAGACCAATAATTGGAATAATTGTTGGTTATGAAACCTGATCTTCCATATTAAGAGATGTTATTGTTTAACTATGTTTTTACCCCAGTTTTACTGTACACTCATTCCAACTGGGGGGTTTGGGAGGAAATCATTCCCCCCATGGGGGTTCAGGTGCCAGAAGACCCTTGACAAGGGTTCATGGAGGAAGCCCCCAAAATAAATTTTTTGGATGTTCGTTGGACAACATTTTTTGGACCCATGTTATTGGGTGACCCGTAGTATTTTCCCATGGTAATTCTTCTATAAAAGGAGAGCATTGTAATATGGAGGTGTATTGTATTGTAGCATTGTAAAAAACTCTATGTGATTGTGTGAGAGAAACTACGAAAGTGTGAAGAGTAAGTGCAGTGGGGTTGTAGCCAGTTGTATCCCTTCATTTTGCTGGATGGTATAATAATAAAGGAATGGCAATTTCTGTGTGGATGTAGCCCATATTAGGTGAACCATGTTATATCTATATATCTCTTGTAATGTGTTTAATATTTGTATCTTGTTTAATTGTTTAATTTTTATTGTGATGAGTTCCTGCTTTTATAACAATAATAATCATAATCCATTTAATCCACACATATTCTGTAAATAATATGTAATACAATGGTTATACATATAGGAGAATTCGAATACCTAATATAGGATTCAAATATACCAACCTGGACTAACTATGGAGCTAACTCAATATGGGAAAATCACCACTAAATCTCACTAATGCAACTCGAGATCAATAAAATAGTTCACAACCAATTAACTGAAGAGGATAGGTGAGAAAATGTGCCCTACTTCCCCTTAATCATGGAAAATTGCACTAGAGAGTCACCCGATTTGTAGCTATGAATTTTGCACCTCCTGTAAACAGGAGTTGTTCCTCTAGTCAGAATGGTTCAGATATAGAACAAATGGTACATGACAAGTTCAGAAGACATTTCCTAGAATGTGTGGAGATCTGAAATCAAGTCTCTTTGATGTACTAGTATATCTATTTCCTATAAATATGACCCTTCACGGATGTACCTGCACAATCACAAGAAAAACAACAAACAAGATCAAATAGAACTAGAATATAATCCACTATTCTATATTGATGACTAAGGAATTCAATAATAAAACATACGATAATGACACAATATATTTTATGGGAAAGGAACCAATTTTGCATTAGATAATAGAGAAGAAGCTTACAACCTATGCCTTAGTGTCGATGTACTCCTTCACAAAGCTAACATTTCGTCCCCAATAGCTCCAACTTGCTCCTTCAAGCTCACTTAACTGATTTAGGCCAGAATATCAAAGAAACAATATAGCTTTACTCTCCCCTCAACCATGGAGAATGACCATGATTTTAGAGGCTTGGAATGGATAGAGATGGTTGAAAAATTGGTGGGTGAGGTGGCTAGGAGATCCTACAAATATGGATATCGACCCCAATAGGCCCTAATGATCAGGGATAAGGGTGCCACGAATCCTTCTTTCGATAAGCATCGTGAGAACCTCTCTTTTTTCACTTTTTACCAAGGGCACCACTTCTTCCTCACTGTGATAGAGTGGTGATGGGAAAGAACCACACATTGATGAAAGGGTAAAGGTAGTGCCACTGCTTACTATCAACACATTACAGGAGGTGGTGAAGAAGATACCACTTTTTTACTAAAGGGTAGAGGCAGTGCTGGATTTATATATATATATATATTTTATGTCTGGACCAATATTCTTACTTCACAATTTGGGATTAAGGAAAAACACTAAATTTTGGGATATCATCACATTCTGATGACGAGATTTAGGTGTAACAAAATGCCCCCCGAAGCATGAGGCTAGAGGGATACAATAGGTGAGATATTTGAAAGAGCAAGTTATCACTTCAAGGAAAGAATCAACCAGCCATTTGTAATACATCAATACTTTTGAATTATGAGAAAATATGTCTTCATCATGGCTTCATAACAATACAAGGCAGATCCATGAGAGAGACAAACAAACATGGCTACTAGAATACATCGTAGATCCATTTTATATAGGACTCAAACTTGGACATAGCTACCAGACATACAATGTAGATCTATGTCATACAGACGCAGATTTGAGCATAGCCATGACCATATAAATGTGGATCCATGCTGGTACTTCATATAATATACTCCATTGCAACCCAGGGAGAAAGCTATGAGCGCTTTTCAATAGATACCCAAGGTCTTCGTCTTCTCTTCCACAAAGTACGATTCTATCCATGTGATTACAATGATCATAAGTTAAACATGGTAGAAACCACTTGATTACCAATCAATGATGTGAATTGGTAACAAGTGAGAGGGAGATCACCATTGATGCCAATGATTCCCAAGGTACTCTAGTACAATCTAATAAGTGTGAATAGATGTTTTGATGTCGAACACTCTGTCGAATCTCTTGATCAATGATCAATGATGTGAACCCATGTTGAGAGCAAGATAATTTGTCATTGAGGCATACAGATCTCACGGTACAAAAAAAATTTCTAAGACTAATTTCTAGATGATGAGATGATGTTGACAGTAATAGTCTAGTCGAAGGAGGGCCATGATGAATCCCACATTGATGACATGAAAATCGAAACAAAGTTTTTGGAATTTTGTAGATAATGTAACCATCAGACTGACTCAAAAGTACTAACACAAAGGCTGTTTCAACTGTAGAGGTAAACTTATAAATTCCCTTTGAACATTGAGCGACACAACAAAAGACTTGGCAGTATTGACTTGATGAGACGGAACACAATATTGGCTATCATGGGAAGACCCAGGTTTACTGTGTTTAACCAACAACACCCCTAGCTCACTGGCCCTTTCGGCGACAGACCGCAAAGCGGCCTAAAGTCTCACCCGAAGTGATTCTAATGGGTTGGCCAAGGACTCAAGCATCTTGGACCAGGTTTTGTGGTGTCCTACTTGCGCCTCCCAGCTCTGCTAGTCACGAAGTCTCTTTCTCTGTGTGTTGCATGACCCTCTGCTCACGTCGCACGATCTCCTCGTCTCGTAGCCCTTCTAGCCGCAAGATCTCTCTCTTCCCGTCACACAGTTTCCTTTCCACGTCGTGCAACTTCCACCGACTCACGATGACTCTAGCATTATCACATCTTCGTGCACAAGTCAACATGTAACTTCTTCCCAACGATAAGTCCTTAACCTACGGTATCACGCATCGCAGCTCCTCTGCCGATGCGGTATCACCTCCCCACGATCTCCTACTCCCACGGCTCAGCGCACTTAGCGTTGTTCGTGTCGACTTGCAGGACTCAACATGACAGGATGTTTAACACTGCGACTAGTGACTGCTTCAAGCAAAGCATAAATGAACCCACATACAACATGCCAAAGACTTCAATTTACATCTATCCTTCTATATTACTGTGAACTGAATAATGCATTCATACATTAAACTATAAGCAAAGTCTTATATACTAACTGTTAGATGCAACAAGTAAACACAGCACATAACTCAATCACATAACACTCGATTTTAATGTGGTTCACCTCCAGGATGGAAGTTACGTCCACAGAACTGTGTTTCTATTATAGCTCAGGGGAAGGTAAACACAGTTCTGCTGCACCGCATATGCAGCTTGAGATCCTCTCTCTTAGATATCTTTTCTATCTCTATATTGTCTCTCTTACAATATACTCTTCCCTCTCTGTCAATCCCTACGGATCGTTACATGCATGCTCGATGAGCCAGCTACTGGTTACAGTAATATACTACAGCTAATAATGGAACCAGAGCTCAACTCTATTACAATACAGGGTAGCTATGAGCTAACAGACTCAATGGCTAACTAGCTAACTGGACGGCTTAAACTGCTCAAAATTCCAACCCGCCAACCTTTTACAATACAAAATACATCCCTTTATAGGTGGCCCAAAGGTCTCAACATTACAACACTGTGGTCCTGTCCCAACAGTAACCCAAACCCTAACTAGTGATAGTCGACGTATCTATACTTTGAGGTAGCTGCTATCCATCACACCATAGATCTCTACAGTATTCCATGCTTCCCGGTGCCGACCATGGGTACTGTGCACCGCTTCCCTTTACCACAGCTTCCTGTAGTCTTCCATGCTTCCCAATGCTAACCATGGGTATCGACGCTGCTTCCCTGGCTATCCTTTGTATTCAATGCCTCAACCTCGTTGCTCCTTTTCCTTTATGAGGGTAGCTGAGCCCTCCTGTCTTTCTCCGCTACCTTCAATGCAGTGGGTGATCTATCTCGTCTCGGACGCTCAAGTACCATCATCTTCCTTAACTTCTCTTATCTTAAAATTCATGGTTTCCGGCTCTGCTCTGTAGCTGGAAACCTTTTACGGCGTCGTAGCTCTATCTTGTCTATCCACCAAAACTGTCTGTCCGCCAAAACTGGCAGCTTCTTCTGTAGCTGTGGGACCCTGCTCCAACAATCCCATAACACTTACTTTTGGCTCGTCCCTGAGCCACTACCAGCGGGCTTCTCCTATTGTAGCTTCTCCTTGGATTCCTGTGAAGTCCGTTACAACCTATCGCGAAGTCCTATGACTTCCTTCTGCATCACTTCAACACATTCTCATGCTGAGTCAAGCAAAGATTGACTAATACTGGCATCTTCTGTTAACTTAGTTCGTAGGTCTCTCTTACCTTTCCTTATTGTTATGCTCACAGTCTTGCCACTGCAAGACCTGCTGTCGTTGTGCTCATCATAAGGATTCAAATCCCTGGTATCACGAGAACTCTTTTCTATCTGGGTTAGAGCCCGTGCTATAAGGAAGATATAAATCTGTATCTTCCAGGCTTCTCAAAACATACCACCCGGCTTGGAGCCCCCTATATGAAAGAGATACAAACCATGAATTCCGTTCCGAGAACAAGCCTTTGTCTGCATGCTGGAACTCTACCATTTGTTGCGTTTGCTATCCTCTTCCACTTTCCTTCTTAGCAAGTCGCTCCAGGTATTCATGCTCCCTCTGATCACCAGAGTTTCACTTTTTCTCCTTAGCAATCTCTTGTTCTTCTCTTAGCTGATCAGATAGGTCAGCTTCCTTCTCTTGTTGCTATCTTTTCCTCATTTTTACTTTCTTCCTCGCGAGAGATTTCTTCTCTTCATTCTTCTCCTCTACTTTCTTATCTTCAGTGATCTGCTCGTCTTTCTTCTTCTCATTAGCAGAGGCTTTGATGACATCTTCTACATCCTGCGCTTGATTCCTCAGCCTTGGAAATTGTCTTACCTGTGATATTCCTAATTTCACAACCCTGGGCGACGTTGTCATAGCGGACATATGACCACCGGGGTCGAAATGTCTGAGCATGTCTTCTACAGGTTCCTCCTCAGATAGAACCCACTTGGTGGAATGTCTTGGGCGTGCAATGGCTTCAAACTCTAGGAATCACAGCACTCTGTAACTGGGTGAACTCTGCACAGGAAACTCTGAACAGCTTACTCTATAGCTCTCGGGATTTTGCAAGTGTAACCCTCTCGAATGATCAATTTCTGCTTTTATGCCGAAGGTAGCAATCTCGGATGCAACGGTCATCTTGACTGGACCCGTCGGTCGTCATAATTGCATGGACGAGACCACACCCATCATCTGATCCTCAATAAATGGTGAAATCCGATCACGTTTCCCTCGAAGCATGTGTGTATAGGCACCGGTCTCGTCGAAGATTTGCCAAATATGGAAACTTAATTATGCTGTAGCAAAATCTACAGTAAGGGATACCGGTCATTTCCTCATTAACGGCTTGTCAGAGGGCGACGTGATGGGCCCTCTGTTGGTTGCAAAACTAGATACGTGGAACGGGGAAACATCGCACTGATGCGCTGAAACACCGCATCACCTATGCAAACAAGCAAGCATTTTTTTTTTTTTTCAAGCCACTCATGACTTGCGCAAAATGAACTGGCCTTATGCGATTCCTCATACTTATGATACCTGCCGGTGTAGACTAGTTCCTATTGCGATGCCTCCTTTCAACTACATTGGACATCTGCACCACCATAAACTGGCTAAGCTAGGGCTGAGAGGTGGGGTGGCTATCACTATAGAGCTTAAGCCTATTGCCATTAATCAATGTGGGAAGAAGCTCCCCTTTCAGCTGGATGAGCTGAACGACACCTCCCTCTATAACTTGCTGTATCTAATATGGCCCTAGCCAATGCATCTTGAACTTCCCTGGAAACTTAATGAATTTACTGTCATAAAGGAGTACTAGGTCTCCGATCTGGAAAGTCTTGCTCTTAATGTGTCTATCATTCCAAGCTTTTTCTCATGCCTTCTGCACTTTCTAATGGAATCCGAAAATGAATCTGTCTTCCTCTGAGGCAAGCAGCTGCGCTAGCCTTTCCTCCACTGTGCCTGTATCAGTCATCCCGGTGATCTGAGCGATTCGTAAGCTAGGAAGAGTATACTCTATAGGCATAACAGCTTCCTGTCCATACACCAAGCTGAAAGGTGTGTGTCCTGTAAGTTTCTTGCATGTGGTCCTATATGCCCATAATACAGCGTTAACTCCGAGGTCCCAATCATTCCTTTGGCTATTGTAGATCTTAGTAAGAGCGTTTTCTAAAATCTTGTTAAAGGCCTCCACCATACCATTAGCCTGTGGGTGGTAGGGAGTGCTCTTATGGTGCTAAATCTGGAATTCTTCTGTCAAGGCCTCAATGGTGCGGCTCAAGAAATGTGTTCCTTGATCTCTCATCAAAATTACTGGGCATCCAAATCTACTTATGATGTTCTCAAACAGGAACTGTGCGACTGTAGCAGCATCACAATTTCTTACTGCTTTGGCCTCTGCCCATCTGGTGAGGTACTCTATTCCGGTGATAATATATCTCGCGCCAGTGTGCTTTCCTGGTGGGTTGATAGGACCCACAAAGTCTATAGCCCATTTGTCAAATGTACGCAGTGTAACCTGCAGACACAGCGGCATTTCATCGCGTCGCGAGGGTTTTCCTACCCTCTAGCAGATATCACAGCATCTGCACAAGTCCTTGGTATCCTTATGCAACGTAGGCCACCATAATCCTGCGGCTAGGATTTTCTGCGCAGTCGGCTTTCCTGCGAAATGACCTCCTGCGGTTCCTGAATGTGCCTCTCTGATAATAGCATCTTTTTCATGCGGCATCACACATCTGCGCAAAACTTCATCCGGTCCTAACTTGTATAGGTGTCCTGCGATCAGGGTGAAGTCTACTGCTTTAACAACCAACTGCTTCTTTTGTTGCTCAGTGAACTCATCAGGTGCTGATCCTGTGGTGAGAAAGTGAATAATATCAGCATAGTAGTCATCTACGATCTGGATAGAAAACAACTGCGCATTGGGCAAATTGTCCTCTAGGTTACTTGGCTCTTCTCCTGAGTCTATCTGCGATAGATGATTAGGTCTAGCGTTCAATATTCCTGGTTTAACAATGATTTCAAAATCATACTCCTGAAAGAGTAGTAACCATCTGCAGATTCTCACCCCTAACACTGGCTTATTGACCAGATACTTCAATGCAGAATGGTCAGTAAACATCTTGAATGAGGCACCCAATAGGTAGTGCCTGAACTTCTGCAGCGCATACACCATAGCTAGGCCTTCTCTTTCTGTTGTGGTGTAGTTCTTTTCTGTCATCGACAGCTTTCTAATGGAATATGCGATAGGATGATCAATATCCCCTTCTCCTAGTTGCGTTAAAACAACCCCTAGTGTCATGCCAGATGCATCCACATGTACATGAAATGGCTTAGTCCAATCTGGAAATACTAGGATGGGCGCTATAACCATCTTCTCTTTAAGTGTGTCTAGGCTCTGCTGACATTCCTCATTCCATAGGAATTTTACATCTTTCTTTAGCAATTTCTCCATTGGTGTTGTAATCTTTGCATAGCCCTTGATGAACTTTCTGTAATACCCAGTATGACCAAGTATTGTCCTCAGTTGCTTGACTGAGTTTGGTGCTGGAAGATTTACAATGATGGCAATCTTTGCGGGATCTACCATCAAGCCTTGTCTGCAAATAATGTGACCCAAAAAAATACCAAATGGTGCACAAAATATACATTTCTTCAAGTTTAGAGAAATATGGTACTGCCTACATTTCTCTAACATCAGTCTTAAATCTCGTATATGCTTGTCAATTAGTCCGAATACAGTCCAATCATCAAAATATACTTCTAGGAATTTATGGATGTATTCTTTAAATACAGCAACTACTACTCTAGAAAATATAGCTGGTGCATTCTTAAGACCAAAGGGAATTACCGTATACTGGAAGGAGCCCCATTCTGTTGCAAAGGTGGTCTTGGATCGATCTTCTGGATGTATTCTGATCTAACGGTAGCCTGAAAAGCCATCAGTGAAGGAGTAGACCTCCTGTCCTCCCACGTTGTCTAATACCTCATCAGTGAACAGTGTCGGAAATGGATTGTAAAGTGATGCATCGTTGAGCTTACATAGATCGACACAGATCCTGATGTCTCCTTTGGTTTTCTTCTCTTGCACGACCATGGGGCTAACCCATTCACTTTCTTCTACTGGCTCAATGATCCCTCCTGCTAGCATCTTATCGATCTCATCCTTGACTTTTTCTTTGTAGCGCGGATTTAATCTATATGGACGTTGCTTGATTGGTCTAGCATCCTCCTTCAATGGTATCCTCATGACTCCCAGGTCTCCAACTATTCCCTTCATCTCTGTGAACTTGGTGGGAAATAGGTCCTGATAGTCATGTAACAAGTCTGCAATCTGTCCGACTGTTTCATCATTCCAATAGTCTCCAATAGAGGCAAAATTAGATTCTGTGTCTGTGCCAATATTGATTTTTTTTATCTTGATGGGCTCTGTAATTGCTGGAATTTCTAACTATGGTCCCTCAACATTGCGAGTCCCTTCTGACTCTGGAATGTTGGTGTTGTGAGGATATTCATCCTCCTCCCCTGGTTCATATGCAAAACTATAAAATTCTAACGCCTCTTTTAGCTGGATAGCCCACTCAGGTTGAGCTGACTCTGATATGGTACAATCCTCAAATATATTACTCTTTATTACTTGTAGGGCCTAACCGACACTTGGATACTCAGATTCAAAAGCGAAGGTGAGTAGGAAGCTGTCTATCATTAGTGGCCATGTAGTTGTTCCTTTGCGCAGTTCAGTATCTGTATCCCAGTTCCTTGGAAATGTATCCAAAGTATGAATGAATCGGTGAACCCATTCATTCTCAGGAATGTCCGATCAGCTCTATTCGCATGTCTGAATATGTGCTCTGGGGACACTCTCTCTTGTGTATTTCTGCTGGACATACTCCCTGCCGACAGAAAATACGATCACCATCAATCTTTTAATATCATCCCATGATGCGATGTTCTCTTTATGTGCATACCACCATCTTGCAGGTGTTTCTCGTACTGCAAGGTCCATAGCTGCGATCCTCTGCTCGTGAGGAATCTATTGTTCAAACTACTCAAGGAAGTCCTGGATATCTGTTAGACCATGAAATGATGGGATCTCATTGATCTCTGTGCCAATCCATCGCAGTGACTTAGTCAAGTACGTGCATCTACGCGCTGAGACTTCATGAAGTCTATTCTGCCAGTTCTCTAGACCAACATCTGAATCCGATGTGCATGAGCTGTCGCATTGCCAACTAATGTTCCCTTCTTCAGTCGGATTGACGTAGTCGCTCTGGTTTGTGGTCATCTGATAGAGACTTTCCATGTTACGTGCCTCCTCCTCTGCTCAGATAGGTTTGATATATCTAGGACCCTGAAAGGGGTCCAACGATGCGATGACCCAGATCTGCGCATCGTCAAAGGTCATTTGTCTTCTCTTTAGGTCGATAACAACCATGTTAACGATTTCCCAATCAATGTCTAGTAGTGCTAGATATGGTCTACTATCGCCAATGATTTCTATAACTTCAAACTCCGTGAAGCTGCGAACTCCATCAATGTCAACTGGTACCTGCGGTAACCGACCCAAAGGTGATACTCACTACTGATTAGCTAATCTTAGATGGATAGGTGATCTGATTAACTTAGGGCTACCCATCTGTTCCCATGTCTGCTTAGTCAGAACATTCACGTCCGATCCTAGATCTAGGATCACTTCATCCATTTCAAACTCTCCAACCTGCACTGTGAGTCACATCTCTCTTCCTATTCATGTATGTCCTATAATATTATGAATAGCACACGGTGTACTGCTCATGGAAGAGGATGGCTGACACTGATCTATGATGCGCTGAAGTTCTGTGATAGCTTGCTCATTTCTTACAAGTTTTAAACAACTCTGCATGAAGGAATGTACACTTCTTGTCATCTCGTCCTCATCGCATCTTTCTGATGTGGTAGCCTGCGCTGTCTGTACAAGGCTATCGCCACAAGGTGCTTACTCCGGTACGCCCCTAGACGGCGATACCTGTGATTCTGATTGCATAGGTTCATCAAAGAAAGCCTTAGCTTCCTAAAATGTCTATTTGTTCTTCTGCAGGTCGAGTGGTGTTGCTTTACTAGGAGCTCTGCGCACCCACTCTTACCCTGTGTTCTTTTCCATCTCCTGCGGTGTCCCACTGGTAGAAACACTGCTACGAGTCACAATATTGACTCTTGGTTCTGGCTCTTTCTGCTCAGCAGCAATAAGCTGGATGTTCTGGTGTATTGCTGGCTTAGGTTCTCTGATCTTAGCCATCAAGGTAGGGCACTCCTCTATAGTATGATCATAATATTTGTAGTAGTTACAAGTGGTAGTGGGGCTCTAACAGTCCCTAGCATAGTGTCCTACAACTCCGCAGTTATAGCAAGTAACTGGTCTGCGACCATGGCCAAAACCTTCTCCTCGTGCAAAGCCTCCTCCACGGCCTCATCCTCTGAATCCTCCTCCACGGCCACCATAAGCCGGATCAGGCTGTGGTCCTGCTGCTGGAGCCTATGTCTCTGACTCGAATCTGTACAAGTCTTGCTTTGCTCCAACCATGAGATCATAGGCTCTACAATCGTGTTCATCATGGCCTACAGACTTGCAGAAGACGCAGTATAAGTTCTTAGGTGTCTGCGTGTACTTCTGAAGTAGAGGGCACTGGTGAGGTAGATGTCCTCGTGTTTTGCATATTTCGCACCACGGTCCGTGGGTCTGTGGTAAGGGGTTAGGATCCCCTGTTGCTATATATTCTACAAAGATTGGGCAATTGTCTTTACTATGGCCTTGTGCTTTACATTTTACGCACCATATGTCTTGCGCAAACTCTTTCCCTTTCTTAATTTCATGCAACTGTAATGTGAGATTAGCCAACTGGTTTTGTAAGGTTGCCATACCTGTACTGCTCTCAGCTAGAGGTGAAGCCTCCAGTTTCATCGCCATCTCCAACGCGTCATCCTACGTCTGGAGTTTCTTCTACATTAACGACAGTCTAATGTGAGGGAGCAGCGCTGCAATAAACCATTCCTTATGCTGCTCCGGCATGAACTCAAAACTGACTTGGTCGATAAGGGCTTTGAATTTCTGATCAAAGTCCCACACCGACTCTATAGGTAGCTACTTGATGTCTTTGAGTTATGTAATACACCGTGACTCAAACTTAGGTTTCTTAAACTCTTTAATCATGACGGTTTTGACCTGGGCAAGTGTCCTAGGTACTGTGGTATACTTTATGTACCATGTTAATGCTCGATCTCTTAGTGTGGTGACCAACTGTACAAGTTTAAGGTTATCGTCATCGATTGTTTTAATGGTCCACATGGCTTCACATAGAAACCAATGCTGCTCTGGGTCTTCTGCCCATGTTTCCTTAAATATAGGTAGCTTCATATCATCCCCCATTCTATTTCTACATGGTGTATGTTGATTCACTGTGTTACTACCACTCGGCGGTGTAGGTGGAGGTGATGTAGTGGTGGTAGGTACTGCCTGTGAGCTACTGGATGGAGTTTCTACGGGATTGTTTTGAGTCCCAGTCTGTTTCTGTGGGGTGTAAGGGTGGTAAGGGATACCCCCCTCTGTTCCTTCTGTGGTACTATGACTCTGCTGTCTAGTACTATCTGAACTGTCTTCAAATATTGGATATCTGAAATCTACTTTATACTTCTTTCCACTTCGTGTTCTTCCAATGCCATCAAAATCACTTTCAAACTCTTGTGACATTACTATTTCTACTTATTCATCTGAAACTAGATCCATTGTTCCTTTCTCATGTAATAGCATCTTAATGGACAAGTTTAAAGATCTTAGGTACTTACCACGATATCCTTTGAAGAAGTAGCGCTCAGCCTCGCTGAAGCTTTTTGTCTGGTCAACTGCAAACTCTGTGACGAAGCCTCCTAGCATGCTTGCAAGACAGAATTCCACTGCTCTCGTGAGGGGATTATCAAGGTTTTCCATGGTCTGAATCAGCTTCGGTGTCCAGACAATGTCTCTTTTATTTTTGAATATGCCTGTATCGGTCAACTTTGATAACCAGTCGTAAAGCTCGTTTCCAAAGGTCGTAAAAAATATCGTATGGATGTCTGTAAGGACACGTTTCTGTAACCAGGCCTCTGTGTTTAGTTTAGGACTCCTGTTCTCTCATTCGTCAAACTCTTTCAGGTTAGACCAAACCCACTCATTGAGTTCGTCTCTCGTAGGGCTCCACCAGAACATCAGTGCTTAGTTTGTTCAAAACCGGTAACGGAACCATTTGTTGGCTATCATGGGAAGACCCAGGTTTACTATGTTTAACCAACAACACCCCTAGCTCACTGGCCCTTTCAGCAACAGACCGCGAAGTGGCCTAAAGTCTCACCTGAAGTGATTCTAATGGGTTGGCCAAGGACTCAAGCATCTTGGACCAGGTTCTGTGGCATCCTACTTGCGCCTCGCAGCTCTGCTAGCCGCAAAGTCTATTTCTCTGCGCATTGCTCGACCCTCCGCTCACATCGCACGATCTCCTCATCTCGCAGCCCTTCTAGCCGCGAGATCTCTCTCTTCCCGTCACACGGTTTCCTTTCCACGTCGCGCAACTTCCACCGACTCGCGATGACTCCAGCCTTATCGCATCTCCGCGCACCAATCAACACGTAAATTCTTCCCAACGCTAAGTCCTTAACCTACGGTATCATGTATCACAGCTCCTCTACCAATGCGGTATCACCTCCCCGCGATCTCCTACTCCCACGGCTCAGCGCACTTAGCGTTGTTCGTGTTGACTTGCAGGACTCAACATGACAGGCTGTTTAACACTGCGACTAGTGACTGCTTCAAGCAAAGCATAAATGAACCCACATACAACATACCAAAGACTTCAATTTATATCTATCCTTCTATATTACTGTGAACTGAATAACACATTCATACATTAAAATGTAAGCAAAGTATTATATACTAATTGTTAGATGCAACAAGTAAACACAGCACATAACTCAATCACATAACACTCGATTTTAACGTGGTTCGCCTCCAAGATGGAAGTTACGTCCACAGAACTGTGTTTCTATTATAGCTCAGGGGAAGGTAAACACAATTCTGCTGCACCGCATATGCAGCTTGAGATCCTCTCTCTTAGATCTCTTTTCTATCTCTATATTGTCTCTCTTACAATATACTCTTCCCTCTCTATCGATCCCTGTGGATCGTTACATGCATGCTCGATGAGCCAGCTGCTGGTTACAGTAAGATACTATAGCTAATAACGGAACCAGACCTCAACTCTATTACAATACAAGGTAGATGTGAGCTAACAGACTCAATGGCTAACTAGCTAACAGGACGGCTTAAACTGCTCAAAATGCCAACCCGCCAACCTTTTACAATACAAAATACATCCCTTTATAGGCGGCCCGAAGATCTCACCATTACAACACTGTGGGCCTGTCCCAACAGTAACCCAAACCCTAACTAGTGACAGTCGGTGTATCTGTACTTTGAGGTAGCCGCTATCCGTCACACCACAGCTCTCTGCAGTCTTCCATGCTTCTCGGCGCCGACCATGGGTACTGTGCACCGCTTCCCTTTACCACAGCTTCCTGCAGTCTTCCATGCTTCCCAGCGCTGACCATGGGTACCGACGCTGCTTCCCTAGCTATCCTTTGTCTTCAATGCCTCAGCCTCGTTTCTCCTTTTCCTTTATGAGGGTAGCTGAGCCCTCCTGTCTTCCGTCGCTACCTTCAATGCAGTGGGTGAGCTCTCTCGTCTCGGCCGCTCAAGTACCGTCGTCTTCCTTGACTTCTCTATCTTAAAAGTCGTGGTTTTTGGCTCTGCTCTACAGCTGGAAACATTCTACGGCGTCGTAGCTCTATCTTGTCTATCCGCCAAAACTGTCTGTCCGCCAAAACTGGCAGCTTCTTCTGTAGTTGCGAGACCCTACTCCAACACACAATACGACATTGGACAATGCATTCTTTGAAAGACTCAAAGGAGTGACATGACTCATGAAAGTGGATTGACTTAGAGACAAGCTAAATTACCCAATTGACTAAATGAATTGCAAACAAGTGCCATGTTCAAAGGTGACAAACAACTTCCATTTATTTGCAAAATGAATTGATTCCCTTCCCTTAATTTCCCCATCATGATTGATGAGTGCCTCCTTTCGGTTTTGCGAGTTCAAAGAGGGTAAAAAAGACTCGTTGTAGCTCATATGAAGACAAGTCCATTCTCATACATTTTACGAACCTGGGAAAGGAGGGGTCCGTTCCCAAAAAAGGGTCTCTCAGTGTTTAGTTTAACGAGTCCAATTAAAGTTAACTCGATATCGTTAATGTTCAGAGAGTCTAAACGAAGATGGAAGAAGACTCCAAAGGGTTATTTTTCATATGTTGTAGCCTCTAGGGCCCAAAAAAGTATAAAATAATACCCAAGAGAACTCTTCTAGTCATGATTGGCTGGAGTGTTCCTTCTTCTTAAATAGTCCTTCTAAAACGAAAAAGAGATAACCTACCGTCGGAGAGACGAATCTTCAAATACTTTTATGAGTATGAAGAATACAAGTACTCGACAATCTTTTCACATTTAGGGAGGATAAAAAGAGTTTAAAGAATACTCCATTAGGTCTCTTTTCATGATGAAAGGTTTTTACAAGCTTGAAATGAATCAGAAAAAGACTTGAAACTTTGATACTGGGTTTTGAAAGCACAATCAAAGTATTGAAATGAACGCTCGGGGACTTTTTCCATTTTCCAAAAGTACAAAAAATTCAAAAACAAACTTCCCCATAGACATTACTGCTTATTCTTTCCCCTGCAAGACTTAAAAACAACCATTAGTTACCCAAAATATTCGAGAAAATGAATTTTATGAACTATATTAAAGGGTATTTTTATAAAAAATAATTTTAAAACATTAAAAACCCTAAAAATAGGTTTAAAAAGTTGAGTAAAATAGTAAAAACCAACTTATTTACTATTTACCAAACCTTGGAGAGCATTTTGGGAGATTTGGAGCCAAAAATTCAGTTGGAGATTATGGGAGCATCCACCGTCCATTTTTTGCATCATCGGATCCAGGTAAAAGCTAAAACCATCCTCTTTGTTCTCATGGTTTCCAATTTTTAATTTTGATGGTGTTTTGAGATCATAGGTCAAAACTAAAATATAAAATGCGGGCATCGTGCTTGGTCTTTACGGGAAAGGTGGTGCTCGATAGAAACACCATTTTTTCAATTTAACACAGGAGGTGGAACCTCTCTCTCTTAACTAGGCAGAGGTAGTGCTAACCATGGGATTCAAAAAACATATGTCTCGGCCAAAATAAAAGTTTGTAAGAAAATTTAATGATTGGAAATGATTCTAAATGGATTTTTCATTGTTTTTGACAAGTGTATCAGATCAAAAAATGGTCATTTGAGAAGAAATAAAACATGACTATGACAATGCCCTTGCGGCACGAAATGCAGGTTGTGTGGATTCCCTACAAGGTTGTGGCCTCTTGAATTTATTTTGGACCCCTATTATGGTTTCTCACCCCTGCTTATAGCAATATATTCTACAAATGTGGAACCCAGATCAACAACACTTTGAGGTAGGACCTCATGTTTTGACTATAGAGGTGGAAGACGTCTACTTCTTGACAGGGCTATCTAGACAAGGGGCCACTATCTCTCTCACTGGTTCCCGACGAGGGATGTAACTACTCAAGAATTTATTGATCGTCATTGTCAGCCTTGCATGAAAATGTCGGGTAAGAAGATTCCCATCAAGGCTGTGGTGGATATGCCACTTCACACTATTCTGTTCATTATACAAAGGATGGCTGGAAGCCAAGGGCCTCATCAAGAATCCTAGGCACATATGTTGTATGCCCTAGAAGCTATGGTACCTATGGTTTTTAATTGGGTAGAATCACTTCTTCCTATTTTCAAGGACTAGCTAACAAAATGTTGGCAAGGGGAACTAAAGTAGTTTGGGCATGGGTCCATTTTAGCCTGCTTCTTCTTCGAGAGGGTGCCCCTCATGAGACCCTAGCTGATCTTCACTGAGCTTAGGGCTAGAGACCCACGCATGCTAAGGTGGGTAGAGATCATGGCCCATACAGGAGGTAGCAGGGCCAAGGTGAAATTCAAGGATGCTTTTTTCCATTGGCTGTGTGACCATATCCTCATGATAGAGGATTATGCCTACACAAGGATTGATTTTAGAGGTGAACCTGATCTACCATTACTACCTGGTGCTCAATGGGGAGATATTGGTAAGAAGCAAAACCCTAAAATGTTGATCATGTTTTTATATTTTATGTTTTTTATGGGTAGTAACAAGACCTAAAAATTTACATGCAAATGTTGGTGGTGCACGTTCTAGAGGATCCTCTCCTATGAATAGACGAGCTAGAGCTCAATTCATTCACAAAGGTGATGGAAACCTTACTGAGCTGGAGGAGAACTTGAAGTAGCTAACTCTTGACATCCCTGACGCAGCCATAGATGACCTCCCCATGAGGTATCAGAAACACACTACAAGAGTGCTAGATCATTTCAATCGACTGCTTTGCAGGGTAGCACGATCCATCATGTGCTATCATGAGCATCATCAGATGGTGGACTGCACGATGTACTACTGAAAGCTGACTAGCTTTAGGGTTTTTTGTATGATTTTTTATTTCCTAAAATCCATAGTGCTTCAGATGAGGTCTTGTGACCACATTTTTTGTGAAAAACACTTTATATATAGATAGATATAGATATAGATATAGATATAGATAGATAGATAGATATACAGAATTTTTACTGGTGTTTATATGTCTCAAATGGAAATAATATTTACATGATTTTTATGTGTCATTTACAGTTTATTTTACAATAAACCATGTTTATCTTACAAGTTATGAATGGGAAATATACCAGGCTAGGATGTAGTTTGATAACAAATCAGCAACTGTATTATCTGACCTAGGGATATATCTGTAAGTGATAATTTTGAATGACCTCTCTAATAAACACTCTCTCTGAAATAAATGGAGGAATACAGGGTTTCTGATGGTATAGACATGGTTTAGATGACAAACCACTAATTATGAATCCATAAACACTACCAAGTCATGAATGTCTTGAGATGTAGCCTTAGTAAGTAGACCTATTACTGCCTAATACTCGATGATGTTGTTGGTATTGGGACCAATAAAAACCACTCCTGAACTGATCAAGTCATGAGCCGGGGAATAGAGAACCTAGCAGCTGATGCAAGGTTCAAGATATGACGGCAAGCACCATCATTGAAGCTGTAAAAATACATTTGATCTGCATAGCCAAAACATGGTATAAACCATTTGGACACTAGACTCAACACCACACTTAATCAAGGCACAACACACTGAAAGACAAAATATACATATATACAAGGTACCATACAAAAAATAATTTAAGCATAGTACATCTTCAAGTACAACCCTTGCGAGGTATCCCGAAGGGTATCCTGTCATAATCCACGAGCTCGTAAGCCCCTTTCTCTAAAACTTTGCTGACGAAAAAGGGACCATACCACATAGACTCGAACTTCCCCTTACCTAGCTTATCGTGTCTCTGATCATAGGTTAGAACTAGGTCACCTTCATTAAAAACATGATGCTGAGCAAATTTATCATACCAGGTGTTATAGCTGATTTCACCACTCCAGATGAATCACACTTTGTATGGCCTTCCCCTGTCCCGCAGTAGACTCCTTAGACACCATGGACCATTTTTTGTCCTTTGATGTTTCCTTAACCATCCCTAAAAACATGTGAAAAATGATATACATGACTTTTAAACCTATAAGCGCGTATATACTTTGACCACTAAAACCGCATACATCGGGATGTGTACAAAATACAAATCCTTTTGGAGTTTTCCTTGACATGGATCTGACTCATTTGACTCCTAGACTTCCATATGCCTTGAGATCGCTCGGATTCAACCTTTCATTACCTCTTTGAAAAGCTATATAAGGAACCCCTTGGTACATTGAAGGCATAAGAGAGAATTGAGAGCAAAGAAACTATAGTCCATTGTTGCCGGAACTTATGCTTGAATCTGCATCCCTTTGTCCCTTGGAGCACTTTTGTGTTCTTCCCAAGATTTCCTTTTGCTTGTGATCTTGCTATATAGTGATGGAGGATTGAAGTGGTGGAGGCCCAAGTCGGGGATTTAGTTTCTCCGGTTCATAGACGTGCCGACAGAGGTTGTATCTTGTAATCTCTAATTTATATTAATAGAAATATCTTTTCCTATCCAATAATGTGTCTTTGAATGAATATTTATCCATTGCATTATGTCAAATGCTTATACATTATTGATTATATATGTTAGAATAGATCTAACACCATGATATATGGAATTCTTGTATTGTTTACTTGTTGTTGAAGAAGTAATCTATCAATTCAAGCTGAAGTTGGAAAGCTCAACGGGGATCTACTTCAACCGTCCGGAATAAGGTACGAGGTCTGATCCTTTAGTGTTAGACATTTAATTTCAGTTGCATATTGGAAAGGATTGATTTCTGGAGTTAAGCTGTGTGTTGTGGTACCCCAAGCCATAGGAATTTCTCTCCGTAATAGAATTGGCAACTCCGCTGGGGATGTTCCCTATTTTTATTTGGGGTTTGCGGGCACAATGGGCTTGATATTCTTGACTTGCTATTTGTTTCTCCTTGTTTCTGTGTTGCATTTTATAGTATGTTCATCCATTGACACTCCCCTTTATTTGTTTGACCCTTGGCCTGCTTTTCACCACTGCCTTCTCTGTATACGCAGGTTTTTGGCCAAAAGTCGCATATATACGCAGCTATTCTTTAAACAGTCGCATACATCCTCCCTTTTGGTGAGTTTGATGTTGTGGGAAGTTGTTGGGTAGGTTGTGAGTGTGGTTGGGTCTTTATTGGGTCTGATGTTGTCTGTTGGATGCTCCTTTTGTGACCAGAGACCTGTTTTTCATTGATTTTTCTTTGAAAGTAGTTTCAGTTATTTATCCTTTTCATTTTGCCATTAGTGCATTACTCTCTTTTGTCTTGGTGTTTTGCTGGGCTTGTCTTTTATATTTGCTGCAGATACTGAGAGTTTTAGATGACTTTTATTGCATTTTTCATTCTTTTATATTGAAAAATACAAGGTAGTTGCACTCTTAGTTGCATCTTAGATATGGATTTGAGGAGGTACTTGCATTGGATTGCTTGGATGAGATTTGTGTTTAGGCCTTCATATAGGAAGGATTGCATTGGAATTTGGAAAGGAATATATATTTATGCATCTCATGTAGTGCCATACCCTATTTTTCATTTGACAAAAATTGCACTTAGCATTGTTTGTTATGGTGTGCACTTTTATTTCACTGTTGAGTCTTCATATCACTAGTTGCACGACCATTTCCCTTTGAGTAATTATAGCCAATTAAAATCAATGCATAATAAAATGAATTACACTCTTTTCTTTTATAAGGTGCATCAACAAGCTTAGGTTTTAGGATCTTGGAATAGTTCATTGTAAGTAAATTCTCCAAGATCACTAAACAACAACATGTATGTGTCTATCCAGGTGAGTGTGTGAAATCCTTGGTATAACCAGTGTTTCTCAGGATCCTCCTCTCAAAAGGGAGTTAAGCACAAGGCAGTGTGAGCGGTTATTGATTGGGATGACCCCTATTCATAACTGAGTAGCACCGGAGATATTTCCAGGATTGTATTCATTTATGGGGGCTCTTTCAAGAGTTTCGAGCTTTTCTACCCTACCCATATGGTCAATCTCGCTTACGACTGTTCACCTGAGCATTGATTATATTGAGGTGACCTTAGATTCCTTACCTAGGATATCGAGGGGGTACTTTGTAGGGGTTATTCTATGGGTGTCCTGGCCAGGTAGAGGTCGAAAAACATAGTCGCTTTATGCGTTGAAGCTGAGGGCCACTATAATTGGTTGCATACCTCTGCTTGTAGTGTATGGGAATTTCGAGCCTCTCCTAAGCGAGACATACCTGCTGCATTTGGGAGCTCACATATCCTCCCCTTCGTTTGCTAGTATTTTGGCTGTAGATTTTCTTAGGAGTGTGCTCTTTGTGCACTAGTTATCCTTTGGGATCGCGGTTACTTGAGTATATTTATGCTTTCTTGAGTTTGGGTCCTTTTATCTTCGACATGCCTAGTATCCTACCATCCGTTCTTGGTCCCAGTACAGACCCTGGTGTCAGACTTGGGGGAATCACATCCCCTTATCATGCTCATAGATTTGGGAATGGTCATATTCCATCCTCTACTCCATTTGTGGAGGAATTTTATTCCCTTTGCTCGGTCTTTTACACCAGTGGTCACCCCCATGGGGGTGGTAGTGGATGCATGAATGTTGGGTCTACACCTTACTTTCCTTTTTATGTCCTATCGTTCACCACATTGTTTCCTTTGGGGGCATTTGTCATGATCATTCCTCCCTATACAATATAGTTTGATTCTTTATAGACTGTTTTGGGTTGTTTTGGACTAATATGGTTGTCATGTAGAGTCCAGTTTTTGTACACTCTCTCTTAGGTTTCGACTCGTTCGTGCTTATCAAAGGTGTTATGTCTGAACTGGAATATAGGCCAGGATTTCACATCTGCTTGCACTTATGCATTTCCTTATGACCATTCCATCTTAACCTTAGGTGCGAAACCATTCCATGGTATCACAGAACCTTCATTATGTTGTTAGAAGTGGTACTATGTGAATGGTAGAGCTTTCCTATACATGGGTACCCTAGTTAGCTCCCTTTTGTATTTGGTACCCATGCTGTGAGTCCTCGCTTAGGTCCAGGAGTCCCTTTTAGTCCCTCCATGTCCTTGAGCAAGAGCTTCATACTCCTCTTGAACTTTATGCTGGCCATTTCCCTCAGGACTCCCTCATGTCAAGTTGTGAATGCATTATCATGAGATTTTCTTGCCTTATTGAGCTTTATGTCAGCTCCCCTGACATTGCGTTTCAGCCATATAGCCTGAGCTTGTCTCATGTCTAGCCATGCAGAGCCATTTTTTATATCCTTCGTAGCTTGTTTCCCTTTTTACTGGGAGGGGATTTTCCCCCGAGAGTCAATATCCTACACATGTATCCTTGCATTGAGCATAGGGATGTTCCATTGCTTCGAACTAGTTTTTTTTCCCTTATGACACTCGTCTCCTCCTAGTGTGTAACTATAAATCCATTTTATTCTTTTTCAAGCTTTTTAAATAATTGAAAAAGTCCAAAAAAATCAAAAAACCAAAAATCCGGACAAGGAATGATGTTATCTTTGGCAGCTGTCAAGTTGTGTCACCTTTGAACATAGCACTATATATCACATCCATTGGTTGGGTTATAGTTCAAATTTAGGAGCTGTACTCATTTATCTGAGTTTATCTCCACCGATTGGTTAAGCTTCTAGTCCCTATGGAGCCTCTGTCGATGCCTCCTGTGTCGCAGAGATGTCCTAGTTTGTATATCGAGTCTATGCTACCTTTATTTAGTCACCACATGCCATTATGATCTTGTTCAAAGGAAGTTGAAACTTGAGTCGGCCATTCCTCAGTTATCTTGACTTTGCATGTCGGCCATTCCCGGTACAGTTACTGGTTCATGCACCTTATGATCAAGTCCTTCCACATTATATAGCTTTGCTGAGTACCTCGTGTTGGATGATGGGGGATGCCTTAATGCCCTCCTTCCACCAGATTTCATCCCATCAACTTCAGATCATTTTGTTGTAAAGGAAAGTGTCCTATGGCTAGGGTTTAAGAGGCCATCAACGTACTGGGGTTGAAAGACAGATGCACAATGTTCAGCAAGTATATAACAGCAAGTTTCAGAGATGAGAAAGATCCACACCTGATTAACTGAAGGCTGGTCCAAGATTTCTCTTCAATCCTCTTCTTGCTCCTCTCACTCCAAGAGACCTGCAAAACAAGTTATACCTTCCTCAAACCATTATGACCATACATAAGAGAATGATAATCAAATAAACATAAACAGATGATCTGAATAACATCATCATATGATCAGAAACAGAAATTCAATCACACATTGAACAATGATTTGGGAAGAAGAAGGACATCACATCTTTATTAATCTTGAAAACAAGTACAAGTATACCTTCTCTTCAAGTTTGGCACCTCACGAAACCTTGATCTGGATCTGCTGTTTCTCTTCTCCAAAGAACTCAGCCTCCAATCTCTGCAACACAAGGGGAAGACCTCCAGGGCAAAGGTGTGGGCAAAGAGAGTCCCGATTCCTCCAGCATAACAATGCATAAAATCCAAGTCCCCTCTCATGGACCTCCATACCTCTATTTATATGGAGGAAATAAGGTAGTTCGAAGGTTATAGAAGTTACAGCAGTTAAGGAAATCAGTTAGATGACAAAACTAATCTCCAATTAACTCGTGTCTTTATGTTTTAATGTTGAGAAACACATACGCGGGTCTGTAGGAGGACAACCCACGCATGATACGCAAGATTACACAAGAGCAACCCGCGAATATATGCATGCGCGACTTGTAAAACACAAGAGTCGCGAGTGATGCGCGGGTTGCACATAAGGAGAGTCGTGCATACACAAAATACACATTTTAATGGAATTTTTGGGCATTTTCAGACTTTAGTGTCTTTTGGAAAGTTTTACCTAACTGAAATACCTTTCCAATGGCGTAGAAATGAGGTCAAACGGAGTTACCAAACTCAAGATATGGGTCCTCCAAGATAGGTGTTTTTTCAGTGACTTTCATGAAGTGCCGACATGCGACGAAATCATGGAAAAGTGGTCACAGGCAGAGATGTGTCATTTTGGGCTATAACAGATGCCCCCTAATGTGTGAGGTTAGAGGAGAAGACGATAGCCGAAATAGATTATAAAGGAAAAAGATGAATATGGAGAGAGAGCAGAGAATCCAAGATCGAAAGGCTCGAGTGAAAGTACCTGAAAGAGAGATAAATGTCAGAAAAACTGATCTCTGGAACATACACGTCCATATACAAAACATCGCCATAAAGATACAGGCGGATCCAACATATGTATAACTGATGAAACTATAATGGTCGCGCAATATGCAAAAAGGCGCCATATCAAATCTAAACGAGCCATGGCCACAAATGAACAAGGTGGATCCATGCTCAACAATCGATCATAGCCACAAAAATACAAGGTGGATCTATGTCTCAGCAAAATGTCATATAAAGTATAACAAGGTCTTGCGCAACTTGGGAAATAGCAAAATGATGATGCTACTGTCAGCCCCAAGGTCTTCAATCCAAACCGCCCAAAAAAGGTACGAATCCTAACCATGCGAATAAAAGAGTTGAAGTCGAACATGGAGGAAACCGTTTGATTACCGGTCAATGATGAAAACCGTTAACAAACGCGAGGGAAACCACCATTAATGAAAATGGTCCCCAAGGTACCTAGTACATTCTAACAAGTGTGATTACAAGGACTTGAAGTCGAACACTTGAAGAATCCATTGAGTAGTAGACATTAAGGTATCCCCACTACCCAATGGCGAGGGAAATTGCCATTGAGGACAACAATTCCCAAGGTACTGTCATAAAACTCTAAATCTCATCCCCAGAGCAAGATGTGTTGTAGTTGATAGGAAGAGATCCGTTGTAAGGAAGGCATTAAGGCATCCTTCATCATCCAACACGAGGTAAGTCAAAGACTAATTGGATCTAGAATGGGTACTGAATGTCACAAAAAGGACCGCTGAAGACATGATGTAATGAACTGATACCAGGGAATAGACGACACAAAAGGTCAAGGCAACTACAGAATGGCCGACAAAGGTTTAATCCTTGAATAGTGAGCACGACACAAAAGTGACTTAGGCATCTTTTGACACAAAATAGGACCAACGAAACAAATCTACAATGTAGGAGACATTGACAGATTCCCCATATAATTGGAAAAGAGACCAACTGGAGGAGTAAGAAACTCTGAATCAGGATAAAGTCAAAATACTAGGACCCAACTGTTGATAGACTCAAAACTGGTGCTTTGTTTAAGGAAACAAGACTTGCTGCCATGATATAAAAAGATATGGAAATAAACCTTCCCCTTCCCCTCTTTCTTGTAAAGGTTTAACGAGTCCAAGAAAGAAAACTCGGGACCATCTTCATTTTTTGACAAGCTCGAAGAAAACAAAGAAGAATGCTTGATAAGGCACTAATTCGTGGATTTTACGAGCCCGAACTAGTACATGCTCGACGGTGTTTTCATAGTTTAGAGAGTCTGAAAACTCCAAAGAAGACTCTAGGGGGGGCCTTTTTCGTACAATTTAGTCTCCTGAGGCCGAAAAAGTATAAAACAAACAACAGAAGAACTCTCTTAACTTCCGAAGAAGAAAAGGCGCAACTTTTTCTTAATTAGTCAGGAAGGTCCGAAAAAGGTTAAATTACCACCTACCCAACGCTCCTTCAAAAGCAGCATATACAACCTGAGTTTTACGAGTGTGAAGGAAGGAAAGNTAAACTCACGGCCTCCTTACTGTTTTTAACGAGCTCGAAGGAGAGCAGAAAGAATGCTCTAAATGCGAGGAGACGAGTGTCATAAGCAGGCGAAACTAGTTC
>LPNX010168022.1:220012-300099 GCA_001517045.1 Pseudotsuga menziesii
AGCAAGATAAGGAAACTCGGGGAACGTCTCCTCGGGGTAAAGGTTGTCAAGTTGCAAAGGCAAAATGATACAAGGCTAAGCGGCGATGAGAACAAAGATGAGGGCTTATACAACGAGCTAAAAGCGTGGAAGCCGGCATCAGGCTCATAAGCGCGAGCAAGGCATATGCAAATGCAATTTACAGCTTGAATAACAAGGTGAGACCAATAAACAGTTGTGAATCCAACTAATAATCCTGTCTCCAAGAAACAACAACATCAGAAAAAACGATCCGATGCGGGTCACTTTGGCAGAAACACTTGTGACTTTGCTTTCTTCTACAAAAGGAAAAGTCAAGGCAGAATCAACCGAAGAAGATTCTATAGGGCCAAGGCTCGAGGATTTATAATCAATAAGATCAACCTCAGAAGAGAAACAAAAATCAACAAGGGAGATAGAGTCTACAGGAACAAACTCAATATCACAGGAGCTGAGAAATTTATAAGAAAAAATCAAACTCATCAGGATCACTGACTTGCTTTTCAAATGAAGAATCAAAAGATTCAACAAAAACCAACATAAGAAAAAAAGAAGGCTTACTAAGCAAATCAGGGTTAGACTTAATCACAACTGAAAAAGAAGGTCAGACTGTATCAAAGACTCCAGGAAGACTTCATCCAAAGGGAGGAAATCATTCGAGATAGGACACATATCGGAACTTTCAAATGGATGGACAGAGTGGAGAGAAGGCTCTACAATCTGTATAGGATGACTCACCTGATCAACTGCTGGGACCAAGTCCCGAGAAGGTAAGCATGAAAACAGAGGCTGCCTCTCAGTAGCAATTGAACACAAATGACAAGAAGCCACATAGTTCACCTGTGGTGGGGTGGTGTCTACAGAAACACTGGGAATCAACACAGGAAAGACTTGGTCTCTGGTTGGGTCAGGAGACGGATCAAGAAAATCCAACTGATCAATAGTGACAATTTCTTCGCCATGATTAAAGTACATCACACGAAAGAATGTTGACACCACAGCTTGCATGGCATAGACATAATCATGCCCAAGGAGCATATTAAAGTCCAAAGGGTCTTCTATCACCATGAAGTCAACTAAGACGGTCTTCCCACCCAAAGTAACAGGTGTTTGAGGAAGAATTCCCAAGGCTAAACAAGTTCTTCTATCAAACGCCAGTAACTGACTAGCAGTCGACACAAGGCTGGGAGATCACATACCTCGCCAAGCACGAGCAGACAAAATACTAACTGAGGCTCCTTCATCAACAATGCAACGAGCAATTGTGTAGGGTTCAACTTTGACCTTTATCTGGAAAGGTGCATGGGAAGGAAGGCGCGGCTCAACTAGTCTATCCCAATCAAAGGAAGCAATCTGAGGGCTTGGTGGGGGTTGATCCGAAACAATTTCAGTGCCCCCTTGTTCAGTAAGATCTGAACTGGCAGTGAAGAAAATGTGACTAGTAGACACTTCACTCTCCAGAGGAAGAGTGGGATTGATCGATACTGGAATCGATTCAACTGCTTCGTGAAAGTCACTCTCTGAAGGGAGAGTGGGATTGACCAAAGATGGCATTGGTTCAATCAAATTAGGGACACTCTCCGAAAGAAGAGTGGGATCAACCAAATCTGATATTTGTTTGACCACTTGATCAACCAAAGGTTGAGTAGGATGTTGAGAAACTATAGGGTGTTCGGAAGAAAGAAATCCATGAGTCTTGGACCACACTCTTCACACCTCTGGGATAGCAGGGCACAGATGAGTAAGGTGATCTCCCTTGCATAGCACACAAGGGAACTTAAGATGATGCTTCGAACGACCAGTTTTCTCAACTGAGTCAACATGACTAGCAGTGGATGACTGTTTTCTCTCAACATGACTAGCAGAGGATGAGAGTTTTCCCCCAGCGTGAACAACAGAGGCTGGGTGACGGGGTCCAACCTCGCTAAGAGAGGCTGGTTGTTGAGAGACTCCATAATGTTCAAAAACGGGATGGCCATGAATCCAAACTCTTCGCACCTCCTCAATAGAAGGGCATTTATAAGTAAGGTGGTCTCCCTCACAAATCTTACAAGGAAACTTGAGCTTATGTTTTGAACGGGTAGACTTGTCAATGGTGTCAACATGACTCACAATGGTTGACGGGTTGTCTTCAGCTTGAAATACAGAGGCTGAAAGACTGCCCCCAGCGGGCTTGGCAGAGGCTGAGAGACTAGGTCCAACTTGACTTGCAGAGGTAGGACGGGCACCATCAACAAGAACAACAGAGGTTGAATGGTTAAGATCAACATGCTTTGCAGCAGTTGAGTGTGTGCCCCCAGCTTGAGCAACAGAGGCTGGGTCAACGGATCCAACGTGAACACCAGAGGTTGGATGGGGAGGTTCAACTTGAACACCAGAGGTTGAACGAGTGCACTCAGCGTGAACACCAGAGGCTGAGTGACAGGATCCGACATGACCTGGAAAGGTTGGAAGGATCCCACCAGCGTGAACACCAGAGGCTGAGTGACAGGATCCGACATGACCTGGAAAGGTTGGAAGGATCCCACCAGCGTGAACACCAGAGGCTGGATGTATGGATCCAACTTGAACAACAGAGGTTGGATGGGAAGGTTCAACTTGAAAACCAGCGGTTGAACGGATGCACTCAGCTTGAACACCAGAGGTTGAGTGACAGGATCCTACATGACCTGAAAAGGTTGGAAGGATCCCACCAGCTTGATCACCAGAGGCTGGACGGACAGCTCCAACTTGAACAACAGAGGTTGGATAGGATGGTTCAGCTTGAAAACCAGATGTTGAACGGGTGCACTCAACGTGAACACCAGAGGTTGAGTGACTAGATCCAACATGACCTGCAGAGGTTGGATGGGTGCCCCTAGCCTGAACAACCGAGGCTGGGCGGTGAGTTTCAACTTGACTTGCAGAGGTTGAATGGGTGCCCCCTTGATTATGTGCTTTCTTCCTATTCATCCTTCATTTACTCCTTTTAGACTGTCGGTTACTAGTATCAGTACTTTCACCGCATGAGGTAGAAGGAGGAGGAGAACTAACTACAGGTGAAGGGGAGACAGTGTTTTGATGCCCTTGATATAAGGTGCTTACTTGAGAAGCATCAGGAGCATTCAGGACAGTTGGAGTGGAAAACAACCACACCGGTAGCCCTATGGTGAATCCCAGAAGATTCAAGGTGGCCATCAAGGGAACACCAACATTCCCTGTGAGAGGAATATGACAAGGAGTTCCCATCGAAGGGATATCTTGGTTGGTGTTCAAAGGGGTGTTAACCATAATTTCAAAACAAGAGACAAAGTCTGAGGTTGATGAACAACCAAAATTACCAAGCAGACACCTAAAGGCCCACTAAGTACAGACAAACCACATAGCACTCACTAAAAATATCCTAGAGTCTCAAGCAATCTAAATAGGCTATAAAGATATACCTTCCAGAAGAAGGCTGATGAACAGTTACTTGGCATCCTTGAGGGGTTCTCAGGCACAAGCGGAGGAATCACCCACCACCCTCCTGCACTTTCCACAAGGGTTACCTTCCAAGTCCATCCGAGGTGAACCAGAAATAACCTTCCGGTTTACCTGTGTATGAGCCCTAAAAGACAAGAGACTAAAGGCTACCTTGATAATACCTACTGTCTGGGGGGACAGTCACAAGCCGAACTCATATGCATGGGCAGGGTAGCTGAGCCCGAAATTATGCCTAGATAGAATCCCCAGATGTGCAAAAGTCCTGGGTTACGTTTTGAAAAGGATTCGGGGGGTTATCCCCTCTGTCCAAGCCTCCACGCCGCCTCGTGCTTAACTCCCGTTTGAGAGGAGCTTCCCAGATACAGCGGTAGAACCAAGGATTTACCTAGTGAAAGGTCCACTATGTCTGAGTTTTATAACTTGTGGGAAGTTTACACTTCCTAGCCCACAAGTCTAGCCTAAGCTAGTAGGTGGAAGGCCCTAAAAATAAAAGCTTACTAATAAATTTTTAAAATTATGTCGTTTATTTTATGGGATGTTTTTACTCAGAGGGTAAATGGCATGAAACTGATGTGGTGTTTTGACTCAAAAAATGAAAACAAAATGACTAAGCAAAGAGAAATGAGATGCAAAGAAGCAAATAGCTATTCTCTTTATATTTTCAAATAACTTGAAAGCCAAAAAAGATCAAATCTTTTTATATTTTTTAAATTTTTCAAAAACAATGCTATGCTATGCAATCTAGACTAACAGCCTAATATATATGCACATAAAGCAACCATGTTTTTGTATTTTTCTTTTATAAATGCAAAAGAAAAATCAGCCTATCTACATATGCAAACAAGTACTGAAAGCAAAGAAAATAGACAACTACTCTACTCCCCAAAACCAAACCTTAGGTTTCCCTAAAGTTGAATATAAACCTCTTTTAAAAGGAAAGCTTACAAAAGTAAACAAGCCAACACTTTGGAATGAAAAGACTGAGCATAAAGACTGACATAAACAAAGGTCAAGAAGTCCCAAGCATCAATCTAACCTACATACAAAGGCTGCTCAGTACCTTGTCCAACAAGGTCAAACCAAAGAAAGAAGTAGGGGGAAAGTAACAAAACAAGTTCTTTTTTAATTTTCTTTTATAAGTGCAAAAGAAAAACTACCTACAAAGCAAAGCATGTAGATAAAAAGAACAAAGCAAAAGGAACTTTTCTATGCAACCACCCAACAAAATCTAGAACCAACTAAAGTCAGCATAAACCCTACTTGGAAGAAAGGCTTGTATAAGAACCAAGACAACTATTTTGGCAAGGTGAAGTAGACCAACCAAAGAAGGAGGAAAACAACATCCACAAGCTTCTGAAATCAAACAAAGGCCACTAACAGAGGCTGATCAGAAACAAAAGGCCAAAAAGAAAACCAAGCAAAGGAGACAGGTGAAAGAGCAAAGAGAAAATCCTAATGCTATAAAAGGGCTTACCACATAGATAGAAAACAACCAAAAGAAAGACACAAACTCCCTGGATTCGTGCACCCGTAGAAGACCTTAATAGACCCACCATGCACCTGAAATGCACTGTGCTTTGAGTAAACTTGGATCTAATAAAGTAAACAAGCAAGAATTACTCCAAGTAAAAAGAATCAAAGGCTTTTGAAAAAACAGGTAGGGTGATCACCAACAGTCTTCAGACAAGCTACACAACATTCATAAAGAGAAACCACTCACAAACAGGGTTTACCTGAAGAAGGGAACAAGCAAAAACTTGACTTAAAAATCCTAAATTCCAGGTATATACGTGACTGTCTATAAGGGCAGGTCACGAATGATATGCGACTGTTCAGTAGAACAACCCACGAATTTAAACTTGTATGCGCGATTGTCCAGAAGGAAAACCCGCGCATAGGTGTAAAAATCACAAACAAAGGTAGAAAACTGCCTTAGGAAGGCAGGGGAGAGGGTGCAATCATACTTAAAAAGGTTCCTAAGTGGCAAGAAGGACTTGAAACAATGCAAAAGCTGAAAGAAATCAAGAGAAAAACCCCAAACAGACAAGGCTAGTCCCCAGCGGAGTCGCCAGTTCTGTTGTAAAGGAAAGTGTCCTATGGCTAGGGTTTAAGAGGCCATCAACGTACTGGGGTTGAAAGAGAGATGCACAATGTTCAGCAAGTATATAACATCAAGTTTCAGAGATGAGAAAGATCCACACCTGATTAACTGAAGGCTGGTCCAAGCTTTCTATTCAATCTTCTTCTTGCTCCTCTCGCTCCAAGAGACCTGCAAAACAAGTTATACCTTCCTCAAACCATTATGACCATACATAAGAGAATGATAATCAAATAAACATAAACAAATGATCTGAATAACATCATCATATGATCAGAAATAGAAATTCAATCACACATTGAACAATGATTTGGGAAGAAGAAGGACATCACATCTTTATTAATCTTGAAAACAAGTACAAGTATACCTTCTCTTCAAGTTTGGAACCTCACGAAACCTTGAACTGGTTCTGCTGCTTCTCTTCTCCAAAGAACTCAGCCTCCAATCTCTGCAACACAAGGGGAAGACCTCCAGGGCAAAGGTGTGGGCAAAGAGAGTCCCGATTCCTCCAGCATAACAATGCATAAAATCCAAGTCCCCTCTCATGGACCTCCCTACCTCTATTTATATGGATGAAATAAGGTAGTTCGAAGGTTAGAGAAGTTACAGCAGTTAAGGAAATCAGTTAGATGACAAAACTAATCTCCAATTAACTCGTTTTTTTATGTTTTAATGTTGAGAAACACATACGCGGGTCTGTAGGAGGACAACCCGTGCATGATATGCGATCTTACACAAGAGCAACCCGCGAATATATGCATGCGCGACTTGCAAAACACAAGAGTCGCGAGTGATGCGCGGGTTGCACATAAGGAGAGTCACGCATACACAAAAAACACATTTTAAGGGAATTTTTGGGCATTTTCAGACTTTGGTGTCTTCTGGAAAGTTTTAGCTAACTGAAATACCTTTCCAATGGCGTAGCAATGAGGTCAAACGGAGTTACCAAACTCAAGATATGGTTCCTCCAATATAGGTGTTTTTTCAATGACTTTCATGAAGTGCCGACATGCGATGAAATCATGGAAAAGTGGTCACAGGCAGAGATGTGTCATTTTGGGCTATAACACATTTATTTCAGGATTGGAATCTAGAGTCATTTTGAGTGCCTTGATACTTGCAGTCATCAGTGGCAGGTTCTCTCACCATCGACAATCTTTGGGAATACATCAATGTCCCCTGATCGATGGATCCTCTCAAGTGTTCGACCTCAACACATTTATTCACGATTGTTGGTTTGCACTCTAGTACCTTGATTCCCATTTTCATCATCAGTGGGTGATCTCACGTCTATTAACGGTATACATTAATGATTGGTAATCAGATGATGGACTACTATGTTCAACCTCGACACCTCTATTCGCATAGTAGGACATGTACTCGTAGCGGTTTGTGTAGAAGAATTTCCAAATTGGTGGCATCTCTTATATGCTACCTCCTTAATCGTGCCAGTGTTCATGAGATTTCAGCTCTCGTGACTTGATTCCAGTATATGTCAGATATTTCTAGCCACTATGGAGATCTTGATCTGTTATATATCTTCAGCCATTATGGAGATTATGGTCCTTTGTATATCTTCATCATGGAGATTCTGGTCTATGTACGTGGCAATGACCACTTATGTGATATCTTGTATCATGCTTATTCATGGCCATTGTACTCTTATGTATCCAGGACTGCTATATGTATTTGCAGTTATGTGCATAGTTGTATTATTGTACTATGTTGATTGGGTGGCTAGTCTTCCATTTGGGATCCTTCATCACTCAACTTCTGGGATGTACTTATAATGTATTTCGGCCATCGTATGACCCCTCTGACCTCACACATTAGGGGGCATCTGTTATAGCTGATTTCACCACTCCAGGTGAATCACACTTTGTATGGCCTTCCTCTGTCCCGCTACAGACTCCTTAGACCCCATGGACCATTTTTTTTCCTTTGATGTTTCCTTGACCATCCCTAAAAACATGTGAAAAATGATACACGTGAATTTTAAACCTATAAGCACATATATACACGGGTTTGACCACTAAAACCATGTACATCGGGATGTGTACAAAATTCAAATCCTTTTCAAGTTTTCCTTGACATGGATCTGACTCATTTGACTCCTGGCCTTCCATATGCCTTGAGATCGCTCAGATCTGACCTTTCATTACCTCTTTGAAAATCTATATAAGGAACCCCTTGGTACATTGAAGGCATAAGAGAGAATTGAGAGCAAAGAAACTATAGTCCATTGTTGTCGGAACTTATGCTTGAGTCTGCATCCCTTTGTCCCTTTGAGCACTTTTGTGTTCTTCCCAAGCTTGCCTTTTGCTTGTGAGCTTGCTATCTAGTGATGGAGGATTAAAGTGGTGGAGGCCCAAATGGGGGATTCAGTTTCTCCGGTTCAGAGACGCACCAACAGAGGTTGTATCTTGTAATCTCTGATTTATATTAATAGAAATATCTTTTCCTGTCCAATAATGTGTGTTTGAATGAATATTTAATCCATTGGATTATGTCAAATGCTTATACACTATTGATTATATATGCTAGAATAGATCTAACACCATGATATATAGAATGATTGTATTGTTTAATTGTTGTTGAGGAAGTAATCTATCAATTGAAGCTGAAGTTGGAAAGCTCAACGGGGATCTACTTCAACCTTCCGGAATAAGGTACAAGGTCTGATCCTTTAGTGTTAGACATTTAATTTCTATTCCATATTGGAAAGGATTGATTTTTGGAGTCAAGCTATCTGTTGTGGTACCCCAAGCCATAGGAATTTCTCTTCGTAATACTGGGCCTTGACGCGTTTCTTATGTGCCTCATTGTCTAAGGCAGCATCTCTTCTAGTTTGTTAAGATTATTTAGGTATAGAAATATCTCCTCCTCAGTGAAAGTATTTGGTGAAAGTTCTACCGCAAGTTTTAGTGACGGAATCTGGAATTGGATAGGAAGGAAAGCTTGTAGTCTGTAAACTAACTGGAAAGGGGTGAAACCAGTCACTGTTTTTACCGAAGTCCTGTAAGCCCAAAAAGAAGAAAACAAAGTTAGGTTCCAGTTGGATTTATGATCTCCAACCATCCTCTGCAGCATATTTTTCAAAACTTTGTTAATGGCCTCGACTTGACCATTAGCCTACGGTTAGTAAGGACTTGAGTTTTCATGGTGAAAATCCAGCTTGGTACTTAACTCAATCATCATTAGATTCCAAAAGTGTGATCCATGGTCAGTGGCTATAGACTGTGGGACCCCAAACCTAGCTATCACATGATTAAATAAGAAGAGGGTGGAAGTCTTACCATCCTCTGCATACATAGGCATAGCCTCAGCCCATTTTGTGAAATAATCAATGGCTATGATGATGTAACCATGCCCCCCAGCTGAGTTAGGTTTACAATGCATAAAATCAATTCCCCATTTGGAAAAAGGTCCAACCGTAATTATGGGGTGTAAAGGAGCAGGGTGGGTGCGCTTTTTCAAATAGAAATGTTGGCAGGGTGGGAATTTCTTCACAGCCTCATGATATTCTTTGAATATTGAAGGCTAGAAATAGCCAGCACAAAGGATTTTCTAGGTCGTAGCCATCCCAGAAAGATGACCGCCACATGCTCCACAGTGGCAATCATTAACTACCTGTTCATCCTCTTCATGTGTAAGGCACCATCGGAGAATGGAATCGATACTGCATCTATACAATGTATCATTTAAGATGAGGTAGTAATTCACGTGGTGATGGATACGACGACAATCATCACGGGATATATTGGGATGAAATATTTGAGTTTGGAGATAAATGATTAAATCTCCATACAATGGGTCAGTAGTGCTTATCAAGAACGAGAATTAATCTAGAAATGAATCACTAGGATCAGTATCAATCAAAGCACATGGAAGGTCATACATCAGCTCTACAAAGACAAAGTATTTCTTCGAAGTGGCCTTGGAAAACTCAAGGTCAAATTCCTATAGGATGACAATCCAATGGGAATATTCCCCCCATAGCACCTGACGAGTCAGGATGTAATACATAGGGTTCTCATATGCAAGTACCGTGGTAGTTTGAAGCAAGATGTAATGATGAAATTTCTAAATAGCAATGACCATAGCCAATGCTAACTTCTCCACACGTGAGTATTGGGTTTCAAAATCAATGAGATTCTTACTAGCATAATAAATCACGTATTCCTGACCATTGGGATCCTTCGGGGCTAAAACCATTCCAATGGTAGTAGTGGAGGAAGCAACATACAAGAGAAATTCCTTTGAATAATCCAGGGGTGTATCATGGGTGAATGAGTTAGAGCATGCTTGACATTATCAAAGGCTCACTGGGCCTAGTCATCCCAGGAACGGAGTGTTCTTCTTCAGGAGACGCATATACGTGCATTTTCTCAGTGAAATTACAAACAAAATGATGGTTAAAGTTTTTGTTCCCTTGCAAACTTTGGAGCTCAACAATATTTTTTAGGGCAGGTAGGGCCAATATAGCAGCAATCTTTAGTGGATCAATCTGAATGCCATCCTTAGAAACCACAAATCCAAGAAGACATCATGTCTCAATGCAAAAAACACATTTGTGTGGATTGAGTCGTATGTTATAATGACCACATCTCATAAAAATGTCTCTAAGATGACCAGGTTAGTCTTCCCATTACTGTGAATGTGCATGGAGATGGTCAAGGTACAACTCCACGATGTTCTTAATGTCATGAAATGCATAGGACATGGCATGTTGGAATGTAGCTCCGACGTTCTTGAGGCCAAAATGTAACTCCTTATAAGAGAAGGTTCCCCACATGAATATAAATGCCATTTTGTGTTGATCGATGGGGAATATCTCAATCTGTTTATAGCCAGAAAAGCCATCCATGAACGAGAATATGACACTTCCAGCATAGTTGTCGATAATCTGATCGATATGCGGAGTCGAAAAATTGTCTTTAGGACAAGCTTTGCTTAGGTCTTGAAAATCGATAGAGACTCTAATGGTGCCCACTTTTTGTTCACAGGGATAATGTTAGATACTCATTTTGTCAGGGGTACAAGATAAATAAATCCTACCTTCAGAAACTTTTCTACTTCAGCTTTAATAGTTGTGGCCTTCTGGGGGTGGACTTGACATAATTTCTTCCTGACAGATCTCACCGTGGGATAGGTTTTAATCTCATGAACCACAATAGACGGGTCTATCCCAGGAATCTCTTCATAAGTCTAGGAAAAAATATCTTGAAATTCTTTGAATAATTCTCTATATGATTTAGTTTTGTCCGTTGAGTAGTTCTTCCCTACGTGAACATGCTCAATGGTTCCAGGTTTGACTGATATGTCAATCAGGGTTGTTTTAGTGATGTTGCATAGATTTCCTTCGCATTCATTATTTTGCAACAATATAGGTGTTTTCGGATGGGTGACAATATCAGTACTGATAAGTGATTCAAGGTCGAAACCCACCAAAGTGGCATTGGGAAGAAAATAATATCAATGATGATGATCTTTCCATATGGGTTCACTCTCACTCATGATCTCCATGATGGACTCATCTGAAGGAAAAGTCTGTGTGAGATAATCTAGAGTGGGAAGAGAGGGTTCTAAATAGTAAGGAAGGTGGTAAGGATCTGAAGCCATGAGATGAAGTTCATCAACATGGTCATCGAAAATGGATTGGATAGCATCGTACATTGCTTCATGCGGTCCAAGGGAGGATGAATCAATAATTTCTTTTCCCTTGGTGCTATAGCCAATTGTGGAAATCATATTTACTATTGCCACTTCTGTACTAGGAGGGGATGATGGAAACACACCCATAAGGGTGGATTATTTCAACATACCTATCCTAATTAAAAGATAAGAAGGAGGGAACTAACCTAGCATAGGGATGTTATTCACCGTAGGGGTTGTAACATCCGAAGTACAATAGTCAAGTTGATCAATAGTCACAATCTTCCCAATATGTGGAAATTGGAGAGTTCTAAATATTGTTGAAGTGACATCGGACATAGCATAAAACCAATTTCTCCCTAATAGAAGTTTGTAATCTAACGGCGCATCAACCACTTCCACCTAAATGGAAACAGTCTTTCCCCCAAGCTCGACTGAAAGTGCTAGCAATACACCATGGGGATGGAAACCTTGTCCATCAAAATCATTTAAGATAGTAGGAAATTTCATAACCTTGGGAGAAACAATGGGTCTCCAACAGGATATACACAAGACTGAAGTTGAAGCTCCCTCATCCAGGACAGTCCGATGGATCTTTCTCCCAACTACTCTGGAGGCAATCTAAAATGCAAGTTGGTAAGGCAATATGGATTTATAGTTCTATACATTGAAATGAATCAATTTGGTATTATTTGGGTCTAATTCCCCCAAATTTGTTACCATGTTTTTATGTTGCGTTGGACAAATTTGGAGTACCTCAAGGGTAGACATTGTGTAGGGTTCCTGAGCTAAATATTCAACAACATGATAGAATTGTGCTACTTGGGAATTGGGATTGAAAATAGACTTCCTGAGGGTAGCCTTAGGTGGTCATAAAATTAAATCAATATTGGGTTTTTTGGTCATGAGAGCGCCATTAGATGAAGACAGAGGAAAACTAGTAGAAGGAACTTTGTCGAAAGAAGGATTTTAGTCCTTCTTCTCTACTGTCTTGTCATATGACTGACTACAAGTACTCAAATTGATGGTATCGGTAGACATCATTCCAATTTATTCCATGGAATTGGAGGTCCCCTGATTAGACATGTTGTGTATCGATTTTTGTTGATAGGGAAAAGAATCAGTAAGAACTGTTGGTGCGAGGTTACTTTTCAAAAATTTGCTAATCCCGTCATGATGAGGACATTATTTCATGAAGTGATCTCCTCCACACAATAAGTAAGCATATTTGGCTTTCCTCTCCCCTTTATCATTCTCATTGGTTGTTGGTTTAGGATTCTCCTGTTGGTTTCCAGGTTTCTTGTTTTTACCTTTTCCCTTTTTCTTATTGTCGGGTGCCTATGAACTTTGAATAGCATTCACCTGAGTGGAAACCGTAGGAGGCGAAGGAGCAGTGGTAGAAGCACTTGGTTACTTGGTAGGTTTTGTTGTTAATGAGGGCTAGATTGAACCAACCACCCCATCAACAATATTTTCTGCTAGTGGCTTAGAGGGATCTGTACTAGGGCGAGGAG
The DNA here is from genome assembly GCA_001517045.1 of Pseudotsuga menziesii. NCBI lineage: Eukaryota > Viridiplantae > Streptophyta > Pinopsida > Pinales > Pinaceae > Pseudotsuga > Pseudotsuga menziesii. The sequence goes on from LPNX010168022.1 coordinate 232,760, forward strand.
CTTGAGGAATTAAGTCATACAACGTTGCATATTGGGAATAAACCAAATCTAGATACTGATCATGATTGATGTCCTGCTCTTTAGTAATAGCACCACCCATAGCCACATCTCGGGCGATAGGAGTCAACAATGACTTAGTGAACCAATCATCTAGTAGTTAGTCTAGGATGGGAGCTTTAATAAGCCTTCTCCGCCTTCTCCACTCATGCATATGGTCCCATATGTGCATGGAGGTGTTCTAACAGAGTGAATTTAAAATATCTGTACCTGCTTCATAACGAATGGGTAGCTGAAAGTGCGTAAGGAAAACAGTTACCATAGAGCTAAAATCCAAAAATGAATGTTGTGGAAGTTCAATGTACCACTTCACAGCCATGTCGGTTAGTGTGCGCTAGAAGAGCCTTAAACTAACAGAATCATCCATCAAGGAGTTCGAGGAACACCATAGATGGAAGGTCATAACATGGTTCTTTGGATAATCTCCCTACTTTCCATCAAAATTGGGAATGTCTGATGGCAATTTTACTGGAATAGTGGGCCATGAAGGGTTGTGTCAAATGGGATTGTTTATCAACTTGGACAGATTAGGTAAGTCTAAAGTTGCCAAGAAAGGTAATTATCAGTTAGGTTCCACATACTGGTAATATTGATAAGGCATATATGTACGAGTAGTACCATAAGCTGACTGATATATGGGTTGGTGATTTGGTTGATTAGACGATGAACCTCCCGAAGATCCCCCTAAAGGGGGTGGCCCCCTAGCAGGTGGGCCCCCAGGAGGCAGGCCTCCAGGAGGTGGTACACTAGGTGGTGGTTTTCTAGGTGGTGGACCTATAGGTGTTGGACCCCTAGAAGGTGGTACTCCATGTGGTGGACCGTCGGAAGGTGGTTCCCCAAGCGGTGGTCCTCCCAAAGGTGGGCCTCCAGGTGGTGGTCCTCTGTAAGGTGGACCTCCAAATGGTGGGCCACCATAAGGCAGCCCTCTAGCACCTCCATTGGTAAGAATAGGAATTCCTCCCATTGTCAGCATGTAAGACTAGTTAGGTTTCCCCCATGGTGTAAATGTGTTTCTAGGGTAAGGGATTCTAGAATACATAGTTCCTGTAGATGTAGGTTGATAATTCATGTTTACTACTGGTAATTGATTTGTTGGGTAACCATAACCCCAATAAATATGGTTGATTGCAGGCTCTACCCCTAAAGGTTTTCCTAAACTCGATGGAGGGTTTACCATATTGGTGTGGGTAGGAGGAACATACACTGTGGATTTCCCTGCAGTAGAGATCTTCCTAGTACTAGTAACAAATCCACTAACCTATAATGTAGGTCGCATTGGGGGTTTCCCCCTATTGTTAGAAGGTACAGACACCACTTGAGCTGAGGGTTTCCCCTAGCTATAGAGGGCAAGGGAGGGCTAGCAACAGACCTAGTATTTAAAACTATATGGTCAGAGGTTTGACCCGGATCTCAAGGAGACAAACCATGAGATGGAGCATCATTAGAAAGGGGACTGCATCCAGAAGGTCATGGGTTTGTCAAATGGGGTAAAAGAGCCAACATAGGTTCTTTATGAGGTACAGGTGTAGCCAAAACCCTTTCCATCCTCTCTTGAAAACTGCGAGCATGACTAAGTGAATCTTGAATTCTCCTATATGCATACTCATTCAGAGGAGGGTTTTCAAAAGAGGGTCTAATAACCCCAAACTCAAAAATGGCTTGACCCATAGAGGTTCTCCAAAAAGGATCATCAGGGCCATACTCAATTTCATTTATACTATCATTCTGACCTTCCATCGGAGAATGAAAAGAAGTGTCACCCGTAGGAGATTGTTGGACCAAGGGAGTAACGTAAGAACTGAATTGATCTCCACTTTCTACAACTAGATTTTCCCCCATAAGAGAGCTAGTTGCAGCTCCTTGGTTTGTTGTGGCTTCCATTGGTCCATCCCCTGTTGCAGGTGGAACATCGGGTGGTAAGCCCTGATTTCTTCTGGATCATCTCAACTTAAACTCAACCAGATTTTAAATGTTGCTAAAACCTAACCTAGGGTCTCAAAACTAAGAAAAATCACATGAATTCTTCTCCTACTCAAGCTAAAGACCACAAACAAACTTTAAGTGATAGGATGAGCTCAAAATAGTCAGTCTCTCACCAGGATTGTCAAGAAGGTGCAACTCACAATATACTCAAGGTATGTGCATAGTAATCTACCTGAGTGTTGTTCTTGGTGTATTGCTCCAAACAAGATGACCAAAGGGTTTTTCTCAGTTGGACAAGGAATCCTAATAAGGTCTCTCGATATACTCAAGGTACGTGGGAGCTCAAATCAATAGTAGTGATGTCTAATGCACAACTATCCACAAGGGGCCTTCTGATATAAAGTTGAGTATGTGAAGTACCTTTCTATATACCTCAAGGGTACATGAAAGGTCGTTCGATATACCAATGGTACGTAGAAGAACCGTGTGATTCATGGGTTGCAGTGCAGGAAAATAATGACAGCTCCTACATTTTATGACGCCTAAACACGTCACTAACTTATCACTCAAATTTCTATACAATTTTAGACCTATAACTATCATTAATTTTAACTTGAGTGGTTAGTTGAATGCATAGATTTCTGACAAAAATGTAAAGCCATGGAAATATGAAATGCAGATACTTTCACTTTACCTTTCAAGACATGTCTACCTATGGGAAGGAGATAGTATTTTTATTTTCGTTTTTTCGTTTTGAAATCAAAAATTTTCCCAAACAACTACACTAAATCAAAATTTTTCCGAGAAAGAGAACAAGCAACTAACTTCAAACTGATTTTGAAAGCAAGCAAAATAGGGTAAGATCTCTTTTTCTAAGAAGAAAGACAAAACACACTCAAAGGTATAATCAATACTTTTCAATTTTTCTTTTAAAAACTAGAAAGATCTTACTTAAAACCACTAATATTTTTCTTTTGATGAGATTAGAATGTAAAAGAAAGAGAAGAAAGATGGAGATCTGAAAGATGATGAGGCTAATGAGAGGTCAAATAATTCGTCCTCAAACAAAAATATGAACAAAGTCCCAACAAAACAATTTATTTTTTCATAGCAAAAAGAATTCTGTCACAAACTTTAATGAAAAATGAAAACAAGCAACCAATCAATCAAGTCTTTCTTTTCAGATTTGTCTAACAGTAAGACTGAGATCTAACTAATGCTAAGCTCTCAAACAACACTCCTTTTAAAAAATCCAAAACCAAGCATACAAGCAAATGAAAAGATGAGTCTATCCTAGCTCTTTGATTTCAACAAAATAATTCTTTTACCACATCAAATTTTGACATTCAAAACACTCAGATTTATTTAACACAAACTGAGGCACTCAGAACTGAAAGCAACTTAACCAAAAAATATTACAAAAACTTTGAAAAAACAAGTCTAGAAATACCTACCTGGCACCACTTCGAGAGGGTCAATGACAGAGCGGTTCTGCACAAGCACCAATTCTTGATTGTTGATCACAAGCAGTGCTACCGCTTCCTGCTAACTAAGTTCAGGCAGTTGCACCGCTTATTTCCTAGTGTGCATGTGCTACTCCCTATATATTTTCAAAAACAAAAAGAGGGAGAAAATAAAAATTAATTCACTGTGCAACTGCCATGTAAATCATGAATTAATAATAATTAAGAGCATAGAAAGTCAGAAAAATAAGATATGAATATATCTGAAGATACCAAACCAAAATCCTACTAGATCAGCTAGTGGATCTAAATGAACTGATGAAGAACGAGAGCTTGGATTTACGACAAGTGTTTTGAGAAACTAAGGAATATCATATCAACTGAAGCTCCTCCCCAATGGAGTTGCCAAATTTGTAGCTAGGAATTTTGCACCTCCAGCGGACAGGAGTTGTTCCTCTAGTCTGACTGGTTTAGATCTAGAACAAATGGTACACGACAAGATTGGAATACATTCCCTAGAATGGGTGGAGGGATGGAATCAAGTCTCTTTGATGTACTAGTATATTTGTTTCCTGTAAATATGACCTTTCATAGATGTACCTGAATAATCACAATAAAAACAACAAACAAGATCAAATAGAACCAGAATATAATCCACTATTCTATATTGATGACTAAGGAATTCAATAATAAAACATACGATAATGACACAATATATTTTATGGGAAAGGAACCAATTTTGCATTAGATAATAGAGAAGAAGTTTACAACCTATGTCTTAGTGTCAATGTACTCCTTCACAAAGCCAACATCTCATCCCCAATAGCTCCAACTTGCTCCTTCAAGCTCACTTAACTGATTTAGGACAGAATATCAAAGCAACAGCATAACTTTACTCTCCCCTCAACCATGGAGAGTGAATCTTATTTTATAGGCTTGGAATGGATAGAGATGGTTGAGAAATTGGTGGGTGAGGTGGCTAGGAGATCCTACAAGGATGGATCTCAAGCCCAAATGGCCCTAGTGATCAAGGACAAGGGTGTCACGAAGCCTTCTTTCGAGAAGCTTCGTCTCTCTTTTTTCACTTTTTACCAAGGGCACTGCTTCTTCCTCACCAAGACAGACCAGTGATAGGGTATAACTACACATTAATCAAAGGGTAAAGGCAGTGCTACCACTACCGATCAACACATTACAGGCGGTGATGAAGAAGGTACTACTTTTTGACTAAAGGGTAGAGGCGGTGCTGGATTTTTATATGTAGATTTGATGTCTGGACCAATATTCTTACTTCACAATTTGGGATTAAGGGAAAACACTGAAGTTTGGGATCGCATCACATGCTGATGAAAAGATTTAGGTGTAACAAGGATTACATAGAGTGATCTAACTAATGGGAATTAGATCATAACTAGACTTAACTAAATACCTACTAGATTCAACTACTGGAGACTATTCATTAGAGGAAATTTGGGGTCTAAAATGGGCCTTATAAGAAAACGCGCCAATAATAAATTTTGTGAGTTGGAATTTGAGAACCAATATAATTTCAATAAAATGAGTCAACCATAATGGTTGAATTGACATATTTGTCATAAAAGAAAACTACTTTTTTGTTTGTATTTTTGACATATCTCCCTGTGTTTTTACTCAAATTCTGAGTGGTAGAGCTCGTTGGATGTGGAATTCAATTCCGCATACAATGAGTACCCACAATGCATACTTTTGGCAGACCCTACTACCCCAAAAACAAGAAATACCTAAAAAAATGTGATGATGACATCATCATCACGTTTTTTTCAAGTATTTCTTGTTTTGGGGGTAGAGAGGTCTATAAAAAGTATGTAGTGTGGGTACCCGTTGGATGCAGAATTTAATTCCACATCCAACGATCTCTACCACTCGAAATTTGAGTAAAAACACAGGGAGATACGTCAAAAATATGAACAAAAAAGGTAGTTTTTTTCATTCTTCCTCCAAAATTAATAACTATTGTTTTATTATTTTATTATTTTAACTATTATTTTATTATTTTCTTTAGGAGGCCCATTTTAGACCTCAAATTTCCTCTAATGGGTGGCACTCAAAGTGGGTACCTAAATTATAGGGACTAGACCCTGTGGCACCTAAACTCATGTAGACAAATGTAGCAAGTGGAAGGTGTCCCCTAGGCGTGTCCCCCATGTACTAGTGGAGTGATGAAGATATCATAAGCTAGGAAAATAGACAAATAGACTATGTGGTCAAAGAGAGGATTAGTAATAATCCCAACACTCCCCTTTAATCCTGAATTTGGACAACCTGGGCCCTTGAAACTAAGACCAAAGGTGACCCATACAATCTAAATGTAAAAGGAACTACTTAAAAAAACTGAGGAAAATGAGGAAAACCTCACGGGAAAAACCCCCACTTCAAAATAAGAAGGAAAATCAGGATCAATCTTTCATACTAAGAGAAAAAAATTCTTCTTGAGTAAAAACTTGTGAAAATATTTCTGTAATCTACATCTCTTTGGAGCACTAATGTAGTGTGATGGTACTTGTGTGCACTAGTTTCCTGGGACTGTGCATGTGAACCTCTCCAAACTAAATGATTATGTCTGGAGGAATTTTCTTATTTGGAAGAATATGAATCTGCTCAACTGAATCAAGAATATAGACAACTGCATAATAAATTATGGGACTAGGTAGAGAAACTGAGATAGCTAGAAAAAGGAGAAAATGTGCTTGGGAATTCGAACCATGTGAGGTAATCCCAAGCAACTGAGATGTTTCATTTTTAAACATTGAACCATGTGAGGTAAAATAATCTCCTGTTGTGAGGAGAAAGTGTCCAAGGGAGCACTATGAGGAGAAGAGCATGTGATAAAGTAGGAAGGGAGAGGAGACATGAGACCAAGGAGATCAAATGTATGAGCTCTATAATATGATATAGATGTCAAAATATACATGAAATCACTATATTTCATATCAAAAAACTCATGATAAGAAATTGACATCGAAACCCCAACATCAAATTGAAAGAGACTTGAGGTGCTTTATTTTTCACACCAAAACTTATGAGAACAATCCCAAGAATAATTGAAAGGTCTTGAAACTTGAAATTTGAACCAAATAAGGTGATATCAGATCCAATAATGATGAAGAAAGGTTCCAAGTGTGCCACTGATATGGAAGATGCATTATTTTCTCCATCTTCAATAAAACTCTGTGAATTGGTGCAAGCAATTAGGTAGGAATTTGCTGGAAGCACTAGATCAATGAGGGTGAATGGATCACTCCTAAAATATGATATTTCTTCCAAAACATACAAAATATCACTTTTATGCACACCAGAAGCATGATTGGAGAGAGAGGAATCAAATTTCTCTTTAGCTCCTTGAGCTTTCATTGGAAAACTTTTCACATAATTTAGAATAGAAGAATCACTGCACAATGACTGGGTATTTTTTATTCAACCATGGAGGTTTGAATGTCTTCTTCTAGATCAGATTTATGAGAATATGGTCTATAAGAGATCTCATTAAATTCTGGAGAAACAAAATAAGGAGTCACTACAAGGAGACTTTCAAAAATTTAAATTGAATGAGTTGAATATTATGTTATTTCCTGATCTTGAACAACTTCATCAAAGAGAATTGAGGATGAGACATTTGAAGGAAGAACACTTGAGGAGTTGTCAAATTTACTCCATGTATTATCTACTTCCTTCTTCACACCAAAGGCTATATCTAGATTTCTCCACATCTTGAATGGATACTCAATATATTCCATGAGATAACACATATTAGGAGTCATTACCATATGCATACTTCCATATGCTCTATCATAGTCATTTAGCCAATAATTTTCCTCTTCATAAGATTCTTTACTGGCTCCAAAAGACACACCAAGGAGATCATGGCTCTCAATATATACAACTATCTTCAATTTCCACTGAGCATAATTGAATGGTGATACCAAAGGAACTAGTCTCAAATCCATATTGAAGTTGTACCTGCAAAAAAAACTCCAAAAACAATTTGATTTGAATCAAATTAGACCAAAAAATCTCTAATTCGAAATCTGCACTTTCTTTGGGTGCATCACACCTAGATAGACTTCTCTAGACAAAATCCAAAGGGAGCAAGGAAATAAGTTTAGGATTTATGTGGAACCCAATAGCTTCTGATGCATAAATGGAAGCTTCTGAGGTTTGCTACTGGCCTTGACACCATATATGATACCATGTAAAATTTAATGAAGAATATGATAATGAAGCATGTATAATTCAAATAGAGAATAAGATTGTAGAAGAGAGAGAATCAATTTAGTAAACTCTGCTCAATAATTCATGGAGAATAAACACTCATGATACCAACAATTGGGATAATAATAATTTTCAATTAATCAGTATTAATCCACACATATTTAGTAAATAATATGTAATACAATGGTTATACATTTAGGATAATTCAAATACCTAATATAATACTTGAATCTACCAACCTCGACTGACTCCAGAGCTAACTCAGTGTGGGAAAATCACCACTAGATCTCACTAATGCAACTCTGGATCATTCAAACAATTCACAACCAGTTAATTGGAGAGGGTAGGTGAGAAAATATTCCCTTTTTCCCCTGAATCATCGAAATTGGTGCTAGGATGAGTAAGAGTCGTCTAACTGATGGGAATCATAGCATGAATGGACTTAACTAAATACCTAGTAGAGTCAACTGCTGGAGATTGATGGTGGCACTCACAATGGGATCCTAAATTATATGGATTGGTCCCTGGGGAACCTAAAATCATGCAGAAAAGTGTAGTAAGTGGCATGTATCTCCTAGGTGTTCCCCCATGCACTAATGGAATGCTGAATACCTCCTAATCTAGGAAAATAGACAAATAGCCTATTTGGTTAAAGGGAGGATTAATAATAATCCCAATAGTGATGCTATACTTATGTCTGAGGAACAATAAGTTAACGTCCACTGGTTTTGAAGGTAATTAACCTCTTATCTTTTTTACTTGTGAATCTCAATAACATTCCTTCTATCTGCATCAAGAACATGAGAGTGAACGAGTTATGGAAAAGTGAAATATCTCTTCTCTTTTTACTTCGGATGGAAATGTCCTTTCCATATATATGGAGACTTTGAAGTAATGCAAAATGGTGTAGGGGATTCAAAAGAGTTAAAAAGCTAGATCATGTAAAATTCAAATTCATCTTACATAGGGTCCTAGGATCTTTCATGAGTTATATGTTATAATGGCATTAGGTTTATTAAAGAGGAAAGTAATAGACTTATGAGATGATGCTGAAATAGATTTATTTTTTAATTCTTAAAGATTTGTAAATAAAGGATGTTGGAAAAATGGAGTTACTTCATTAATGGATGAATATCGACAAGCATGAATAAACCTCTAGTTGTAAGAATATTGTGTCCTAACGCATATTAGTTGTAGTATTTTTTATGGATAGGTGTGCATTTTTCTTACATAATAATAAACAAGATAGGTGAGTAGGAAACCTATAGAAAAAAAAAGTTGAAAAGGGACAAGAGTCTGATAGTTGGAGATTAAACAGAGTTGAAGGTTTATGTAATTAGCTGAGTGTAGGATGCTTATTTTAGAGTCACAAAATTAAATGTACTTAGTTGAATCCTTCTAGCAATAATATACTCAAGTTTCTCCATGACAATAGACTATAAACAAATTCCTCTCTTCATGTATGTGCAGCTTGGATGCATTAAACAAAGAAAAAAAATTATTATACTTGCTTTATACTACTTGATTTGGGGTAAAGATGCAAACATTCACTATTTTCTTGAATGCATTTGTTATATTTTCACAATGTAAGTAGGTCATTCCTACCATGTAAATTATTTGGTATGAAATATATAAAATTATTTTACTGAATCATAGTTAGATTGTCTTATGCTTCTCTCATGTTGTACACCTACTTTGTCCACTCTTGTGCAAACCACCAAGAAACCGGTGTTCTGATGGAATGCAACACAGTAAGAAATGTTCAAATAACTTGAGTGCAAATTGTGCACAATTCTATCCTTGCACTTGTTTTTTATCAACAAGATTTAGTTTGACACTTGAGAGTATGAACTTGAGGGTGTTCTTCTTCAAACAGACACCTAGTTATAAGCTAGGAGTCTTTTCAAACACTAAGAAAACATCACATTTTTTGTTAAAACATGCATGTGTTGTGTGTGGACATGCACATTATTATAGTGATATAACTTAAGATGTTGCATAGATATCAAGATAATGGACTAGTAATATAATAATATTTATGTAGCATTGCATTCCATCCTTATATGTGAAATAAAATAGAACTAAGTCCTTCACAACGTTTGTAAATACAATTGTGCAACGTAGCCTTACCTCTCCTGAACTGTAATGCCAACTAGGAAAAAAAATAGTTGTTACAAATTTTGCTTCTCTAGTGTCCATGATAACCATTAGATACTAAAAGGAATGTATTGAACATTTTTACCATTATAGAGGACTCTATAAGTTAGGTTCCCAAATTTGTAAAGGGTGTTATCTCAATGGAATAGATCCTCCCTTACAAGAAAGAGGTTGGTGATTTGATTGCCTCGTGTCATAATTATATTGCAATGTTAGTTAAAAAAGACTAAATTAGTGACAAAAAAATGAGTGATAAGTGACAAAGAAGAATGACCAAATTTCACATATAAAATGACTAAAAATGACTAAATTAGTGACCAAAAAATGAGATATAAGAAAACAAAACAACAACCAAAATTCATATGTAAACGACCAAATGATAGTTTTGCTGACTGATTTTCGGTCTCTTGACACTCGACAAAAATTGTGGTCATATTTAGTTTGGTTGTTTATAGCTTTTATTGTGGTCATTAATTTGGTCATATATTCGGTCATTAACTATGACAATTAATGACCAAATTAATAACCAAATATACAACCACAAGACACACTATAAATGACAAAACAAAATATGACCACATTTTTTGTTGTGTGATAAGAGGCCGAGAATTAGCCACCAGTGATCGCCAAATCTAAAGTGGTAATTTATATGTGGATTTTGGTCATTTTTTTGTCACTTATCTCTGATTTTGTACTAATGTTCACATTTATCCAAATCTATAATTATTTTTATTACTAATATTAAAATATACAAACTAATAGAGATACCACATTTTGCTGAAATGTAATCAATTCGGAAATATACTTTGTGGCAATTTTTCTCTGATCTGTGTACAGAAAGGTCTCACTTTGAAGTACATTACTCTCATGGATGATGAAGAGAGATTGGTATTACCTTGACTTGAACACAAGGTGGATGAAGCGAGATTGGTATTACCTCATAGTTTTAACCCATGTCCAAGTTTTAATAGATGAAACATTGGTTTTCTTTTATTTGAAAATATGTGAAGGAATAGGTTGGAGGTGGATAAAAATCAACAGTAGGGTGTTTACATTACTCCACACTTACATCAAGATTCCCTAAAATACTATTAGTAAGGGAAAATTATTTTTACTGTGTCCTCGTATCTTCATCAAAGGAATGGGCATTGGACATCACTTAAATTGCTTTCAATATTTACAACAACTTGATTCCTTTTGACAAGATTCAAATGAAGAGAAAAATGTTAGTCTTCCTCATTCATTTTATATTCGATGGGATCACTTTTAAATAGCCTTCAAATATTATTCTTCAAATGGGTATTCCATTAGTTCTTTATTTCATTATCATCCCAAATTGGTAGTATTCTTTATATAAGTGACCATCTTTACATATGATTAAGTTGTTAGCTTAGCTGCTTATCTCTAGTTTGAAACAAAATTCATTATAAAATGGTCAAAAGTGATGCAGGGGCATCAGGACCTAGGTTAGAAAGTTGAATTTAGGAAACAAGAGTCACTTAGAGGAGAGACAAACGACCTATAGACAAATAGATATCTAGCAGTGGAATCCATAAGAGTTTGACGACAAACTGGAAGTCGACTGGTCAAGGTGAATATCAGTTATGGAGGAAATAGAATGAATAATAATAGATTGAATAACTTACAGATGTGTCGATGGTGAAGTAGATGAACAGTATAGTAGTTACGATGCAGAGGAAGAGGGTAGTTGCAGAAGTTAATGAGAAGTTACGGCAGTTATTGAACCATGACAAGTGGCACGATGATAGGAAGAAGTTGCAGGACATTACCAAGTAAGGAGAGAATTTCCTGGAAATATCCAGGGGATTCAAGAAGAATATTTGACTAAACCATTGAGTCTATAAATATAAGATAACGAAGAAATAAGGGAATGTTGTACCTTGTGCAAGAAAATTCATTATGTATTAATGTATTGCTGATTGCCAATTTGACTGTAACATAGCTTTGACTCTATTTGTGAGATTTCATGTAATTTAATCATTATGAACTAAATATAAGTTATAATTCTTGGAAATTGTGTTTTTATGTGTGACCATGTGTGGGTGTTCACTCCATTTTGTTGTGTAGTTTTATTCAACATTGCATTTCTATAAGTTTGTTGTTATAATTTTTGTATCAGAGAATGAAGTTGTCCTACGAGGGAATTCGAGTTGCAATTGGACATGAGAAGTAACTCTATCTACAATTTGGTGGAGTTACAGAGGAACTAGTGAATCCAAAATGATTGGATAAATTATTTTGGTTTACTACGCAGGAGATGTCTCATCGAGGAATTAATATTAGTGGAAGATAACCATGCGGAGGCACAGGGGTCACTATCGACCATGAAACCTTTGGGGAATGCGTCCAAACAATGAGGAAGTTGAAGAATGACTTAGAATCAGTGTGGGAAGAACATATATGAGGATGCATTGACCTAGAAACCATAGACCACAGTGATGAGGAGGTTGAGGAAATAAATTCCCATGAAGAAGAAGTGCAACCAAATGAACTAGAATATAGACTACTAAAATTCTTGTCAATTATGAGGGGTAAGGCCAAGATGGATGTGTCTACCTACTCAAGAAGTATGAATTTAGATTAAGAGATGATATGTGGTTTAGATAAATGAAAAAATACTTCTACATGGAGTTCATAGACTACTACAAAAGGATGAAACTCACTTCTTTGAAGTTGAAAGGTCATTCCACGTTGTGGTGGGACAACGTATAGGCTGATAGAGTAATGAAAGTCAAGGAGAAAATAAAAAATTGGGAAAAAATGGTCGCCAAGCTAAAGAAAAATTTCTTTCCTACTGAATATATGATTATCTTATATAGAAAATTGTAGAACCTATGACAAAATGAGTTAACTGTGAAGGATTTCAGAAAGGAATTCTATCAGTTGTCGATCTAGTTGGGAGAAACCAACAAATAGGAAGAATTGGTCGCAAGGTATGAAATTGGTCTGAATTATATCAAAACAATGAGAGAAGAGTATATGTTAGCATTGAAGGTCAAAGAAAATATAGCATGAAAACCCACAATAGTCAAAGGGAAAATGACTGCTAGGGATAGAATAAATATTTCCACCAAAGGGAAAAGTAGTAGAAGTGAGAGTTGGAAGCTGTCGAAGATAGTAGTCAAATAAAGGAGACTACAAAAAGGGAGTCTGTACCAAATTATTGATGAGAAGGTCAAGATGCCCATGGTAGAGGTATATTTTTTCGAACTGGAGTGAATGACAAAGAAAGAGCAAACAGACCAGTTGTAGTCTGCTACAAATGTTGGGAAATTGGGCACAAGGAATATCAATACATCAACTAATAGTTGCATGACATGGCCATACCCTAACCCACTTATTAGATGTCTTTGTATGGAAAATAAGGTGTATAAGTATCTGATAAGTCAACTTTTTTTCTTCCAAGGATGAAAATTAACTCGCTTTTTGGTTGCAACCAACTTTAGTGGTTGTAGTCAGCACCTCTTTAATCAATTGTTACTTTTAACATCTTATGATTCCATCCCCTTGATGTATTAACTCATATTATACAATAGTGATTCTTCTACACTCCCACATTGATCCTCACTTCAGTGAAGTATCATGCATTACCATTGGGATATCAATCCAACATCAAAACAATTACTTATACTTTAAGAGTCTCAAATACCATACAACACCAATATGTCTCTGGTAACACAACAAATTATGCATTTTTGTGCTACAATCCTAGAATTCTTGTCCATTTACAATGTCATTTAATAATTTTCCTAATTCTTATTTATGAAGTTCTCCTCACTATGATGTTAATTTCCTCTCTCATTTTCTCAAGTTTAATTCCTCTTTATTTTCCATAGAAATGTGAACGCATACAAAGCCAGGGATATTTCCCCACATATATGCATGTTTACATAATCTACTTGAGTTTGGTATTAAATTCAAACTTAATGTTATTTATTTGGTGTATGTGTAAAATTTAATGAAGGATAGGATCATCAATCTTTTAGAATTCAAATGGAGAATAAGATTGTAGAAGAGAGGGAATCAATTTAGTAAACTCTACTCAATAATTCATGGAGAATAAACACTCATGAGACCAATAATTGAAATAATTGTTGGTTGTGGAGCCTGATCTTCTACATTAAAATATGTTATTGTTTAGTTGTGTTTGTACCCCAGTTTTACTATACACTCATCCCAACTGGGGGTTATGGGGGGACATCATCCCCCCATGGGGGTCCGTGGGGATGGTGTCCTTATAGCAATAATCTACTTAGGTTTCTCCATGACAATATACTATAACAAACTTCCTTGATTCATGTATGTGAAGCTTGGATGAATTAATCAAAGAAAAAAAATGATTCTAGTTGCTTTATACTACTTGATTTGGGGTGAAGCTGCAAACATTAACTATTTTCCTTAATGCATTTGTTATATTTTTGCAATGTAAGTACATCATTCCTACCATGTAAATACTTTGGTATGTAATATATAAAATGATTTTACTAAATCATAGTTATCTTTTCTTGGGATTCTCTCATGTTGTGCAACTACTTTGTGCACTCTTGTGCAAACCACTAAGAAATCAGTGTTCTGATGGAATACAACACAGTAAGAAACGTTCAAATAACTTAAGTGAAAATTGTGCACAATGCTATCCTTGCACTTGCTTTTTATTAGAAAGATTTAGTTTGACGCCTAAGAGTATGAGCTTGAAGTTGTTCTTCTTCAACACATGCACCCAGTTATAAGCTAGGAGTTTGTACAGACACTGAGAAAACATCACATTTTTTGCCAATGCATGCATGTGTTGTGTGTGGACATGCACATCATTAGAGTGATATAAGTTAATATATTGCATAGCTCTCAAGATAATGGACTAGTACTATACTAATATTGATGTATCATTGCATTCCACCCTTGGATGTGAAATAAAATAGAACTAAGTCCTTGTCAAGGTTTGTAAATACAATTCTACAGCATAGTATTACATCTCTTGAACTGTAATTCCAACTAGGAAAAGAAACTAGTAGCTAAAAAAATTAATTCTCTGGTGTCCATGATATCCATTAGATCCTAAAAGGCATGTACTGAATTTTTTTTACCATTATATAGGACTCTGTAAGTTAGGTTCCCAAATTCCTAAAGGGTGCTAGCTCAATGGAAGAGATCGTTCCTTGCAAGCAGGAGGTTGGTGGTTTGATTCCTCCATGCCATAATGATGTTGCAATGTCAGTTAATAATGACTAAATTAGTGACCAAAAAATGAGAGATAAGTGACCAAGAAGAATGATCAAAATTCACAGAAAAAAAATGACTAAAAACGACTGAATTAGTGATCAGAAAATGAGAGATAAGTGAAAAAAAATGAGAGATAAGCGACCAAAACAACAACCGAAATTCACATATAAATGACCAAATGATAGTTTTTCTCGCTAATTTCCGGTCTATTATCATGCAACAAAAAATGTGGTCATATTTAGTTTGGTCATTTATAGCTTCTATTGTGGTCATATATTTGGTCAATAACTATGACAGGTAATGACCAAACTAATAACCAAATATACAACCAAATTAATGACCACAAGAGAAGATATAAATGACAAAAAAATATATGACCACATTTTTGGTTGCATGATAAGAGACCGGGAATCAGCCACTAGTGATCGCCAAATCAAAAGTGGTCATTTATATGTGTATTTTGGTAATTTGTTTGTCACTTATCTCTCATTTTGTACTAGTGTGCACATTTATCCAAATCTATAATTATTTTTATATTAATATTTAAATATAAAAACTAATAGAGCTACCACATTTTGTTGAAATGTAATCAATTCGAAAATATACTTCGTATCAATTTCTTTGATAGTTTCCTACATAAAGATCTCACTTTGAAGTAAATTGCTCTTATGGATGATGAAGAGAAATTGGTATACCTTGACTTGAACACGAGGTTGATGAAACGAGATTGGTATTACCTCATAGTTTTAACCCATGAAGTCTGAGTTTTAACAGATGACACATTGGTTTTCTTTTACTTGAAAATATGTGAAGGAATAAGTTGGAAGTGGATAAAAATCAACAGTAGGGTACTTCCAGTACTCCACACTTACATCAAGAATCCTAGAAATATTATTAGTAAGTGAATATTGTTCTAACAGTGTCCTACAATCTTCATCAAATGAATGGACATCACTTAAGTTGTTTTCAATATTTACAATAACTTGATTCCTTCTAACAAGATCCAAACCAAGAGAAAAATGTTTGTATTCCTCATTTATTTTATATTCGATGGGATCAGTTTTAAATAAACTTCAAATATTATTCTTCAAATTGGTATTCCATTAGTTCTTTATTTCATTTTCATCCCGACTTGGTAGTATTATTTCTATAAGTGACCATATGTACATATGATTAAGTTGTTAGCTTAGCTCCTTAGCTCTAGTTTGAAATAGTTTTCATTCTAAAATGCTCGAAAGTGATGCAGGGGCATCAAGACCTAGGTTAGATAGTGGAATTTAGGAAACAAGAGTCATTTATAGGAGAGGCCAATGGCCTATAGACAAATAGATATCTAGCAGTGGAGTCTAGAAGAGTTTGACCACCAAATGGAAGTGGACTAGTCAAGGCAAAGATCAATCATGGAGGGAAGTGACTGAACAATAATAGATTGAAAAACTTAAGGATGTTTCGATGGATATGTAGATGAACAATATAGTAGTTATGGCACTAAGGAAGAGGGTAATTGCATAAGCTAATGAGTAGCTATGGCATTTATGGTAGTTATTGAACCATGTCAAGTGGTGAGATGCAAGGAAGAAGTTGCAAGAGATTATCGAGGAAGGAGAGAATTTCCTGGAAATATCCAGGGGATTCTAGAAGAATATTTGACTAGACCATGGAGGATAAAAATATAAGATAACAAATAATGAATGGGACATTGTACCTTTTGTAAGAAATAAGATTGTGTATCACTGTATTGTTGATTATCAATTCGACTGTACCATAGCTTTGACTCTGCTTGTGATATTTCATGTAATTTAAGAATTATGAACTTAATATGCACCATAATTCTTAGCAATTGTGTCCTTCTGTGTGACCATGTGTGGGTGTTAACCCAATCTTGTTGTGTAGTTTGACCCAACATCACATTTCTATAATGTTGTTGTTATCATTTTGGTATTAGAGCAAGAAGTTGTCCTGTGAGGGAATTCCAATTGAAATTGGACATGGAAAGTAAATCCATTTAGAGTTTGGTAGAGTTATAGAGGAAGTAGTGAATCCAAAATGATTGGAGAAGGAATTTTTGTTTACTAAGCAGGAGATGTCTCACAAAGGCAATAATTTTAGTGGAAGACAACTATGCGAAGGCACAGGGGTCACTTTTGACCATGAAACCTTTGGGGAATGCGTCAATACAATGAGGAGGTTGAGGAAAGAAATACCCAAGAGGAAAAAGTGGAACCAGAAGAACTAAAAGATATATTACTATAATTCTTGTCGAAGATGAGGGGTAAGCCCAAGATGGATGTGTCTACCTCCTTAGGAAGTATGAACTTAGAAGAGATGATAGAATGGTTTAGAGAAATGGAAAAATACTTCTACATAGAGTTCATAAAATTATGCAAAAGGATGAAAGTTGCTTCTTTGAAGTTGAAAGGTCATGCCACGTTGTGGTGGGACAACGTACAAGTTGACAGAGTAAATAAAGTTAAGGAGAAAATTAAAGATTGGGAAAGAATGGTTTCCAAGCTAAATAACAAGTGCTTTCCTACCGAATATATGATTTCCTTATATAGAAAACTGCAGAACCTACGACAAAAGGAGTTAACTATGAAGGAGTTTAGAAAGAAATTCTATCAAGTATCGATCTAGTTGGGACAAACCAAAAAACATGAATAAGTGGTTGCAAGGTATGAAAATGGTCTGAAGTATATCAAGATAGTGATAGAATCCTATCAGTTAGACTTGAAATTCGAAGAAAATATAGCATGAAAACCCACAATAGTTAGAGGGAAAATGATTGCTAGGGGTAGAATACATATTTCCACCAAAAGGAAAAGTAGTAGAACTAAGATATGGAAGTCATCAAAGATAGTATTCAAAGAAATGATACTACAAATAAGGAGTATGTAGCAAAGTACTGATGACAAGGTCGAGAGGCCCATTGTAGAGGTACATTTTGTCGAACTAGAGTGATTGACAAAGAAAAAGAAAACATACCAATTGTAGTTTGCTACAAATGTTGGGAGATTGGGCATAAGGAATATCGATGCCCATAAAAATTGCTCATAGAAAATCAGTCAGATACCATACGATGGACTGGAGACAAATCCGATGTAAAGACGATTCTAACCATCGGAAGTAGCAAAGATAAAGAAAAGGAAAACGAAGGTTGAAACCTCACCACCAAGAGAATGTTAATTTAGCTGAAGCAATGAGAGAAAGAAGAAGAGAAAGAGCCAACACAATTGAAGTCTATCTTTCTAACCACACAATGCCTAATTAACTTCAAGATCAGACGTCTAGAGGAAAACATGTTGTGTGATGTGATTTCTATGGATTCTTTCCATATATTGTTGGGTCAATCATGGAAGTATGATCAAGATATGATATACAACAGTCATGATAACAAAATTATGGTATGGAAAATGACATGCAACAAAAGTTAATCATGTTGTAGGAGGATGAGGATGATGGAAAATTTTAGAACACCTACTGGGAGAAAAGAGTGTCGATTTTCTCAACCAAGGAATTCCTGGAGGAGGATTAGAAGCAAGATCATTGCTTTTCCATCATTGTAAAGGGTTTAAGTGTGGAACAACCAAAGTAGGATATTCTAATGGAAGTCAAAGAGATATTAAATAAGTTTGAGAATATATTGGTTGATGAGGTGCATATGGGATTACTGCTAATGAGGAATATAGCACACCATATCAACCTGATTCCAGGGTTGAGTCTTCCAAAAAATGCACCACATAGGGTGATGTTGATGGAAAATGTTGATAGAAACTGATAGCTCAAGGAGCTTCTATATAGAGGTTTGACCAGGGAAATCCTAAGATTGTGTGCAGTACCAGCTGTACTACAACCCAAGAAACGAGGAGAATGGAGAATATGCAATTAATCAAGAGCCATAAATAATATTACCATAAAGTACATATTTCCATTATCAAGGATGAACAACTTGATCGACTATTTGAGTGGATATAGATACTTCACCAAGATTTATCTAAAGAGTGTTTACCATCAAAATAGGATTCAAGAAGGTGATGAATGGAAGATAGCCTTTAACATGAACAAAGAATTGTACGAATGGTTGGACGATATGGCATTTAGATTAACTAACGCACCCAGTACATTCATGAGGATAATGAATGACATACTAAAGCGATTTTTGGGAATATTCAACATAGTCTACCTCAATGATATATTGATTTTCATGCAGATGAAGAAAGAACATACGGCACACCTTCAATATGTATTACAATTACTATAGGAGGAGAAGTTGTGGCAAAGCTGAGAAAGCGTTCTTTCATGAAGGAGGAATTGTGACAAGGGTTGTCGATGGATCCATATAAGGTTAAGCTTATACTTGAGCGACCCATATTTGCCAACGCAACAAAGGTGATAAGTTTCCATGGACTTGCTAGTTTTTACCGGAAGTTCATTCAGTATTTTAGTCAGATATGTGGACTCATTGATGACATGCATGAAAATGGGTGAGTTTAATTAGATAGGAGTGGCACACAAATATTTTGAGAAGATGAAACAAAAAGTAACAGAGAGACTAAAGTTATCTCTCTTTGACTTTGAAAATGTATTCCAGGTCAACTGCAACACGAGTGGAGTAGCGGTTGGATAAAGCCAAGAAGAAATATTCAGTCTACAACTAGGAATTTTAAGCCATTGTTCAAGAATTAAAGAAATGGAGGCATTATTTATTGCCAAAGGAATTTGTGTTGTACACCAACCAACCAAACTCTGAGATATATAAACACTCATAAAAATATAAACCAAAGGCATATGAAGTGGGTGGAATTCCTGTAGAGCTACATGTTTGTAATGCGACATATTTTGGGAAATACGAACAACATTGCTAATGCATTAAGTCAAAGGATTGTGTTGTTGAAGACAACGACTATTTAAGCAACAAGATTAGAGTTGGTAAAGACAAAGTATGAGGCCAACGAAAACTTCAAAGAAGCATGGAAGGCGTCAAACGAGTTGTGGACTATTGACAGGACCCTCTACTTGGAGTACTTTGTCCAAGAGGGATACCTATTTAAGGGACATTGATTATGTATTCCCAAAGGACTAGTAAAAAAAATCTGATCAGGAAAATAGACAATGGAGGATTACCAGGACTTTTTGGTGTTGTTGTAATCTCACAGATCACATAAGGTTACCAATAATACAGACTAAAACATACATACATAACAGAGACAAGAGATAAGAAAAAGTAGATGAATTAACATATTATATTAACATGAATGTGTCCATACAAGACAGAGAACTGAACCGAGTTCTCTTCTAGCTCAACAGCCTAATATATATGATTTACAAATAGTTACAAAATAACTACCTGTCGGTTCGGTGAACCGACACAACCTTAGGTGGTTGACCTAGTCTCTAGTTTAGTCGGTCGACCAACTTAGTTGGTTGATCGACTAAGTCGGCTATTGTTCAAGTCGACTTACCAAATTTCTCCTCCAACATCTCCCCCATGAACAAAATGTTTCTTCATCCCGAAGAAACAGGGAGGTACAAAAATCTTCCTATCTATCTTAGTAGACATTATGATGTTCTTGGTCCTCATGGGCTGTGAAGTCTGATGGTCGGTCTTTTCTGTACATAGACTTCGACAATTACTAGGGATGTCACTGCTAGGTGATGTTGGAAATCCATCCAACTTTGTAATATTTTCTAGATGTCGATGGTGAGTGTATTCAGATTTGATAAGATTGGCATCTTCTCTGAAATGGAGATTTCAGCTATTCTCTCCATGTTGGGACCCATAAACTGGTCCTTCTCCTCTGCAGTCTCTATAAGTCGTTTCATCTACGAGAAGATGATGTTGACTTTTTCCAAGTTGGGGATATCTTGGTGCACCCACTGATGAGCTTCCTGCTCAAGTTTCTACAGTTTAGTTGTCTCCAGCACTATTTGATCTTCAATTGTGCTTCTAAGTGTTGTATCAGTGGTCTTTGTTGATGTATATGTAACTTTGGAATGTATTCTTCTATGTATCTTATGTATTGTAACCCGATGTTTATTCCAGGATGTCTCTATTATGTATTTGATTCATGTGGTCATGCCCCGGTGTTCCGATCGGGAGGATTAATAATGTAATCAAGTCATATCAAGTCATTAGGTAAGTCCCCACAGTTTTGGGGCACTTGAGTTATTATACACTAATTAAGGTGTAGGCTTGAGTAGTAATTATTAGGTTGAGCCTACGTGTGAAAAGGAAATTCAAGTGAATGGATGAATATAAATAGAGAGTGAGAGTCTCTCTATTCATCACTTGTGAAATACATCACTTTCTCTCCCAAGTGTGGCGCACTACTGGAGAAGGAAATTTTGGGACTAGACAGAAGATAGAAGACTACTACTGTTTTGGGAGATCTCTTAATGTTTTGGTGTTGATTCTATCTTAGAGGAAGTTGCAGGGTTTTCTCCTTTATGTTTTACCTGAGGAAAACTCCTTGTGTATATTTTCTCTTGTGATGTGCTTATGTTTTATTGCTGTGCTTGTTATTCTCTCAGTGAAAAGATCCTAAGATCATAATGCTAGCTTAAATGTGATGAAAAACTAACATGGTATCAGAGCTAACCTGAGAAGAAGACATTGTGCAGCTACAGGAACTAGGGATTCCTATTTTGTGGATCTTCCTCCATATATTTTCAGCAAAAGTATGCTAAGATGACTCCCCATTGAAGGGCGCATCTTTCTGTCGAAGCGGAATTTGATTCCGAGCATTTTCAGTCTTAGATGTGGAAATTAGGGCTTTCTACAGAAGATGAATTTTTGAGTGAGACCAGAATAGGGTTATTATCCTCATCAAAACCAAATTTTAGAGACCTGGATCAAGAAATTTGGTTGGGTAAAACTCCAGGAAAGTCAAACCCTAGTTTGACCCTGAGCTAGGAGAAACCCTAAATACTAAAACTGCTACGTTTTGGTACAATCTCTATATTCTAAGATTGGAGAAGTCTCAGAGATGGAAAAGTGCAGGGACCGAATATAAAATCTTGATGAAGCCTGTGTCCAAAAATCAGACTCAGATTCGCTGTACTCCAGGAGATATGATCTCTCCAAGTTAGGGTTCCAGCCTCTTCCAGAATTCATCCCTGAACAGGACATATGGGGAGATCTGCAATATCTTGCACTACAGAGGTCCAAATGGAATTCCTGAATATTTTCCAAAAAGGGAATGGACTTTAATTTTGGTGTTCTGAATATCAGACTTAGAAGATGAACCAGTGACAAGTGGCATGCCATACAACTTCACCATTCTGAACAGTCCTGTAACAGGTCACCTTGGGAAACGGATCATAAATCCCAAATGGTGAAACCAATTCTGATGAAAACTATGGTGTTGGATCAGGGACATGCGAGGTTACCTTATTAATAAATTTAGTACACATAGAATCATTAATTTCAGAGATATCACAGAAACAGTAACAGGAATTGCTGCAGAATAAATCAGTAATTTAGGGTTCCTGTTTCGGGAGCTTCCCTCCACTGTTTTCAGAAAAGGAGTACATTGGACAGCTCCATTTGAATAGATATATCTATTTGTCCAATCAGATCTGAAAGTTTCTAAGTTTTGAAAATTAGGGTTTCTGCGACAAACCCTAGATCAGCGAACTCCGGGACAAGGACGGACACCTCAAATCGGTAAGATCTAATCTTTTGTATTTCCATTTGAGGTTCTCATTTCAATATGATCTATCACAATAGCTTGATGATAAGCTTGGTGAAGTTGAAAACTTCCAAGCATAGAAGTATTTGATCTCTCTGAAGAAACTGGATTGGACACCTACATGAGTATAGAGGTTCCAGTTTCAGACGGAGACGAGGCCAAAGAAGACATCATGCTCATGCTGCAGAGGATGATGAACCATCCAGAAAGAGATCCATATATGAAAGTGAAGATTATTCAAGCGAGGATGACTATGTTCTGATATCAGCTCTCACAGGTAACATTATTCATGGAAATGATGATTGGCTTATAGACAGTGGGGCTTCCAAACATATGACGGGATTCAAGGAATCCCTTGTAAGACTGTCAAACATGAATCACCTCACAAGGTGAAAACTAGGAGATGACTACCAATATCCAATAAAAGGTAGTGGGGAATCTTCATACAAGATAGACTCTGGTAAGTCTCTAACAATGAAAGAAGTATTGTTTGTTCCAGGACTTAAGAAGAATCGTCTATCCATTTCAGCCTTGGATGCAAAAGGAATGTGGGTTGCATTCATCGATGGTCAAGTCATCATGTGGCCAAAAGGAAAGAAAATTGATGATTGGAGAACAAGAAGGAGTCTTGTACAAATTGAAGGGTCATCCAGAACAAGCATTAATCCATGATACGGTAGAGCCAAATGAGCTTTGGCATAGAAGGCTTGCACATGTGCACTACAGAGCACTACCTATTGCATTCCAAACAAAGCATGATGGAGTTTGCAAAGGATGTGCGAAAGGGAAGAATACAAAGAAGACATTTCCTAGTAGCAAAAGCAAAGCCAAAGGCATTCTAGAAATCATCCACTCCGATGCATGCGGTCCAATGTCATCAAACTCACTAAGCGGGTATGCATACTATGTTTCTTTTATTGATGATTTTTCTAGAAAGACATGGATTTACTTTATGAAAAACAAAGATGAAGTGTTCAGCAAGTTCAAGGAATTCAAAGCCTTGATCAAGAACCATACTGAAAGGAAGATCAAGACCATTCGATTAGATAATGGTGGAGAATTCACTTCGAATGAATTCAAAGAGCTATGCAAAGAAGCAGGGATTAAGAGGGAGTTGTCAACTCCTTATAATCCACAACAGAATGGGGTTGCAGAATGGAAGAACAGAATTTCAAGCTATTTGAAGGGAAGAACAAAAATCAGAATATGACCTAAAGAATCCAGTTGAAGAATGTGAATATCTAGAATGCAGAGACCATGTAGTCATAAGAGTCTCTCAAATCAAGAACAACTTGAAACGGTAAAAGAAAAAGTGGAGAATGCAGAAGTGATGATGGCCACCTTGAATGGCCTCCCAGGATCATGGAATTCATTCAAGGAATGTGTTCCAGAAGGAAGTGATTACTTTCAGCAAACTTTGGGAAGAAGAAGAAGCTTGAATCATAAGAAGAGAAGAGAAGAGGGGTGCAATTGAAGATCAAGATATCGCCATCCAAAAGAAGATCCCTCAATCAATGAGGAATATGAAGAACTCAACTCTTGAAGAACTTCTTATCCACCTTAGCTTTTGGATAAGAAACGATGCTATTATGAATGAAGAAGACAATGAAGCTGAAGGCTCAAGAAGGAGTCTACCCTCGAAACAAATAAAGATTATTCAATTTTCATTTCATTATATTATTTTGTTATGCATTTGTTTATATTCAGTTATTGTATTATGCATGATAGGATGTTTGCATTAATGACAGAATACTACTAATATGCATGTGATGGGTAAGTAGCTCATGGGGCTATACAAATTCTCCATTGCTACTTATCTAGAATGAAACCTCTTTGCTGACATATTGGATTAGTGCACAATCTCAATGTTGTCCTGGTAGAGATGGAAGGCATCTAGAAAGTTTCAATGAGATATGGATGAATGTTGTATTGGCTAAAGTAGTTGCATGATCATATATTTATGCATAAGTGTTTTCCAGTATAAATATTCCTTATGAAATGTTTCTAACCATACAATTGCATTTGACTTGTAGGAAAGATTGCATACATAATCGCCTACAAGAAAAGAAGAATGAAGATTTGTTCCGAAGAACAAGTGACAACAGTTCAAAGACAAAGAATAATATGATGAGTGCAGTGACATCATTGATGCAGAACCTTCCAGCCACCGAGAAGAAAGGGAAGATCAGTTCAAGAAGAATGATGTTTGGGCGTAGTATTGAGACCTAAAGATAAGTTCATATTTCCATCTTGCAGTAGATGGAAACATCATGGGATACAAAGCAAGATTCGTAGCATGAGGCTTCTCATGAAGAGAAGGCATAGTCTACAAAGAAACATTTACAGCTAATAGAAGTGAAGTCACATGACATGCATAATCATGTGTGCAAATGAAAGAAGGCCTTGTATGAGTTCAGAAGACACCCATGGGATAACACATACATGATGAGCTTGATGAATATCTTAACCTTTGCTACAAGGTTGATAGAAAATCACAAGCTCACAGATGGGTGCAAGATGAACTTTTGAAGAAGTTCAAGATAGAGGATCTTAGTATCCAGTGATCCTAGATGGATACTACTTATCACTCCAGTACATAATGTTTCAGTGCATAGAGTACGGAAGACAGAGGGAGTATGATGCTCCGCTTTAGAGGGAGTGATTGCAGAAGATCCTGAGGTTCGACATGGTACAACAGGATGGGCAGATTACTGATGATTCTAGGATTTACTAAGAGTGAAGCGGATTCCAACCCTTGATCCAAGGTTGAAGGTGGAAGACCAGTAATGCTCATGTTATGTGTCGATGCACTACTGTTCTAGGTATGGAGGTGTGGCAGAGTACAGATGGGATCTTCCTTGGACAAGGGAAGTATGCAGTAGAGATCCTAAAGAGGTTCGAGATGATGGACTGCAAGGTGATGGCCACACCTATGGCATCGAACCTGAAGCTATTGAGTGATGCTTCATCAAGAGTCGGTTGATGCTACGATGTATCGTCAGATGATTGGGTCATTGATGTACCTGACGAACACGAGAATAGACATTTGCTTTGCTATGAACACCTTGAGCCAGTACTTGACAGATCCGAGGAGTGTTCACTTGACAGCTACAAAGCATATTCTGAGGTACCTAAAGGGTACAATTGATTATGGGCTCAAGTACGATGCGAATCAGAAGATTAACCTGGAAGGTTATGTTGATTCATATTGTGCAGGCAGTTCCATCAACAGGAAGAGTACTTCGGGATGTTGCTTCAGTATGGGATCAGGTGTGATCTCTTGGTTTAGCAGGAAGTAATCCTGTGTGGCACTGAGTACAGCTGAAACAGAGTATGTCGTAGCTTGTTCAGCTAGTTGTGAGGCAATATGGCTGCGGAAGCTGCGGAGGCAATATGAGAGGATTGGTTCCTTCCATGGTCAGACGTAAGGGCTGAGCCATTCTGTCATGGTGAGAGGATTGGTTCCTTCCATGTCAAATATGAGTGCTTAGATCCATAGCCATTCTGATGAGTAGGTCAGATATAAGGGTTAAGCCATTCTAACATGGTGGTAGGGTTGCTCCCTTCCATGTCAGATATGAGTGCTGTCCATTCTGTCGAGCAGGACAGATGTAAGAGCAATTTCCATTCTAGGAATGGAGGCACCTGGTCAGTTACCAAGAACACTCAGTGTAAGAACTGAGTAGCCATTCTGATGTGATAGATGGATGTGTTCCCAGTTGATCAGATGTAAGGGATGAACCATTCTTTTCATTGCTAAAGGATTAAGTTCCTTCCATGCCAAATGTGAGTGTTGGCCATTCCGACGAGCAGGTCGGATGTAAGGGAAACTGCCATTCTCTAGGAGAATGGAGGCGCCTGGTCAGTTACCAGGTAGCTCAGTCGAGGAGGACTGGGGGCCATTCTGATATGATTGTTGGGATGTGTTCCCCTCATGATCAGATATGAGTGCATGCCCTTCCATCATTGTGAGCAGGATGTGTTCCCGCCTGGATGGATGTAAGTGCTATGCCTTTTCACAGATGGTAGTAGGTGTGTCCTACCATGCTGGTGATTGTAAGTGCAGATCCTTTTCACAGATGGTAGTAGGTGTGTCCTACCATGCTAGTGATTGTAAGTGCTGAGCCTTTCCACAGATGGTAGTAGGTGTGTCCTACCATGCTGGTGGATGTGAGCGCTGTGCCTTTCCACAGATGATAGTAGGTGTGTCCTATCATCCTGGTGGTTGTAAGTGCTGAGCCATTTCACAGATGATAGTAGGTGTGTCCTATCATGCTAGTGAATGTGAGTACTGGGCCTTTCTGATTGGATTGTAGTTTACTACATGATCAAATGTGAGTGTTGGGCATGCCTTTCTGATGAGCAGGTCAGATATAAATGCTGGGCAAAGACCTACACGAGGGTAGGCCTACAACCAACATGAAAAAGCGTTGGCTCTGTAGAACTTCCTATGACAAGAAGAATCATGAGATAGCACCAGTGTTGATCCAGATCGAGTGATGATCCAGATCCAGTAATGATGATCCAGCAGTAATGATCCAGATCGAGTGATGATCCAGATCCAGTCCAGTGATGATGATCCAGATCGAGAGATGATCTAGATCTAGTGATGATGTTCGAAGATGATCCAGATCGAGAGATGATCCAGATCCGATGATGACTTGAAGATGAAGATGACTTGAAGATGAAGATGACTTGAAGACGAGATGATCCAGTTGATATAGAGAAGAAGACCAGTGCTGAAAATTGTGTCAAAAGAATACCTTCCTAGTTAAGAGGGAGTGTTGATGTATATGTAACTTCAGAATGTATTCTTCTATGTATCTTATGTATTGTAACCCGATGTTTATTCCGGGATGTCTCTATTATGTATTTGAGTCATGTGGTCATGCCCCGATGTTCCGATCAGAAGGATTAATAATGTAATCAAGTCATATCAAGTCATTAGGTAAGTCCCCATAGTTTTGGGGCACTTGAGTTATTATACACTAATTAAGGTGTAGGCTCGAGTAGTAATTATTAGGTTGAGCCTACGTGTGAAAAGGCAATTCAAGTGAACGGATGAATATAAATAGAGAGTGAGAGTCTCTCTATTCATCACTTGTGAAATACATCACTTGCTCTCCCAAGTGTGGCGCACTACTGGAGAAGGAAATTTTGGGACTAGACAGAAGACATAAGACTACTACTATTTTGGGAGATCTCTTACTGTTTTGGTGTTGATTCTATCTTAGAGGAAGTTGCGAAGTTTTATCCTTTATGGTTTCCCCGAGGAAAACTCTTTGTGTCTCTTGTCTCTTGTGATGTGCTTGTGTTTTATTGTTGTGCTTGTTATTCTCTCAGTGAAAAGATCCTAAGATCATAATGCTAGCTTAAATGTGATGAAAAACTAACAGTCTTCCTCTTCTCAAGTGCTTGGATCTCCTGTCGGGTCTGCCTATTTTGTTGATAGAATTTCCTGTAGTAAGTAGGTCAGTATTATAGTATTTCTTCTATGACAACAGACTCTTCCATGTGATCTTGTAACACTTTGTAGGCTTCAGAAAAGGTGGTGTGCTGTGCCCTCAGTAGTCGAACGGTTTCTTCTTTCTACTCCTCCTTTGTTTCTTAAATTGGTGCTTGGAGTGTCGACACCATGCTTTCAAATAGCTGATAAGTTCTTTCGAGCATTTTTTCAGTGTCGACCTCTACTGGCCTTGGCATTACTAACTGTGCAAGGTTTCTGCATTTGTTGAGGAACTCGACCTGTTCTTCGTCCTTGTTGTCGAGTTCCTTACGTCTCTGCTGGCTCCTTATCTTTGCTTCGACTGCTAGAGTTCTCAAGAGTTGTCCTAGCTCTGCATCAGTTAGTGTGGTTGCATCTTTCAATTTGATATGGACCTTTGATGGTTGTCCATGATGCTCCTTCTTCTATTTCTCCTTCTTCTTCTTATGTTTTTATGTTTCTATTTGTGTTGACACCTGTGTACCTACAACAGTTGAGTCAGGGTTTTTGGTTTGTGGTATAGTAGTGGTTGATGGTTTCTCTGTTTGGGGAGGTGGGATGATTGTTGCCTCTGGTTGGTTAGATAGGGGGTGCAGAAGTGGATGCAGTTGGTGCTGATGGTTGAGGTAGGGTTGGTTCTGGTGTAGCTATTTGGATCAGGGCTTTTGAGTCGGGGGGTGGTGGTGGTGGTGATGGGGTTGGGGAATGGTCGGGTGTGATTGGGTTGGTGGAATTGTAGATGAGTGGTGGGTTGTCGATCTGAGGGGTTGAATCCAAGTCAAAGAAGAGTTGGTTTATTTCTCGATTTATGTCTTTGATATTTTCTTCTTCTTCTCCTTCGGTCGGATCAGTGGCTGGTAGGTGGGTTTCTGGTACAGTCGGAGTAATAGTCAAGGTCCGACATTCGGCAACTTCAGCTTCCTTGTTTGGATTTTTATCAAAGGTCGAAGTGATAGTTGCAAAGATATTTGGTTTGTGGGGTATTTGGTTAGTTTGGAGAACTGGTAGTGGGTACCCACCGACTTCGAAGAGAGGTTATTTTGTAGAGAGCTTCTGCACTTGGGTGAAAATCACAGGCAATTTTTCTATGTAAGCCTGGAGGTCTCTATCCCTGTCGAACATCTCTTTCACAGCTTCCGACATAGCACTTGTGCACAAGCCGAGTGGGATTATTGAATGTTGTTCTGGTATTTGCTCCTCTGTTAATTTTGTTAGGGATGGAGGTGGAGGTGTAGACACAGGATCTACGACATTTCCAGGCGTCGACGTGTGGGTGATCTTGTCTTTCTTTGGTCAACCTAGTAGTGCTCCTGCCTCAACAAATATTTGGAACTGGGTTTCCACTGGCACTTTATTTGCTACGGCATCTTCTATTATGTCGATGGCCATAGCTCCCAGTTCCTCCTCATCATCTGATGATTCTACAATGATAAGCTTGCACTTACCTTTTCCTTGTTTTCGATGTTGTGTTCTTATCCTCTTTCTTGTAGTTGTTATCTCTTTCGACAATTTTCTTAGAATGTCTTTTGTGATAGCATATTCTAGGTTTTCTGGTACTGTCTCTCCCCTTGGCTCCTGGGTTGGGATGAGACTTTCTGCAGCCGGTGTGATTACCTGCTACTCTGCCTATGTTTCTTCTATCTATGGTTCTACCCTCTGTGTTGTCAGATGTTTGATGATTATTTGAAGTCGTCTAGTCTGTTCGATAGGTGTCTCCTCCAACACAAAGGTACTGATGTAGAGGTTTAGCTCATAATGCTCTTCTTTCTCCTGGTCTATTAACGGCTCCTCGATTGAGAATTCAATTTCCTTGGCCTTTGCTGGAATTTGTATTTTTGTCCCAGCTTGTCGAGGAATTTCTCGAAAGATCTGTTCAACTGAAGGATAATAATCAAGGGCCTTTGCATTTGATTTTTCTCCCTGCATGTACCAATCCGAAGTATGGTCGAGCTCTAACTGGTTGTGGGAATTTTTCAGTAGACTTCGTCGGATTTTTTGAGGCACCCTCCATCTAGTTGTGCAAAATTTTAACTATTGGAGCCAGTTCTCCAACAACACTTTTTCGTCTTCAAGTTCCTTCAAGCTTCCTTTCTGGGAGAATGGTTTGAATCTCCACATGTGGAACCTTGTCGGTTCTTGAAGAATTTGGTTTCCTTCAGGGAAAATATGGTACATGACTATCCATAGTATGAGGGATGGGAACCTGATGATTCCTCCTGTCTCTTGGCATCTTTCACAGATGGTATTGATCATGTCGGCAACATATTCAGCCCATTTGTATATCTTTCCATTTGTCGCAATGGTGTCGGCAGCCTCTAACATGTCTAATTTGAGGTCACTGCCTTGAATTACCAGGGTGAGTGTCATGGCTATTATTTTGGCCACAATCTATGGCATTCAGGCTGTGATTTGACTAATCATCAACCCCTTCGAGTTTTTTCCCAGAGCCGACCCGGTTAGTTCTTCAACCAGTCCCTCTTTGATACCGACTGGTACTAGGTCTCCTTTGTTTGAAAGTCCTATTAGCTTATAGATGACTTCCCCAGAGATGTCGACCGGTTGGTCAAAGTAAAATCGGTCGTTGTGGTACTGGCTTATTATAAACTTGACAGTTGTTTCTTTTGTGCCACCGAAACTGGCCATGAGCGGTTCATTGACATAGCTGAAGATGGTATTGTACTTTATTTTCTCTACAGCTTGAGTAGGCTTCTTGTCGACATAAGCCCATTCTTGCATCTCGGTCCATAGCTTTTGCCATGAGCCTTCCTGCACCTTAGCATTCTTAATATTCTTTAACCTTCGGACTAATGTTGTTTCTGTAGTTTGTAATTCCTTGGCTTTGGCTGAGGCTCTAGTCTATTTGGGTGCCATCTTGTCAGTTTTGTGGTCGATTTCACTAAGGTATTCTTGGCTTTCAGTCATCTGGATGCTCTCATGCTCTCTCTGTATGAATTGCAGTGAATGATCTTTCGATGGTTCAGTATTTATAGGGGACACGTTGAATGTTTTCATCGAGAAGTGTATTAATGGTGGATGTGATGTTCCAACTGGAACACTTGAGTGTGCATTAATGGAAAATTGCTTTCGGTGATCGAGGTTAGGAATGCGGGATGGGACTATCGAGGTCATCAGTCGATGTCGGTTATGAAAATGGTCGATGGGGTTATGTCAATGGGCATGATGTCAGTTGTCAAAGTGGTGATTTCCTGTCATAGTTTTCTACATGTAGGGTATTATTTTTCCTTTTGGATTTTTAGATTTTTATAGTTTTTGTTTAACCGTTATGGTCGTGGTGATTTCATGTCATAGTTTTCTGCATGTAGGGTTTTATTTTTCTTTTTGGATTTTTAGATTTTTATAGTTTTTGTTTAACCGTTATGGTCGTTATATGATTTTTTTATTTTATTTTTCTAGCGTGTTACTTGGGCTCCATTAACGAGTTTCCGAAATACTATTCCTTATAACGTTCTTAGTCGGACTGATATGTTGGTATGTATTTCTTCAACAACATAGGGTCCCATCCACTCTGTATGTAACTTTTTAGGTTTACCTTTTACCAGACTATTGTATAGTAAAGCAAGATATCCCATCGACAAGTTTTTGTTTTTGATGTTTCTGTCGTGCCATGCTTTTTGTTGTTGTTTCTGAATTTCTTGATGTTGTATCGCGAGTAGTCAATGTTCTTCCAGTTTACTCAATTGTAGTAGTCGGTCCTTTCTTCCTTGTTCAACATTGACATGTAGGATCTCTACAATAATAGGTGTCTGTTGTCGGAAGTGTAGTGGAACTACTACTTCTTGTCCATAGACTGGTTGAAAGGGGGTTTGATCAGTTGAGCGTTTATATGTTGTTCTCTATGCCCATAATACTGTAGGTATTTTCTCATCCCAGTCGTCCTTATCAGCATTACATATTTTTGTTAAACATTTTGTTAATGTTTTATTAAATGCTTCAATTGCTCCATTCAACTGAGGATGGTATGCTATACTCCAACGATGGTCGATTTGGAATTGGTTGGTTAGGGTTTTGATAGTTTTATTGATAAAGTGTGTTCCCTGATCACTGATTAAGGTTAGTGGACATCCAAATCTAGTGATGATATTCTCATAGATAAACTTAGCAGCTATCTCACTAAAACATGTGTCGACCGGTTCTACCTCTACCCATTTGGTTACATATTTGACTGCAGTTATGATATACCTCGCGCCTGTCCTTTTTGCTGGTATAGGAAATGGTCCTATGAAGTCTATGGCCCAAATTTCAAATGTCAAACTTGGGTTTAATGATATCAAAGGAATTTATGTGCTAGGCAGGGGTCGACCTAGTCATTGACATCTATGACATTGACTAACAAAATTTTTGCAATCTCTGTGACGTGTCGGCCACCATAACCCTGATTTTTGGATTTTCTTTGCAGTTGTGTCTACTTAGAAATGTCCTCCTACAGGTCCATAATGTGCTTCATGCATAATTTTGTCTCTTTCATGTTCCAGTACACACCTTCTGAGGATGTAATCTAATCCCATATTGTAAAGAAATCCATTTATAAGACTATATGGTGTAGCTTTCATAGCTAGGATTTGTTTCTTCTTTGTACTCATTCCTTCTGGTGCTTGTTCATATTCTAAGAACTTATTTGTTTCCTCTAATTCTACTGTGACTACTTCTATCCGAAATAGATGTGCATCTGGTAAGTCATCTTCAACTCTTGTCGGCTCCTCTCCTGTGTCGACTCGGGATAAATGATCGAGATCGACATTTAACTTACTTATTCTAACAACAAATTCAAATTCAAATTCTTGGAATAGTAGTAGCCATCGACAAATCCTTCCATGATGTAGTGGTTTATTGACAAGGTACTTAAGTGCCTGATGGTTAGTATAGAATATAAATGGGTTAGCTAGAAGATAATGTCGATATTTTTGTAGTGCAAAGACTATTCCTAATGCTTCTCTTTCTGTTGTTGAATAATTTCTTTCAGCTTTGTTTAATTTTCTACTACTGTAAACTATAGGATAATCCATTCCATCATCTCCTGGTTGAGTTAAGATTGCTCCTATTGCTAGACCTGATGCATCAATATGAACATGGAATTTGATCGACCAGTTTGGAAACCTTAGAATTGGTGCTTTGACTAGTTTTCTTTTTAATTTTTCAAATGATATATGGCACTCTTTTGTCTATTTGAACTCTTTATCTTCCCTTAATAGTTATTTGAGTGGATAGGTCATATCTGAATAATATCTTATGAATTTTATGTAATAGCTTGTGTGGCCAAGTAACACCCTAACTTGTTTTGGGTTTACTGGTGGTTTTAGGTCGAGGATAATTTTGATTTTTGCAAAGTTGACCTTAATACCTTCTTTACAGACAATGTGCACTAATAATATCCCTATGGGGGTCACAAATATGCATTTCCTGATGTTCAGGGATAGTTGAATTTGTCGACATCTTTCCAACATGAGTCTTAGCCATTTGTAATGATCCTTTAACATGAAGTATATGGTCCAATCATGAAAGTATACTACCATGGTTTTGTAAATATATTCTTGAAATGTTTTGACAACAATTCTAGAAAATACTGCAGGTGCATTTTTTAATCCAAAAGGCCTAACCTTATAAGAAAATGAGCCAAATTCACATACAAATGTTGTTTTTTTCTAATCCTCTTTAGCTATTGGCACTTGGTTATAACCTGAGAATCCATCTATAAATGAGTAGCATTCATGTCCTGCCACCTCATTTAACATTTCATCTGCATAAGGAGTTGGAAATGGGTCTGTCAGTGTCACTTTATTTAGCTCTCTGCAGTTGACACAAATTCTTAGTTTGGTCAGATCATCTTTCTTAGGTTGGAATACCAATGGACTTGCCCATTCTGATTGGTCAATAGGGTAGATGATGCCTACTGCAAGCATGTTATCAATTTCCTTTTTTACTATCTGTTTGTAATTGTGAGATAGCTTATATGGCATTTTCTTCACAGGTCGAGCATCAGGTTTAGTGTCAATCTTCATTTCTCCCATTTCATGGACTAAACCTTTGAGATATGTATAATCTCTAGCAAATGCATCCTGGAACTCTTTTAATAGGTTCACTACTTCTGTGGTCTATTCTTCATTCCAGTAGTCTCCAATCTTGGCCATTTTTGGTTGGTCATCATTTGAGATGTCGACTTCTCTGGTTTTGACTTTAGCATCTATCCATTCTGGATCTTTGGCTTCATTGATTGGTCGACTTCCTTCCTTAAACTGCGATAATGTGGCAGGAAAGTCACCTGCAGTCATTCTGTCAGT
Organism: Pseudotsuga menziesii; assembly: GCA_001517045.1. Taxonomy (NCBI): domain Eukaryota; kingdom Viridiplantae; phylum Streptophyta; class Pinopsida; order Pinales; family Pinaceae; genus Pseudotsuga; species Pseudotsuga menziesii. The sequence goes on from LPNX010168022.1 coordinate 267,318, forward strand.
TTCCTCTTTGTCGGTTGTTTCAACTTTAAGCACTGTACGAATAGGTTTGGTCATTTTGACATGGTTTGATTTCCATCTAAAGCTTTTCCCTTTTGTATTTTTGTTTTCTAATTGTAGTCTTGTTGACTGTGGTATTGTCTTGGTTTGTATATTGTTACAATTCATTGTCTGTCGATTATCTTTTAAGGGTTTGTTTTCTGTCAGCTGTATAAATTCTTTAATCTGTTTTGCTGTTTCGACCAAGTTTTCATTTTGTGGTATAAAGTTGAAATCTTTAATGAAGTTTTCTCTAATTTCATGCCATAAGAATGTTTCACCCCTAGCTTCTTCCATTTTATACCATTTGTTTGGTAAATCGGTGAGGGTTGATGGAAACAGGTGTGGCCATGTTCGTTCATCTTTGTATCCAAGTTTTCTCCATTCTTTTTCACATGTCTTTATATGGTCTTCTATATTCTGACCTTGAGTGAATATTGGTATCTGAGCTTGTTTGGTTAACTTATTTCCTCCAAATCTTGATACAAAGTAAGTTGAAGCTGTTGTCCAGGTCTGCAGTCTTGTGTAATGGGTATCCCACCATCTAGTAGCTTGTCCTATAAAAGTTTCTACTACACTTTGTAGTCGACCATGTTCACCAATAATTTTGGAAACTTGTTCTATGTGCATGACTGGTGATTCTCTTTCCTTATATCTTGGTACTTGTGTAGTATTTACATTGATAGGTTTTAAAGTAGGGTATTCCCTAATTTTCTTCTCAAAGATTTTTGGGACAATGGACACTATGAAGCACTATTGGGTGGACCTTTTATGTACCTTTTGGATAGTCCAACACCCTCTTGCTTGTGTTTCGTAGTTCTCGACTTCCCAATCATATAATTCTGCGTCTGAATTATAACCAATTGAGTCTTGATTACCTAAGTAAAGTTCACCATATGTGTTAGGTTCTGTGTAATCTTCATTATTCTATATCTGATAAAGGTGTCGGATATCAACTTCTTTGTCGATAGGTTCTACCCAAGGTTCTCCTTGGGATGGATGAATAGGTACAATGACCTTTTGTCTATTTCCTTTTAATTTGATTCTCTCTTTGTCCAGGGATATCGATGCTTTCATCTTTCTACCCCAAGGTCGACCGACTAACGCTGGGAAGGAACTGGATCCTTCCTTAGGGTCCATGATTTTGAAGTCGACTTTGGTCGATATTCCTTTTATAGTTGTATCAACATTTTTCCAGACTCCAATAGGTTCAATTAGGCCCTGGTTGGCTAGTTTCAAGTATATACCTGATTCATATAGTCGAGGTCTGCCCATTTGTTCCCAAGTGTCACGAGTCATGATGTTTACTTGTGATCCAAAGTCGAGCACTACTTGTTAGACATGGTATCCTTCAATTTCCAGGTCGACAAGTGGGTCGGCATCACTTTTATCTTTTTTATTTAAACTGCATATATTCTTTGTTTGTTTTTCAATGTTGTTGTGTTTTATTTCATATAGCAAATCGATGAACTGGGATACTGAGTTGTCTTTTTGTACAAGCTGTATTAATTCTTTTATTGTGTTATGTCGATTGTCATTAGCCTCTTCCTATTAATTCTTGCACATGATCCAGGAACTAGGAATCAAAATCATCAAAGAATAATTAACAAATACTCATGAATTGGAAATTATCGGATCCAGAATTGGTTTCCTCTCTGTATATTTAATAAACAATAAAGGGTTACAATTCCAATTCTGAGAAATGGATTAACTCCATGAAGAATTCGAATACCTAAGGAGACAATTCAAATTTAGTGAGTGAGTCTAGCTTAACTGACTCTCAACCATGCAATCTCACTTAGTTAACCACTTGACTAAAACCCTAATTGACTCACCAAACCCTAACTGAAGTCGGAGTGCAATAAATGACTGAATATCAACTGAAGGAGATCAAACACATGTCATAGCAATCCAGCCATCAAGTGCTAGTCTTGCATGACTCCAATGAACCCTGATGAAGTTAACTGAAGCTGAACTGACCATCAAAAGTTGGTGGAGGCGCCTTGTTGACTCCATTTCATTAAATAATAATAAATAATCATTAAATAATATATTTAATGAATGGAGGCACCTTAACTGACTGTAACTGACTGGTTGAACTGATTGTAACCACCATTTAGCAATTGGGTGCATTAATATCACTCAGATCACCCCCAGAGTGCTCCAGTTAGCCTCCTTGACTATAGGTAGGTGTGGGTGTGACTAGATGATGGAAATTAATGCTCCACTGATGTCAATTAAAATTAGGATAGTGGTTTAACTAGGCCAATTTGACCGAAAGAGTGTGTATGATGGTAAATGTCTCCAACACCCCCCCTTAAGCTATACTTAGGAAGAGTTAGAAAACATAGATGCATAAAAATTCTAGGGCCCTGGAAACAAAGGCCATAGGTCACCCTATACAATAAAGTAACTACTTAATATAACCAAGGAAATGGGGAAAACCTCATGGGAAAAATACCCCCCCTCAAACTAAGCAGTAAATCAAGAATTGGTTCTTCTATGCAGCAGCATCCTGAGACTGTGCATGTGAACCTATGAATCCAAAATAAATGAATATGTCTAGAGGAATCTTCCACTTTGGAAGAAAAACAATGCACTCAACTGAATCAGAAATATAAACAGCTGCACGGTGAAAACTGGACCCATGTAGAGCAACTGAAATCATCTGAAGAGAGAGCAAAGGTTATTGAGGATTCAAACCATGTGTGGAACACTCAAGAAAATAATATGTTGCAGCCCTGAACAGAAAACCATGAGTGGTAAAATCATCCCCAAATCTTAGGAGCAAGTGTCCAAGCGGATGCAGAATGTCTTCCTCTTTACTAGTTCTGTGAGGAGATGAGCTTGTGACCAAAGGTAGAGAATCCCTGGGACTCTGGAGAGCGAATGATTGAGCTCCATAATCTAATATAGATTCTAAAATAGCTAGTGAATCACAAAATAAAATATCAGCAACCTCATAAGAGGAAACTAACACCAAATCCCCAGCAGCAAAATTGAAGAAGAACTGCGGTACTTGATTTTTCACACCGGAATTGGTGAGAGCAGCTACAAGCATGGCTGAAAGCTCTTGGATTTTAAAATATGAAAAAAATAATATCAGATATAAATAATTTCACAACAGATCCAAAGCTATGAAATGAAATAAAATCCCCAGTAGCAGTTTTGTAGGAGACTTGCGGTACTTGTTTCTTCACACTGTTGATGAGAACAGCTACAAGTAGTACTGAAGGTTTATGAACCTGAAATTTTGAACCAAGAAATATCAGATCAGATCCAAATAAGATCATATCAGATCCAATAAGGTTCATATCAGATCCAAAATTATGGTCAACCGAGACGGTGGATGCACAGTTTTCTTCTTCTTCAAAATTCTGAATTTTGGTGCATGCAATCCTGCAGAAATTTGTTGGAAGATCTATATCATGGGGAGTGAATGTGTCACTCTTATAATCTGATATTTCTTCCAAAATATCCAAGGTATTACATATTTGCACACCAGTAGCAACATTAGAGGGAGAAAAATCAAATTTCTCTTCACTTTCAGAAGCAATTACTGGTAAATTTTGCACAGAATTCAAAGGAAAATCACTGGTGAATGTTTGCATGGAAGTGCATCAGTGTTTTTCTTCAATATCAGAGATTCGAATGTCTTCTTCTATTTCAGCAATATGAGAAGATGAGATATCAGATATCTCATGAACTTCCAGAGCATCAGGAGAAGGAGTCACTTCATGGAGACTTTCTTCAATTCGAATTGAATGTGTAGAAGATTCTGCTTCATCTTCATCTTGAACAACTTCATCAAAGAGAGTAGAGGCCGAGACTTTTGAGTAAAGAACTCTTGTGGTGCTGGCTATAATCTCCAAAGTAATATTATGATCCTCATTGTGCTTGCCAAAGGTTTTGTCCAATATTGTCCAAACTTCCTTTGGGTGTTCAACAGAACCAAGAATAAGGTAGTACAAGCTAGGATCAAGGGCCAGACCTATTGCTCAAAAAGCGCTATCACTGTCATTTATCCAGTCATTCTAATTCTCATAAGACTCTTTTCCAAGTCCAATAGACACCTCATAGAGACCTCGTCTCTTCAGAGATGCAATCATCTTCAACTTCCATTCTGAATAGCTTGTGAATGGGGTGAGAAGAGGGATTGATGAGTCCATTCGAAGTTGTACCTGTTAAGACCTGCAAATCAAAACAAAAGGGGCACCATAAGGTCGAACAGCCTGCACATTTTAGGCTTTCATCACACCCAGCATAGTCAATCAAGCAAGCTTGATCAACAAGTTCTTTACTTCGGATATTGAGTGGTAAGCCTTGGCTTCTGGTGCAGTGCCGAATTTTTGAGATATTGCTCAAATTTCATGGAGAAATCTGTCAAAAATATTGTTTTTGAGAGATTGATCTTCATCCTGCCGTAAGCTCTGATACCATATTAATTCTTGCACATGATCTAGGAACTAGGAATCAAAATCATCAAAGAATAATTAACAAATACTCATGAATTGGAAATTATCGGATCCAGAATTGGTTTCCTCTCTGTATATTTAATAAACAATAAAGGGTTACAATTCCAATGCTGAGCAATGGCTTAAATCCATGAAGAATTCGAATACCTAAGGATACAATTCAAATTCAGTGAGTGAGTCTAGCTTAACTGACTCTCAACCATGCAATCTCACTCAGTTAACCACTTGACTAAAACCCTAATTGACTCACCAAACCCTAAATGAAGTCGGAGTGCAATAAATGACTGAATCTCAACTGAAGGAGATCAAACACATGTCATAGAAATCCAACCATCAAGTGCCAGTCCTGCATGACTCCAATGAACCCCGATGAAGTTAACTGAAGCTGAGCTGACCATCAGAAGTTGATGGAGGCGCCTTGTTGACTCCAGTTCATTAAATAATAATAAATAATCATTAAATAATATATTTAATGAATGGAGGCACCTTAACTGACTGTAACTGACTAGTTGAACTGATTGTAACCACTAGTTAGCAATTGGGTACATTAATATCACTCAGATCACCCCCAGAGTGCTCCAGTTAGCCTCCTTGACTATAGGTAGGCATGGGTGTGACTGGATGATGGCAATTAATGCTCCACTGATGTCAATTAAACTTAGGATAGTGGTTTAACTAGGCCAATTTGACCGAAAGAGTGTGTATGATGGTAAATGTCTCCAACACTTCCTATCGTGCAAATTCTTTGAATACATTTTGTTGCCTCTTTATATGTTTGTCTTTATTTAAGTGGATCGGGGTAGACATTTTTCTCTTTTATTTTGTTGATTCTTGGGTTATCACTTCCTGTTTTTGTCCCTGGTCGGGTTACAATATGCAAATTATTTGTATTTAGTACATCATTTTTTTGCACACACGACAAGACATTAACATTTTTCTTTTTATTTATTTTTTCCAGCATGGTAGGGCAATCCTCTAGTGAGTGATCTCCTACTCCACAATGAGTACAAAATTTGATGTCAGTTCTGTCCTTGTATGGACAATCTACATATCAATGTCCCTCCTTATAACATGTTGTTGAGGCCTGAAAATTCACAGGAAACAACAGCAAGGGATTCTCCCCAGTCAACGTTCCCAACTGGCCCGTGACTGTTTGGTATAGGGAATCCGACCGGTTTGTGGTCGGGATACCATGGGTCAAGTAACAAAAGGGTTTACCAGTTGCGGCCCGATCCAACGTATGTTTTGTATTTTTTGACTTAATGTATGATATGCACGTGCCTAGTTAACCATGCAGGGTGATAAAGATGCAAAGAGTAGTCACAATGTGATGCGCAGGTTCTTACCTCTCGTCTTAGAACTCACAAGCATCCAAATCATACAAGAAACTAGATACTAACTAAACTATCTCTAGAGAGCTGGATTAATTCACGAGTAATGAAATACTGTTCATGTGTTATGGCAAATCACAGATAGCTGTTCTTATAACCAAACATATAAACATGAATAAAGTATACATGATAAGATAGCTCATCAACAGTTAAAACTCCCATTACTCATAGTGGAAAACATCACAAAGGTACTGAAGAAACATTCAGGAAAGAACATAGGTTCAAGAAGTTAGAACACTCTTACAACTAATGAGACACAGCTGAAAACAAAATAGTTCACATTCAACATTGCTCATTTAATCACAATGATACATTCCACATAGCACTTCCTCCAATAGGCAAAATTTGCAGTCTCTGGTTGTAAAACGAAATAGTTCCTCTTACAAGCATTAAGTTACAAGTTTTTCCAGGGAAAAAGCCCCCTGTCACTTCTAACTTTCAAATATTTAAACAAAAACAGTAGACCGCTTGGGTTCCCCCAAATGTGTCACTTTTCGGTTCTTTGAACGTTTCATATCCCTCCTTTTCATCCTTTCTACGCAAGCTCATTATCGGCTGAGTAACTGACGGACCTTTCAAATCTGCACCTTTGTTGCTTTCAATTTTTTTTCTTTTACTTTTCCTGCGCCCCTTGAGATCCTATCTCCTATCGGTACCTTCGCGCCGCGGCAATATGAACCGTCTTTTGGATCTCCCTGCAATTATTCAACGTGCATCATTCACCGGGATTGTATTTTGAAATAAAACATCAAATTAAACCAACTAAAATGGCTAATCCACAAGAAATGGCCGGGTGCACTACTGTCATGAGAACTTGACAAATGCCGACACTACCACCTCACCTTCCAACGGATTTGAAACTAATCAGCAGCCAGGAACGCTAACATCAGCGGGGTAAATTCATCCCCATCCGCATAAGCAGGTCCTAAAAGGTAACAGGTGCCACGAAAACATCAACAATATCGGAGTCGGAAAAGATATGACCTAAGACATGGGTGGGGAAGTTCTCATTCGGAAGTTGGAAGGACATCGACATCGGAAGGCGAAAGCTTTGCACAGCCGCAACGGCAGAAGAGAAACGACTACGGACAAGCGACTAAAAGACTGATACGCATCGGCGGGTGGAGCGCTTTACACTTCGGGTGGCTAGTTACTTTGGGAGCCGCAATGACGGAAAAGGGACAGACTACGGCATGTGACACGCATTGGAGGGCAGAGCGTTTTACACTTCAGGTGCTTAGCTACTTTGGGAGCCTCCACGGCGGAAGCAAAAAAGGACAACAGCCTCCAATCTAAGTGACCAAAAACTTTAAATTTGGCAGCGATTGAAACTGTTTCACCTCTCAAACAGCGTTTTGCAAAGGACAAAAGGCCTGACCCATTTTCAACTCAGCAAAAAAAACTCTAAATCTGCGATCTACAATAATTCCAATGTGAGCAATTTTAGAAAACCAGGACGAAAGATAATCCTCAAAAACCATCCAAAATCAAAGCACGACCAAAGGGTTCAAGGATCCACACGATTAAAAACCACACTAAATCATGAGGAGGGGACCAAAATTTAAGAAATTTGGGGAAAACAGTTGCAGCTGCAACACATGTAAAGCATTGGATGGGTCGATGTGGTCGGTTGTCTCGATTTCCAGAGAATCGACCTCTACCTCCATAGCCTCCACATCGATTGTCATACTGGTGTTCGTATCTTCGACCATCATATCTCTGATTGTTCTGATCATTTGGTAAGTTGTTTTGCTCATTATTTTGTGCAACTACAGTGGTCTGGTAGACTGCATGATAATTCTGTCGGTTCTTCAGGTTCAGATGGCAGTCGGCTATGTTATGATGTTTCGCAGATTGCACACCAAGATGCCTTGCCGTTCGTTCTTCATGTTGAACGGGCAGTCTTTTGTCGAGTGGTCCCCATGCTCTTGGCAGATGTCGCAAAAACATTTCATCTGCACGAATTGAATGTCCCGTCAGCTAATTTCCTATCGACAGTTGTCTTTTGTGTGTCCGGCCATCGAGCACTTCGTGCACCAGATATCCTTATTTTTTAGGTTTAATTCTTTTAAGGACTTCTATACGATCTCAAGTTGTTCTTCTATTCTGTGATCAGTGGAGTATGCTGGTATGTCCTCATCCATTTCCACTTGAAGAGCTTTTGTAAGTGCATCTTCATAAGACTTGAATATTTCCAGACTTATGTGTCGCGGATTTTCTGAGATAAACCTGCAAGAAACCATTGGATTAATAATTGTTAATCTATAACATAGTCTAGTTGGCTAAGAAGGTCTTTCCATGCTTATCATAATCGCGGACAGTTTCTCCTGGCTTCTGCGATGTTGTTTTTAATTTCTTTGCTGCTAGATGTTTTACATCTGGAGTTTTGAAAAATGATAGAAATTGTGCTTTGATATCGGCTTCGGTTGCTCGAGGTTGTCTTTAAGAAAATGTCATATACCAAGTTAATGCCCTTTTCCTCAAGCCACCGGCGAACTATGCCATCTGCCTGTCTTCGTCCGTAACTTGGTTAGACTCACAGACGAACCAGTTTTGTCTGGGGTCCTCATCCCCCTCATATAGAGGAATGTGTGCTGACTCGTGACCAATGTCGAAATCACTGTCACTGTTTTCAGGAGGTGGCGGTGGTGGAGGTGGGGGTGGGGGTGGTGGGGTTATTTGCTTATTCCTCACTGCAGAACTATTGTCAACGGAACTTTCATCTTCGTCGGTTGTTTTTGTCGTTTCGTTTTCGACTAGTAGTCAGTTGATTTCGACTTCTTCTATCAATGTCCAACTGCAGCTACATGTCCACAGTTCTGAGTGTTCTATGTCCTCCAAAGCTATATTTGGCAGGGGGGTGCTCCTTCATGTGTTAGTAAAAGTAAATGGATACTTCGGTTGGAGGGTACCCCTTGAAAGGTAACCCAATTTCCTTCTTCTAGTCGACAAATAATGAGGTGTCTTCTAGTGTATGTCTCATATTCTAGTCGGCTCCATATACCAAATTCACCAGCTCCTAGTCGGAGGTCCTCTTCGACAATAGTTTGTATCCGGGTACGCGGATTCAACGGAGATAGAGTTGTTCCTTCTTGGGGAGCTCTTAATTGGAGAGCTTCTGGCTGCTTTATCCACAATTCTTCTTCCATAGGGGACGCCTCTTCTTCCATGCCTTCTTCTTGTCGGTCATGACCCGACTCTAGCGGATTTCTTTCCTGGTCGGTCGCCCTAGTACTCATTCCTCTATGCAATACTAAGGCTCTTTCTCTTCTTTCTTCCCTCCTTTGTTGTCTCTCTTCCCTCTCTATTTTTTGAACATCCGACATACCTTTGTGTGATACTATCTTCTTGATTTCCCTTTTGGTTGACTTCTCGTTACTGGTGATTGGTATCTGCTTCTAGTCGACTAGAATCCACTCCACTTTATCCTGACATATGACCAGCATTCCCCCCATAGCCTACCCGACGCTTTAGAAAGTGGTCTACTTGCTTAGGAAGTATTCCCACTCCCTTTTTGCAATGAATTTTTCCCACCTATTTTGCTTTTTTGCCCAGTTAGGGTTTAATGGTGGTCCGTGAAGTGATGGACAAGGTTCGACAATATGACCCACTCCCTTCTCAATCAGGAACTTAAACAGCAAGGTCGGTAAGGAACACAGAAATTACTCGGTGAGGTCTGTGTAAAATTTCTCCTTGATGGTTTATACCGAAGTTCTGTCTTCTATTGCTTGCTCCTCGTAGAAGTCATCGACGATTTTTTCGAACCACTCCGACAAGTTTGTTCTTCCCCCACGAATCAGTTTTTCTAGCAACTATTGATCTTTAGTCCCTTCCAGCTTTTTCATCCAGGGGTTTCTTTAGAAGTTGGGGCACTGATTCTACAAACTTCTCATGTGTCTCTGTAAAGAATCTCGCTTTTGCTTATGCGGTTGTTAATTTATTTCTTCGTGCATAATTCTGAAAATAATTTGCAATTTTACATTCCCACCAGTCATTAATCTCCTGTTCTGATATCATCTGTTTGCATACATCTCAGACATGTACTACCAACAATGAAACCAATGTTGTAATCTCACAGATCACATAAGGTTACCAATAATACAGACTAAAACATACATACATAACGGAGACAAGAGATAAGAACAAGTAGATGAATTAACAAATTATATTAACATGAATGGGTCCATACAATACAGAGAACTGAACCGAGTTCTCTTCTAGCTCAACAGCCTAATATATATGATTTACAAACAATTACAAAATAACTACCTATCAGTTCGGTGAACCGACACGACCTTAGGTGGCCGACCTAATCTCTAGTTTAGTCGGTTGACCGACGTATTTGGCTGATCGACTAAGTCAGCTATCGTTCAAGTCGACTTACCGAATTGCTCCTCCAACAGGTGTCGACAAGAGCAGGGCATTGGTCGAAGAGAAATGTTATTGGCCAGGATTTCCAATGGACGTGGATAGATGGGTCCAACAATGCAAAATATTCCAACATGCTAAGGGAAAAAGTCAAAACACGGGGTTATATGTACCATTTTCAATATCGATTGTTCTGTGGGAGCACCTTAGCATGGATTTCGTGTTGGGGTTTCCAAGGACACATCAAGGAGATGACTCCATATTTGTGGTAGTCGACATGTTCTATAAGATGACACACTTTATTCTTTGTTGGAAGACAAGCGATGCCACAAGTATTGTTGTTTTGTTTTTCAAAGAGATTGTGAGATTACATGGACTACCAAAGAGCATAACTTTGGACGGAAATACTAAATTCATGGGTAATTTCTAGAGAACCCTATGGAAAAAGTTGAATACAAAGTTGCAGTTCAGTTCTACATATCACCTACAAATTGATGGAAAGACTGAAGTCCTAAATCAAAGTTTGAGAAATTTGTTGAGGTGTCTCACAATTGACCAACCTAAAAAATGGGAAAATGTGTTGGCACACACAAACTTTGCATATAACAATTCACTTAATCGATCGATGGGAATGAATGCATTCTAGATCATGCAGGGAAGAAGTTTGCATGGAGTAGACGACTTGACTGAATTGCCGACCAGGATGCAAAAGAGTCCAAATGTTCAATCGTTTATTGAACACATGAAGGAAGTATATGATCAAGTTAGGTGATGACTTGATAAAAGCAATGTGGCATAGAAGTTGAGAGTTGACTAAAGAAAACAACTGCATTCATTTGCAGAAGGTGATTTGGGGTATACACACCCAAAGAAGGAAAGGTTCCTAAGGGGGACATACAACAAGATGAGGCTAAAGAAAATAGTCCCTTGTAAGATCCTTAAAAATATTGCAGACAATGCTTATATATTGGTGTTACTTGAGGAGTTGAACATTTCGTCAATGTTCAATGTTGTCGACTTATACAAGTATGAAGAAGGGTCAACTAGTGGGGAGGAACCAACCATCGACTAGCAAAATCAAGTATTGAGCCGACAAGAAGAGCAGATTGCAAAAGTTCTGGAAGAACATGATGTCATTCGGATGCATAGTTCCAAGAGAAAAGAGTATTTATTTTGATGGGAAGACAAGGGATTCGAGGAAGCTACCTGGATCCCGAAAGAAGAATACACACAACTTGCAGACCAATCAAGTTCTTCTTCTCAACCTAGGGAGACTGATGCATGGGTATCATGACCCAGGTTAGATAGTCAAGTTTAGGAAACGAGAGTCATCTAGAGGAGAGGCCAATGACGTCTAGACAAATAGAGATCTGGCGGTCGAGGCTAGAAGAGTCAACCAACCAACTGGAAGTGGACCAATTGAGGCGAAGATCAGTCGTGGAGGGAATGTAATGAATAATTATATATTGAATGACTTAATGATGTGTTGATGATGATGTAGACGACCAGTCTAGTAGTTATGGCACCAAGGAAGAGGGTAGTTGCAGAAGTTAATGAGCAGTTATGGCGATTGTTGAACCAGGCCAGGTGGCTCAAGGAGAAGAACTAGTTGCAGGATATTACCAAGGAAGGTGTGAATTGCTTGTAAATCTCTAGACGCTTCTAGAAGAATATTTGGCCAGACCATGGAGGCTATAAATACAAGATAGCGAAGAAAGGAGGAGTTGTCCCCTATGCAAGAAAACTCATTGTGTATTACTGTATTGTTGATTGTCAATTCGACTGTAACATAGCATCAATTTCGGTTGTAAGCTTTCATGTAATTTAAGCATTCTGAATTGAATATAAGCCATAATTCTTGGCAATTGCGTTTGACTCTGACTATGCGTGGGTGTTCACTTCATTTCGTTACATACTTTGATATGACAACGCCTTTCTGTGGTTATCAAAAAGAAAAACACAATTCTAATTCAAGTTAAGAAATTAATCATTGTGTATAATAATTATGGAAGGAACATAAGATTTCAAATTCAAATTTTTAGAATCATTCATTTTCTCACGTACCAATTGTCCACAAGCTCGTCGATAGACACATTTCTTCGTTTTATATTTGGACTAAGGTAGTTCATCCAATGTAGTCTGCAACTCTTTCGTGCAAATCAAGTTCCATGCTATTTTTCAATACTCGTTATAAATTTTTTAAAAGCAAGACAAAATAAAACCATAGTTCAACCTGGGTGAGTGAGAACCTGCTTTGAGTGGAACTGAACTCCATCCTCCCTCTACTCCATTATTCTCAATATCTTCTTCGTTAGTCCAAGCCATGCGCCCCCTTCTTTCGAACATCGAGGAGGTCTACCCATCGTGGCAAAGTATTAGCAGCTCTTATTCCATGGTAATAGCGGGTTAGAATATAATAAATACCAAGCTACTACCCAAAAATTTACATAAATCTCGTCCTCACGTATCAATTAATTGCTAATTTTGTGGATGAAATGAACATCACGTGGCCAAAAATGGACGCAAAGGGTCCATTTGATGTAACGTACAAGTCTCTTTAGTGATTCTATTCCATTAGTTTTATGGGATAAATTTCTATCTCAACTTGTAGTTGATTGAAAAAGACGGAAGAGAAAAAATCATTTTTATTGTCGATTGTTTAATCATGAATATGGTGATGTCACATCTTTAAAAACTAAGGACCTACCATGGAGTCAGTATTGTTGTGGACTAGTAAGTATGTCTGTTTTTTTTAATAGACTGAAGGGAGAGGTTGATAAAAGTATATTGTTTAAATTAGTTTTATGGTAAAAATTATTAAAAAAAAAAATTTATAGGTTTTTTTGTTGTTGTTGGTGAAATGGTGGGACCTCTTGACTAGCAAGTTTTCCATTGATTAAGTTACCACGGACTAGGGGTATTAAGTTACCACGGACTAGGGGTATCTAAGCAAAAACACTTGGGGATCGCACCCGCCCTGGACCGCACCAACTCTTAACATGGTTGGATTTTTTGGTAGCCGTGGTATTAGAACCGAGGACCTTTCAGCTTAGGGGCCATCTAAACCATACCCCACCACCAACAATTTTACATCTTATGAATTTAAGAATTTAAGAGCACCTGAGTGGGCCTAATGGTTAAGAGCATGTGTTATCTCCCTGGAGGTCACAGGTTCAAAACCGGCCGGGGGTAGGGATGCTCATTTGGCCTGTTGTGACAAGGCTTGAAGGGTAGGCGACCCCACCGGGACGTCTCGGCCCCTGCTAAGTCACAAGTTATTGGTATATCTGGCTTGCAGGCTATTGGATATACTCTTGGGAGATTGTTGTTCCCATGGTTAAAAAAAATTTAAAAATAATAATAATTATTATTATTATTTATAGTTTATATATCGATAACAAATCTATTTAACTATTTATCTATAAATATAACTTAACATAAAGAGATACTTATTATCTATAATTATTCACTACTATAAATTAAATAATTCTGATAATATTATATACATTTAATATGCTGTTATGATTCCTTTACACACTTTTGTAATACAAACTTTTAAACTATTTACCAAAACATGTTGAGAGAAATCATAGGTTAAAAAATAAAAAACCATTATAATATTATTCAACTATCTTGGTATTGTCTTCCTATCTCCAATTCTAATCCTATTTAATTATATTAACGGAAAACAAGTCTAAAATCGATTGCATTCCAGTGAGTAAATAAATTACCATCTCTGAAATATCATGTGATGTCTCATTCATTGTCAAAAGACATTAAAACTTAAGAACAGATCATCCAAAGTTCTTAAATGCTGAAAACAACAACGGTCTTTGACTTTGTTTTCCAAGCATCCAATAATTACTTTTCCATTCGACGATTTGCACTAATCAGACGACTTTGTTTGCGTGAGCTTTCACATCACGCATTGCTAGTAGTCCGATTAGTGCAAATGGTTGAGTGAAAAGCTAACTCCATTGTAACAGTAGTAGGCAGTTCTAAAATTACACTTTTCTATCCAAAAATGTTAGATCCATATATGTTCTGAAATTTGTGTTTATGTTAATCTTTAATGCCAAAGAGTTGTGCATACTAATATTAAAAACAAGGAAATATAACTTTCACAATACACATGAACACGAAGTTGTTTTAATTGGTGACGACACTCCGTTCTGGCTTGGATACCCAATAAAATTATGATTTTTTTTGCGAAAAAAAAAACTGTTTACCCTCGGGTTACTCCTCAGCATGGTGGTAGTTGTGGGTTTCACGTAATGCATAGTTGAGCCATGTGATACTATCTAATCGAAAAGACAATTTTACATAATTTTACAGGATGTTAAGTGTATTTATATTATATATCAATATAGATTCATTTTAATTAAGTGTATTTATATCAATATAAATTCATTTTAATTCCGGATTTATTTTATATGTGATTAAATTTATTGTTTAATTGATTTTTTAATTTTAATTTTATTTGAATATATTTTTCTTTACTTTTCACTTGAAATTACAATTGATATTGTACAAGTTTTATTTATTTGATACTTCATTTTTTTTATTGAAATTTAGTATATGTTAACTCTACATTGAACAAGAATCTTGTAATTTTTTTTGAGATTATGTCTTTTTTTTAATTTCAACTTTAATCTAGGTTTCATTATGATTTCTTATTATGATTTTTTAGTTTATTCTGGGTTTTAATTATTGTAGTTTTTTTTGGAGATTATGTTTTTTTTCATTTCAAATTTAATATAGGTTTCATTATAATATCTTGTTATGACTTTTTAGTTTACTAACTTTAGGGTTGGGATTTGTTTTACTTAATTATATAGCCGACATTATTAATTTCTTTGTGTTCTAAAAAATATGGTGTTAAATATATTAATAAAGCCTAATGTTGTACACCTTATCTCCGCTGAGTGTCCCGAAGATGAACCTTCATCTATAAGGTTGAAACATTGATAGATGAAATTGATACTGCTATCATTGTGAGTACCACTCCTGTAACCCACCTAGAACTAAAAACTTTTTATGTTGTGGAAAGACATTATTTTATAAGTTACTGTTATGTTTGATGTTGTTGACCAAGGATGATCAAGGATGATTGCAATTCAATATTTCATTATTTAATAATTAAAAGAAGAGACACCTATCCAAAGAAGACTGTTGAAGAGTGTTCACTAACCCACTACGAGGAATGATCTAGTCTAAAAGGAAAAAATGACAAATGGCAGCAACGACATTCACTTTCTACATGATGCAGGAGGCAACATCCCTATAATTGTGGTCATGTTCCCAAGAAAGGAGGAACTGAGCAGATGTCTCATTAAATGAAAAACTGACCCAAAGGTATATGCAAGCACATATATATCCATTGAATGGGCATGAGGCTCACTACATTTCTACACACTAGAACCTTGTGGATTGCTGCACATTGAAAAGTTAGGCACACAAGAGGAATTCGATGAGGGGAAAACTAAAGTGAATTACTAGAGTATTGATTGCGAGCATAACTGTTGAGTTACAGAGAGGACAGAACAAGCCTCTACACAGTATCTTCGTCCTGGTGGTTCAATGAACAGGATCGGGTCTCCTAAAGCAAGTAATTTTGACTGCTTTCAGGAGACGGTTGGGAGGAACGGTCTTCTTTGGATATTTGTCCCCTTCGAAAGTTAACATGTTCTATATTGTTCTGGTTTATTATCTTTAATTCATTATCTATTTATTTCTGAAGGATTTTATGAATGATGAAAGTTTCCAAAAAAGGTAGGAAAGTTTTTATTCCTGTGAATTATAAGTTAAGATGAATTCTACTACTAAAACAATTTTCTATAGTAGGAATCATAAACTATATTTTATTATTACTTGGAAACAATATTATTTTACTACATATATATCTTCAGCTAACATCAAGTATTATGCATGTAAATGGTTAGAATTCCTTTATTTTCTTATAAACCCATACAAAGGGGTTAAACAGAGCTATCATCGGCATCATTGGAAAAGTTTTCCTGTCTATTTGTTTTAACTGAACACAGATTCTTTTTACAGTTAGGGCTTGCCCATAACTAAACACCGTAAAGTTATTAAACCTGCCAAAAACAACATATCTAATTTAAAGACGCAATGGCTTCCAGCTGAGGGTTCAAGATTCATAAAAGTAAAAATACTTAGGAATAATAACAATTATTTAGTATCAATTTCATTCAAGCAAAAGGCTTATTGTTTTTCAAAAACGATTTAGGGTTTGTACAGTATTAGAAAACAAAACAAATTCAACACGTTATTTTAACAAAGGTCAAGGGTTCGAGGCCTGTAAGGCGAAATTTTCCAAGAAATTTATTAAATAACTGAAGCCTACAACGAAAACACCCTAAGCTTAAACAACAAAGAAATTCCATAACCATTTTAAAACCTAGAATGGGTCATAACCAAGTTAAAAACCATAATAGTATTATTTTTTTAATAAAGGCATGAATGCAATAGTCGTAACCAAGCAAACAAATATTAATAAACAAATTAATCAATATACATATTAGCACAATTAAACAATATAACAATTATACCAAGTAGAACCAAGAGCTTCGAAGGATTTTAAACAAAATAACAACGAAAATTGCAGTAACTATTTTTCTTATAAACCTTGACAAAATTTATAGTAAGAGTTTCAAATGATCGTAATACAACTTCCCAAACAGACTCCATGGTCTGTAAACAAAGAGGGGAATTTTAAAAAAAAAATCTCTGTATAAACCCCTATCATAGCCTGCAGGCCTATAAACAACTTACTTCTCTGCTATTAACAAGAGCGTTTATCGGCAAACAGAGGAGGCATGTTGAAAGCCTTGTATTCTCCCAAATGAAGACAGACCAAAAGGGAAACTTTGTTCTAGCTTTAATTTCACACCTTAGACCGTCAAGGACCATAGGGTTCCAAGGCTCATAGGTCTTACCAGGACCTTTACGACGCCAATTACCCTCGATTGAGATCACTATTCCAAGACAAGCAGCAACTATCGAAACCCCCTGCCAATCAAACATTGCATAGAGGTTAAACTATGAAAAATGGCTTTTGACATTATAAAAAAATTTCATCAGACTAAAACAAAACTCTATGAAGGAGCAACTTACCCTAGCTTCAACTTTCTCTATGAATAAATCGGTGGTCGATCGAGTTCCTCCTTGTTCTCTTTCTAATGTTGGAAGGGTTGAGAGCCCTCAGCTCTCCTCCCAGATCCACAACATAGAAGTTTAAACCCTTTGGCTTTTCATTAGGGTTTTAACTCCTTTTACAACTGGATGGCACCATGAGTTTTCACATAAGCGCTTTAAAATTTTTAACCTACTTCCATGTGGATTATTTTTTAGTTACCCACTTTCTATAGTTGCAAAGTGAACTCATTGTTTTCCCTTAGTCATTTAAACATCACCTTGGTGTTTGTCACCTTAGGTTAGTTAGTTTTTTTAGGTTTGCAAGGGATGGGGCTAATCTTTCATGTAAAACAACTGCATTAATACATGTTAAAAAAATGCATTATCTTACATAAGCTAGGTAAGAACCCTGTAACCCTAGCATCGAAATATGGTTAGTAAGAAGAGGGTTTAAGATGTTAAACATGACAAATCCATCGTTATGGATTTACAAAATAAGCACACAAACTACAACATACGACAAGGTAGGCATGGCGCATTGACCTTTGAAACAAGTAAAATTTATCACAAGACTTAAAACTTGTACATTAGTATAGTGTTATACGAATTACAAATCAAGTCATCATATTCGAGTTGTTAAGTATAAGAGTTCACAGTTTTTCGTATATGTTAAGTCCTAAGTTTATAATGGGATATAGGGATTATAATATTTTCTTAAAAGCTATGTGAAACTAGGTTAGTTCTTATATTGATCTAAACACTCCATAACAAAAAAGAAATTATTATGGAATTTTGGAGTTGTTACATGTGGTATGAGAACACAGTTTCAAACATTAGTCATGGAGTTTGGCTCAACTCGCATTCTCAATACAAAAACAGGAAAACAAAATACTAACTTAGGTTTAAAATTTGTTTCTATACAAAAATATAAATATTTATTTTGCAGAAAATGGAAGGAGTAGAGGCATCTGCTAAGGATGGATCACATCATAATGAGAAAAATAATCCACATAATTTATACGTGGAACCAAATGATCACTCATCTGAATTATTTCAAACTGTAAAAGACTTAATGACTGAACTACAAAATGTTAAAAAAGATAATGAAATAATCCGAAGAGAACGGGAAGAATTAAATCAAATATTGCTAGATAAATTACATAATGAAGGAAAGAATTAAATAAAAGAACATGAATCATAATATGAAACTATATCCTACAAGAGTAAAGGTGAAAAGTTAAAATTATCTGATAATTAAAGTAATTCCTCATAAATAATGTTAGGTCACATAGAGAGAAACATAAATATTCCAGTTAAAGTAGTGACAGTTACAACAAAAAGAGAAAATCTAAACCGTACGAAGAAATTTCAGGAAATTTTAAGAAGATAAAACCCCAAATGTTTAATGGTGAGGTGGAAAAAGGAGAGGAAGCCGAGGCATGTCTGTCCAAGATGAAAAAGTATTTTCAAATCTATAATTACTCAGACAGCCTGAAAACTAGAACAACTATTTATAACTTAACCAGAAAAGTTGATAGATGGTGGTAGGATATAAAAAGAATGAGAAACATTATAGAAAAGTATGTAACTTGGTGGACTTTTAAGAAATACTTTAAAGGAAATTTTTTGTCTGAACAATATTACGAAGAAAGGGCTAAGGAATTTTATGATCTTAATCTAGGTTCAATGTCTATTAAGGAACTAAGTAGTAAATTTTTAAGTTTATTACGATATGTACCTTATATCATCGATGAAAAGCCTAAGATACAGAGGTTTCTGAGTTTTTTACCTTTTAGCTTCAAGGTCAGGATTGAATACGACACTCCAAAAACCCTCTAGGAAGCAATGAGGAAGGCTATTTTTTGTTATGAACAAAGAAGAAATAAAAGAGAAGGTGTACCTAATTGGAAGGTTAAAAGAGAAAATAATTTTGAACAAAGAAGAAAAAGCTTTAAGTCCAACAGAAATTTCAGAAATAATTCTCAAAGTTATCCTAAAAATACTTATCAGGGGACAAAATTTAAAAGTAATACACAACAAAATTTTACAACAACAAAGAACATTAAGTACCTCATAATAATGAACAAAGAGAACCTATAAAATCTTAGGAGTATCAGTGACCTCAGTATGCAAAGGACTGTCCAAACAGGAAGAGGAATTTTATCAATGTGCATACAAGACAATAAGAAGCAACTATTGGTGACATAGTGAACGAGATGCCCAGAATTAATGCATCCTTGGAGAATCGACAGGATGATCACCAAACATCTACGGTTGAAATATAAGGCATGATAAAGAACTAGCCCATTTATATTTTGATAGACCCAGGTGCTAGTTTAAGCTATGTGTAACCTAGTGTAGCAAAAAGTTGTAATTTGCATTTAACTAAGTTTGAAAAATCTTGGCTGGTTCAGTTAGCTATAGGAACCAAGAGAAATGTAGTTGGCTATGTTGAATATTGTGAAATGTTTATGTGCCAATTCAAAACTCAAGTGAAATTAAATGTATTACCTGAACGATCATATGATGTTTTAATTGGTATGGACTGGTTGGAGTAACACAGAGTAGTTTTAAATTTCTTTGGGAAAACATTTACATGCTTAAATGAAAAAGGAGAAACAATTATAGTGAAAGGAATACATAGGAATGTTTCGGTTAGATAGATTTGAGCTTTACAAATTAAAAATTATGTACGTAAATGTTGCAAAGTTTTTGTTGTATATGTAATGAAAGTTGAAGACATGAATAAAGAAGATAAATTAAAATTTGATGATATACCAATTTTAAAATAATTTTCAAATGTATTCCGGGAAGAGATTCCAGGATTACCTCTAAAAATAGAATTGGATTTTACTATTGAATTAGTATATGCAATTGTACCCAATTCAAAGGCTCATTACCAGATGAATATCCTAGAACTTAATGAATTAAAACTACAACTACAAGATTAATAGATAAAAATTACATTAGACCAAATGTATCTCCTTAGGGAGCACCTATCTTATTTGTTAAAAATAAAGAAGGTACCTTACGCTTATGTATAGATTATAGTTAGTTAAATAAGAGGACAATTAAAAACAAATATCCATTTCCCTGCATAGATGATCTGTTCGATCAGATACGTGGAGCAACGATATTATCAAAAATAGACTTGATATCCGGATATCATCAAGTCAGAATTAAAGATGAAGATATATTTAAAACTGCATTCAGAGCCCGTTACAGGCATTATGAGTTTGTAGTGATGTCATTTGGGCTAACGAATGCTCCAACATCTTTTATGTGTTTAATGAACAGTGTCTTAAGTAAGTATTTGCTTAAATTCGTAGTTGTCTTTATCGATGACATAATAATTTATTCAAAAACAAAAGAAGAACATGATGAACATTTATAGATAATATTACAAGTTTTAAGAGCACACAAATTGTACGCTAAATTCAGCAAATGTGAATTCTTTAAAGATAAAATACCATATTTAGGCCATGTGATTTCCAAAATGGATATCAGTGGATCCTGATAAAATAAGAGCAATAATGGAATGGAATTTTCCTAAGGATGTATTGGATGTACGATCGTTCATGGGGATTACAGGTTATTATCAAAAATTCATAGAAGGATTCTCGAGGATTGCAAATCCCATAACATCCTTACAGAAAAAGGGAAAAAGATTTGTATGGGATTTAAAATGTGAATAAATATTTAAAAAGTTAAAAGAATTATTAACCACTACACTTATCTTAAAAATAACAAATCCAAATAAAGACTTTTTTGTATGCACTGATGCATGCAATGAGGGCCTAGGTGGATTGTTAACGCAAGAAGGTCATGTGATAGCATATGAATCAAGAAAGTTAAAAATACATGAAAATAATTATGCTACTTATGATTTAGAGTTGGTTGTCATAATATATGCCTTGAAAATGTAGCGCCATCATCTAATTGGTAGAATATTTTTATTAATGTCTGATAACATAAGTTTAAAATACGTATTTGATCAACAAAATTTGAATGCATGACAAGCAAGATGGTTAGCCTTCCTTAGCGAATATGATTTCAAGATCAAACATATAAAAGGAAAGGAGAATAAGGCGGTCGATTCCTTAAGTAGAAATGCAAATCTGAATTTTATAGCCGTTGTTAGAATCTATAAAACAAAATTGGATGATAAGTTTGAAGACAGAGTAAAAATGGATAAACATTATCAAAATTTAAGAGAAAAAGTTACAGAAAATGAATCTGAAAATATAAAAATAGATTTTTGTTTGAATGAAAAATGTTTAATGTTGTATAAAACCAGATTATATGTACCCAATGTACCAGAAATTAAATTGTTGATCTTAAATGAAGTACATAAGAGTCCTTACTCAGGACATCGTGGTTACCAAAAGATGATAAAAATGCTCAGAAAAGTCTATTTCTAGCCTAATATGAAAAATGAATTAGATGAATATATAGCTTGGTGTATAGAATGCCAGTAGTCTAAAGCTGAGCATTAACACCTAGCAGGTCTATTTCAACCATTACCAATCCTAGATTGGAAATGAGAAATTATCAACATTGATTTCATAATAGGACTACCTAAAAATAAAAAGCAAAATGATTTTGTGATGGTAGTGGTAGACAAACTTAGTAATGAACCTCATTTTATACATGTTAAAACTACTTATAAGAATTAGAGGAAATTTGAGGTCTAAAATGGGCCTCCTAAAGAAAATAATAAAATAATAGTTATTAATTTTGGAGGAAGAATGAAAAAAACTACTTTTTGTGTTCATATTTTCAACATATCTCCCTGTGTCTTTACTCAAATTCTGAGTGGGAGAGCTCGTTGGATGCATAATTAAATTATGCATCCAAAGACTACCCACACTTTATACTTTTGACAAACCCCACTACCCCGAAAACAAGAAATACCTGAAAAAATGTGATGAGGACATCCTCATCACATTTTTCAGGTATTTCTTGTTTTTGGGGTAGAGGGGTCCGTCAAAAGTATACAGTGTGGGTACTCATTGGATGCAGAATTTAATTCCGCATCCAAGAGCTCTCCCGCTTGAAATTTGAATAAAAACATAGGGAGATATGTCGAAAATACGAACAAAAAAAGTAGTTTTATTTTATCACAAATATGTCAATTCAACCATTATGGTTGACTCATTTTATTGAAATTATATATATCTTCTTGAATTCCAACTCACAAAATTTATTGTTGACACTTTTTCTTATAAGGCCCATTTTAGACCCCAAATTTCCTCTAATGGTTGCTAATATTGCTGATATTTTTATGAAGGAAGTTTTTCGTTTGCATGGAATTTGTAAGATGATAATTTCTGATAGGGATCCTAAGTTTACTAGTAATTTCTGGAAGTCATTTTTTAAAGGATTGGACACTAAATTAAATTTTAGTACCACTTATCATTCGCAAACGGATGGATAAACTGAAAGAGTAAATAAAGTTTTAGAAGATATGTTAAGGATGTATGTTAGGGATCATCCAAAGAAATGGGAAGAATATCTGCACTTAGTTGAGTTTTCTTATAGCAATCATTATCAAGCTTCAGCTAAACTTAGTCATTTTGAAATACTGTATGGTAGGAAGTGTAATACTCTCATTTCATGGAGTAATCTAGTTGATAGATTAATGTTAGGACCTGACTTGTTAAAATAAATGGAACTAACAGTGAAACGGGTACAAAGTAATCCAAAAATTGCACAGGACAGGAAAAAGAGTCATGCAGACTTTAAAAGAACTCAGAAAGCATTCCAAGTAGGTGAGCATGTTTTTGTCGACCTAAAAACCCAAAAAAACTCCTTTAAGTTGGGGAGTTGTGCTAAATTAGCACCTAGAGATTGTGGACTGTTTGAGATATTGTCAAGAGTTGGACCAGTGGCTTATCAGTTAGATTTTCCACCAAATCTCAAAATACATAACGTATTTCATATTTCTATATTGAAAAAGTATGCACATGATGCTACTCATGTAATCGATTGGAATTTTATCCAAATAGAACTATAAGGATATTTTCAAGAGGAACCGAATTGTATCCTCGACAAGAGAGAATTTCTTTTTCCAGAATCACACCATTGGACAAGTAAAGGTACAATGGAAGCACCTTAGTCCAGATGAAGCAACCTGGGAATTTGATAGTCATATGCGGGAAGCATATCCAATTTTGTTCCAGGAAGACTCGGATGATATTTAAACAACATCGATGACGATGTTGAACTTAAGAGGGGGTGTTTGTAACCCATCTAGAACTAAAAACATTTTATGTTGTGGAAATACATTATTTTAAAAGTTATTGTAAAGTTTTATGTTGTTGACCAAGGATGGTCAAGGATGACTGTAATTAAATGTGATGTCCCTGACCCTCCGACCAGCGAAGAGGATGCTACCAAACCATTATCTATCTGGGAAACTAGCCCCATGAACATGTGCATACATAAAACTGAAATAAAATGCTTGGAAGTGAAAACATGCAAAGATGCATAATTGTTTAACATATAGCGGAATCAATCCATACATTCAAGCATTCGACATGTTCATTGTAATCCATTAAATAGTAAATATAATTGCAGAGATGAAATAGACAAGAATACTTATCTTGTGAATAATTGGTCCCACAACCAGCTACATCATTGCAACGTTCTACCCAACCATAGACCAGTGTGCTCCTTAGTCTCTCAGCAACATTGCCACACCCGAGTTGCGCATGATTCCCCAAGGAATAAGGAACAAGCAGGATTACACATAGCCAAGGATACACAAATCATCCAAGCCAACACAGTTGGGTTTATCAGGCCATCAAGGAGCTGGGAAAAGATGAATGCTAAGTTGGTGAGCTAATTGAAGAGCTAAGGACACCTACACTAGAACTAGCCTGAATTTTAGGACACCCACACACACCCAACATAAGGAAATCAGTCCCTTCTCTGCTACATAGTCCCTTAGACCCTGACTTCCCTTCCAGTGCTATTCAAGGGTTGTGGCAAAGAAAGCCAACCCTCTAGGCCTGTCTATGTGGCTCCCAAACACATCAAGTTTATCAAGAAAATCAAGCCTTCATTCCCACTCCAACACAGTCCAAAGACCAACCACTGCATACACGCAGCAAGACAAGTGATTCACAGCTCTGACTAGGGAATTTGATTCCTCAGTCATTCTTGGCCCTATCATGGCCAAACGACTCATAAGAATCTACAACAAACCCAAATGCAAATGAACCCACATCAAACCACAAAATCATGGGGAAAACAACAACCCCAATCTCAACATTGAGGCAACGGGAAATACACAGCCCAAGTTGGAAAGGAGATCCGACTCTCAGCCTGGATAGGGGGAAAACATATACACAGAACCACAAGTTGGTAAGGAAAATGCATACACAGTAGAAATCGTTCCTCTGAGGTTTCTCTTCCAGCTCATTACATGAGGAAAACAACGAAGAATCACAACTTGTGCATGAGGAGAAGAGAGAATGACTCCCTCTGCGTGAGGATGGACCAGAATGGAAGAAGAATCATGTCTTGTTTTCCCTGCCCACGTGAAGTGAAAGAGTCTACTGGTGGAGTGTACGTGTGGGAAAGGACTAGCAGTCCTGCCACACATCACTACCCAGCAATAAATGCCCCAACTAACAATATAAGGTTTTAATGTGGTAGTTGACTAATAATACAAGGAAAGGTGAGTAAGTCAAATGGGGTTTAACAGCTGACACATGGCTTTTCCCCATAGGCTCAAAGTTTAATAATTCCCCCCTCCTTATCCTTAGGAAAATCATGCCCTTTTCATTATGGTTGCATTGACATAGCTGGTCAGGGTTCATTTTAATTAAAATACATATTTACATAATGCCAAAACTATAATGTGTCGTATATCACGATATACCATCGGCAACGATTTCAATCATCGAAACATGACACAACCAAATCAATGGTGGGGATTTTGCCTATAGCTCCACACCATGATCAATTACATTATATACATCATATACATTTAAAGCAAACAGGTTCAAAACCGGGGCGTTACATTGAATATTTTATTATTTAATAATTAAAAGAAGAGACACCTATCCAAAGAGGAGCGTTGAAGAGTGTTCACTGTGTTGGAGTCATTTAACCGGAATACACACTTATTTGGTCAATTTTGGCCTATTTACCCACCATCCTAAGTTTAATTGACTTACTTGGCATCAGATGAGCACACTCTGACATCAACATGAGCACACTGTTAGTTTTTCAACATTAAGCTAGCATTATTAGGATCTTTAACTGAGAGAATAACAAGCATAGAAATCAAACACAAGAGACAATGAACACAGTGTTTTTCCTCGGGGAAACCGTAAATGGAGAAAATGCCACAACTTCTTCAGAGATAGAATCAACACCAAAATAGAAAATCCCAAAAGAGTAAGATGATCTCCCGACAGCAGCAACCTTCTTTCTATCTAGCCCCAGTGTCTTCTCCTTCCTCAACTATGCGCTACAATTGAGTGTGTATGTGATGTGTGCTAAATAGAGAAGTCACCTCTCTATTTATACTGCTTCCTAGCATGACTAAAACCCTACTAGGACCGAATTCACTAAGTGAGTCTAATAACCCTAGTTCCCTAGAACTGCGAGGACTTTAACCCTTAGACAATAGGAGGGTTACCCACAATGACTTGACATGACTTGTTTACATTATAGATCCTCCCAATCGGAACATTGGGGCATGACATCATGACTCAATTACATAATAGACACATCCTGGAATAAACATCAGGTTACAAGACATAAGATACATCGATGAATACATTTCGAAGTTACAAATAAATCAACACTCCCTATTAACCAGGATGGTATTCTTTCGACACAATTTTTAGCACTGGTCTTCTTCTCTATATCGACTGGATCATCTCATCATATTCATCTTCAAGTATTCAAGTCTTCAAGTCTTCTTCTACTTCAAGTCTTCTTCATCATGGGATCTACATCATCACAACTACTGGATCATCATCTCATCTGGATCATCACTCGATCTGGATCGTCATTAAGTTTGGATCATCATCACATCTAGATCATTACGTGATTTGGATCATCATCACATGCTATCTCAGAATGGTGCTATCTTGATTCTTCTCATCACAAGAAGTTCTACAGAGTCAATCCTGTAGCCCTACCCTTCATATAGATATTCATCAGTGCTTATATATGACACTTAGTCAGAATGGCCTGCCCATCTCTTACATCTGACCTCATCCTGTCAGAAAGGTGTGCCCAACACTCACATCTAACCTCATCTTGTCAGAAAGGCCCAGCACTCACATCTGACCATGTGTAAACACATCACACCAGAATGGCTCAGCACTTATATCCGATAATGTGCAAGCACATCACATCGGAAAGGCTCTACACTTACATCCAACCCCATATTATCATAAAGGCACAGCACTCACATCTGATCATGAAGGAACTAATCCTATCATCGCATCAGAATGGCCCCTAGTCCCAGACTGAGCTACCTGGTAACTGACCAGGTGCCTCCATTCTCCCAGAGAATGGTAGTTGCCCTTATATCTGACCTACTCATCAGAATGGCCAACACTCACATATGACATGGGAGAAACTTAATCCTTTAGCCAAGACAGAATGGTTCAGCCCTTACATTTGATCAAGTGGGAACACATCCCTCTCTCATATTAGAATGGATTCTCAGTCCTATACTGAGTTTTCTTGGTAACTGACCAGGCACCTCCATTCCCAGAATGGCAACAGCCCTTATATATGATCACTTAGGAACCAATCCTACAGTCACATCAAAATGGTTTAGCACTCATATCTGACATGTAAGGAACCAAATCCTCTTACCATGATAGAATGGATCAGCCCTTACATCTGACCATGGAAGGAACTTAATCCTCTCCCATGTCAGAATGGCTCACAGAATCATCACTTTTCTTTGGAGGGAACCTCGATCTGGAGAACACCAAGTTTCTCCCTGAATTACTCAAACTTCACCCTAGCCAATGGCTTCGTCAACACATCAGCTATCTGATCGTCTGTCGCAACATACTGGAGCTTCAGTACTCCCCTCTGCACCATATCCCTGATATAGTGATACTTGATCTTGATATACTTTGACTTGTCATGAACCACTGGATTATCTGACAACTTCACGCAACTATGGATGTCACAATGTATACAAGTAGCATCCAACTAGAGATGAAATAAATCAGATAGTAGCTTCCTCATCCATACTACCTCACAACTAGCTGAATAAGTTGCAACATACTCTGCTTCAACTGTACTCAGTGCCACATAGGATTGCTTCCTGCTAAACCAAGAGATCGCACCTGATCCCATATTGAAGCAACACCCTGAAGTGATCTTCCTATCGATGGCACTACCTGCCCAATCTGAATCAACATAACCCTCTAGGTTAATCTTGTGATTTTCCTCGTACTTGAGCCCATAATCAACTATACCCCTCATGTACCTCAGAATATGCTTTGCAGCAATCAAGTGAACATTTGTCGAATCTATCAGGAACTGGCTCAAGGTGTTCACAACAAAGCGAATGTCTGGTCTGATGTTCATCAGGTACATCAAGGACCCAATAATCTGACGATTCATCATAGCATCAACTGACTCTGATGAAGCATCACTCAATAGCTTCAGGTTCGATGCCATAGGTGTGGCCATGGCTTTGCAGTCCATCATCCCAAACCTCTTCAAAATCTCTACTGCATACTTCCCTTGTCCAAGGGAGATTCCATCTGCACTCTACCATACATCCATTCCTAGGAAATAATGCATCATACCCAAGTCCTTCATTTCAAACTCGGCAACAAGCTTTCTCTTCATATCAGCAATCAACCCATCTATACCTGTCACAAACAGAGCATCTACATATAGTAGGAGCATCACTGGGTTGCCATCTTCAACCTTGTAGTACAGGTTGAAATCTGCTTTACTCTTGGTAAAGTCCAAACTGGATAGAAAGCTGTCAATTCTACCGTACCAAGTCCTAGGCGCCTATTTCAAACCTTATAGGGATTTCTTCAATTTTCACACATGAGACTCCCTATCGTGTGTCTCAAAACCAAGAGGTTGTTCTACATACACTTCCTCTTCCACTACACCATTCAAGAAGGCAGTCTTGACATCCATCTGGTGTATCTTCCATTTCATCACTACATCCAGAGCTAGTACTGATCTGATTGAAGTGTATCTGGCTATAGGTGCAAAGGTTTCTTCATAATGTTTGTTCATAATCTATTCCTTATTTATGAGAGAAACCCCAAGCCATAAATCTTGCTTTATATTTTTCGATGCTACCGTCTGCAGCATGCTTGATCTTGTAAATCCATTTGGAAGTTACAACTGACTTCCCTTCTACTCTTGGGATAACATCCCAAACATCATTCTTCATGATCAATTGGTACTCTTCGATCATAGCATCCTTTCATTCTTTTTGTTCTACTGCTTCTTCATAACTAGAAGGTTCTTTATCAATGAAATCACATAGTAAATCTACATACCTAGAGCAGGATCTGGTCCTCTTTCTTTCTCTGTGATTTTCTTCTAGAACCCCATATCTTTCCACACCTTGGATAATTTCATGTACCCGAGTAGGTTTCCTCTTATGAGGATTCTTCTCTAGAGGTGGATGTACAGGTCTTTGTGGTTCTTCAAATTCTTGATCTTCTACTTGAGTTTCTTTGTTCATGGTTGTATCATGAATTTTGGGTGCTTTTGCTTCTTCAGGTTCTTCAACAAGTCTCTTTCTGGATTTGTTGTAAGTTGTGTCTTCATCAAATGTCACATCCCTTCTGATGTCAATCTTCTTGTATCCTGTGAAATATATTTTGTAAGCCTTCAAGCTTTTAGAGTATCCCACAAATATACCCTTCTTTCCTGAAGGATCTAACTTTGTTCTCTTCTCTTTTGGAATGTGTATGTAAACAGGACAGCCGAATATTCTGAGATGGCTGACTTCTGGTTTTTTTTTCCAAAGAAGAATTCTTCAGGAGTCTTGTTCTCGAGTACTCTATGTGGAGTATGGTTATGTACATACACCACTATTTTGGTAGCTTCGCTCAAAGATGCATAGGAAGATTTTGATCATGAAGCATAG
Organism: Pseudotsuga menziesii; assembly: GCA_001517045.1. Taxonomy (NCBI): domain Eukaryota; kingdom Viridiplantae; phylum Streptophyta; class Pinopsida; order Pinales; family Pinaceae; genus Pseudotsuga; species Pseudotsuga menziesii. The sequence continues at coordinate 296,864 of LPNX010168022.1, forward strand.
CTCTTGAAACTTCCATGATATTTCTGTTCTTCTGTTCTGCAATCCCATTCTATTGTGGATTATAAGGAGTGTACAACTCCCTCTTAATCCCTGATTCTTTACATATCTCTTTGAATTCATTCGAAGTGAATTCTCAGCCATTATCTGATCGAAAGGTCTTGATCTTCTTTTCGGTGTGATTCTCAATCAAGGCTTTGAATTCCTTGAACTTACTGAATACTTCATCTTTGTTCTTCATGAAGTAAACCCATGTCTTCCTAGAAAATTCATCAATGAAAGAAACATAGTATACATACCCGCTTACTGAGCTTGATGACATAGGACTGCATACATCGGAGTGGATGATTTCCAAGATTCCTTTTGCTTTGCTTTCGCTACTTGGAAATGTCTTCTTTGTGTTCTTTCCTTTTGCACATCCTTTGCAGACCCCGTCATGTTTTGCTTGTATTTTTGGAATACCTTCAACAGCTTTTCTTGTAAGAGGTAGTGCTCTGTAATGCACATGTGCAAGCCTTCTATGCCAAAGTTCATTTGGCTCTACTGTGTCATGGAACAAGGCTTGTTCTGGATGGCCCTTCAATTTGTACAAACCTCCTTCTTATTCACCAATCACTATTGCATCATTGTTGTACAGGATAATTCACCTAATAAACTAGGTCTGGGGGTTACCAACATACTCTAACACTTGCAGACAATTTGACTTTAAAGGCACAGAATAGGAAATAGGAAAGTAGCAGGAACTTACTTGTGAAATACGAAGGCTGATCCAAGCTAGCTTCTTCCTCTTCAATCCACTTCTAAAGTCTCCAGGATAATTCCTCCTTCACCTGTTAACAAAGATTCTTCCAAATACAGTATGATTCATATATAAAGATGCAGATTAGGCAAACCATATATGATAATGAAATGTAAGCATTTACCAATCCACAACACATGAAACACAATATGGAAGAAGTAATCTATTGTATTAACAATAATAGAGGGAGTTTAGGTTACAACCCAATGTCTGAACAAGGACTCCTCTGTCACCAAAGGACTCTGAGTTTCTCTGCTCCAAAGATTTCTGTAGACAATCCACCCGCATAACTTTGCTCTCCAAGTATGACCCCCCAACCCCCTCCCCAAGGCCTCTATTTATATGGATGAAATGAGGAAGTTCTCGAAGGCTGGGGAGGTTACAGCAGTTAATGGGATTAAGGTAAATGAGTAAACTAATCTCCCATTAACTCATGTTTTTAAATATTAATTTTGAGGAAACCATGCGCGGGTCTGTAGTAGAGCAACCCGCGTATGATACGCGACTCTATACAAGTGCAACCCGCGCATACATGTATGCGCGACCTGCTGAACATGATACTCGCACATGATGCACGAGATGTCAATAGATATAGTCGCATATGCTACTCAAAATCTCAAAATGGCAAAGTAATCAGCTGGGCATATAGGCAATGTATTTCATCATAAACCAAGGTATAGTGAAACTAGGCAAACCTCAATCCATAAGTGTCCTTTTGTGTGCCGACCTGAGGGATGTCAGCACTCAGATGGAGAGGTGCCAATCAGGTGTACAACAGATGCCCCCTAATGTGTGAGGTCAGAGGGGAACGATGGCCGAAATACATTATAATATTTAACGCAGGAGAAACTCAGAAATCCAATGGAGCAGAAGGAGTACCTGAAACAAATACATAGTAATGTCATAAACAAAATTATATCTGAGGATGCTATGTTCAATTTACTGGAACACTAGATCCTTTACAATATTTGAGTACATCATATGATACGGGTAAAACCACGTATTTACAAAGGTGGAGCAAAGCCACAATACAATAATGATGAATCGCCAAAGATCTGGAAGCCGGATATAGAAATGGAACATAGTCTTGCGCAACTTAGTTCATGAGTGGAGAACTAAGGTCTTCATACAGGATCCCAAAGAACCAGTACAATCCAAGCCATGTGAATAAGGGTAAGATGAAGTCAAACATGGAAAGGATTCAACAATTTGTCAACCAATAGATGATAATTAACAACTGAAGCAAAGGAGTTCACCAATGATGAAAGTGAATCCAGAGGTACCATCGTCAAAGCTCTAGGTCATCGTCATCAGGAGGTACTGAAACGGAACCATACTGTGATAGGGAAGGAAATAGATCCTCCAATGGATCACAAGAGTGACTAGGAACTGGGAAAAAGAAGGTAAACACAAGGAAATGGATAACAGATATAACAATGATGGAATCGGGCTATAAATCAGAGATTAGGTATAATTCTTGAACAGGGAGCACGACACAGAGATGACCCAAGGCAGTATACAACGGATAGATAGAACAACTAGAATTATCTGTCATGTAGGAGACATGAACAGATTCCCCAGGTATAATGGACAAGAGGAGGAGTCAAAACTCAAAGTGATAGCGGAACACAAGTGTATACTGAAACATGGATATCGAAAGGCAAAGAGTGCTATGTTCAAGGATGACATGCTGCCATTACTGAAAACAAGAGAAAACTTCTTCCTTACCTTCCCTGTTAAGTTTTAACGAGTCCAGGAAAGCCAACTCGGTTCCCTCTTCATTTTTTAACAAGCTTGAAGAGATGGGAAAATAATGCTTGATACACTGATCCGTGGATTTAACGAGCCCAAACTAGTACATGCTCGATTGGTGCTTTCATATTTTGAGAGTCTGAAAACGCCAAAGAAGACTCCAGGGGGGTCCTTTTTCGTCCAATTTAGTCTCTTAAGGCCGAAAAAGTATAAAACAAACCTCAAAAGAACTCTCTTAACTTCCGAAGAAGAAAAGGTGAACCTTTTTCGTACTTAGTCGGGGAGGTCCGAAAAAGGTTAAATTACCACCTACCCAACGCTCCTTCCATAACAGCATAAAATAGCTTGAGTTTTACGAGTGTGAAGGAAAGCAAGATCACTCGGAAAGATCCATTTGGTTACGAGAAATGGGGCTTACAACAATAAACTCGTTGCTTTGTTCTTTAGTGTTTAATGAGCATGACAAAGACACAAAGTACACTCGGAATCTTTTTCATGTTTAGGTCGAGAGCACGAAAAAGAGAAAACTAAGCTCAAAACGGGAGTTCCTTTTCCATAAATTTAGTCCCTCAGGTCCGAAAAAGTGATTAACCTATACCTGAGAATACTCTTCTCAATTCCGAAGAAAAGAGAGTGATCCTTTCTCGTATTATTCCGCATGGTCCGAGAAAGAGATAACCTACCACCA
>LPNX010168034.1:7104-20638 GCA_001517045.1 Pseudotsuga menziesii
AGGGTAACGGAGCATTTTTTCTCCTTGTAATTACTTATTTTGCAGTGTGCTGAAGCTCTCCACTTTGGATTTCTTCTTTCTTAGTTTTTTTGCGTATTTTCTTCTTTTAGGTTATACTCCATACATTCACAATCAACAGCAACATGCATTGTCGCCATCTTTTGTGCTTTGTTCAGTATTGTGGGGGAGGGTGGTATGCAATGCTTCCTCGGATTATTTTTTTCTCTCTTATTGATTGAGATCAAATATATTCAGAGTAAGGTTTGTATCGAGTACCAATTCCTATATTTACTTGGTGGTTGTAGCGGTTAGTTACCCATGCATTCCTGTGAGATGGATTGGATTCCATAGGTGATAGGATGAATTAATCCTCCCTTTGACCACATAGTCGTCATTATCACATCACTAGTGCATGGGGGACACACATAGGGTCTACCTACAACTCACTGTGTCTTTCTGCATGGGTTTAGAAGCTCCATTGACCAATCCCTATAATTTAGGAACCCACTTTGAGTGCCACCAACAGTCTCAAGAAGTTGACCCTAGTAGGTATTCAATTATGTACAATTATGCTCTAATTCTGGTCAGTTAGATCACTCTTAGTCATCCTACCACTAGTTTCCATGATTTAAGGGAGGTAGGGAGCCTTTTCTTACCTACCTAAATTAGTTAACTGATTGTGAATTGAATAATTGATCTAGAGTTACATTAGTGAGCTCTAGTGGTGATTTTCCCAAACTGAGTTAGCACATGATTTAGTTTGAGTTGGTGAAATTGAATCCTACCTATGGCATTCGAATTCATTCTATTATATCATAATTGTATTACTGAGAGGTTAATGATTATTCATGTAATGTTATGCTGACCTTCTTTTGTCTCATGTTTGTGTAATTTCTTCCATGAATTTATTAACCAATTTAAATTGAATAGTTTCTCTCTTTTGCAACCTTAATTCTCCATTGAATTCATTTAGGATTGAGGATCCTATGCCTCACTAAAATTAACATGGTATCAGAGAAGGTATTCAATCTAGCTTCAAACCTCAGAACTTCCATTGATGCATCAAAAGAAATTGGGTTCCACATAAATCCTAGTATTCTTACCTTTCTCCCTCTAGATTCTATTTAAAGAATCCTTGCCAGGTGTGATGCACCCAAAGAAAGTGCACATGTCAGAGTGGAGAGTGTTTGAATTTGTTTGATTTGAGTTGAAGTGTTTTGTAGGTACATTCAATTTTTTTTTGAAATATTTGTTGTTCTGGAGGCCGTGAGGTGGAGGATTCATCATATCTAACTCCTAGAATCCTAACACCCTTAAATTACCTTGATTGGAGGGATGATTTGCAAGTTTTATTATGCAACAAGGGTATGTAAAACATCACCATGGGAAGAGAGGTTGAACCCCAACAATATCTTGAAAAATCCAAGTATCATAATAAGCTTGATGAATATTTTGGTTTCATGTGCATCCACATCTCTAGGGAAAAATTGTTCCATCTTGATGAACTAAAAAATCCAAAAGAAGTAAGGGATAAGATCGAATTCTTGTTTGGAAAATACAATGAGATTAGGGGCCATATCCTGGAGAATTAGGTAATTTCAATACATCCCAGCAAATTCGAAACAATACAACATTTCTTCTCAAAATTCAAGTCCCTTCTCATGTAATGCAAGCAGTGTGGGATTGAAAAGAAGGATGAGCGATTGGTGCTCTAAATTATGAGCAAACTTGTCTCAGAATTCTCAATGTTTGTATTTAATTTTCACTCTAGGATACTAAAAAACTTCAAATTGGAGAATACCATCCCTTGATTCCTTCACAGAGTCTCTAATCCAGGAATAATATAAGTTGATACAAATGGGAGCTCTCAAAGCCTCCAAAAATCAGGCTCTCTTAGCTAAAGAGACTAAGAATGTGCAAGGAAAGGGGAAGAAAAGAGGTAAAGAGAAAAAATAAAACTCATTCCAATCCTAAGGATAAGGTAAATCCTTCAGACGAAGCCTCTAGTTCTAAGAAGGACAAGCACAAGAAGTTTGACAAAGCTAAGTGCTCTTACTAAAAGAGAGCATTTCATCTAGAGAATCAGTGTATGAAGACAAACTCCCTACAAATAAGAAAATCAGATGTCTAAGATCCTTTAACATAACAATATTTCCCTTCCTAAAGGTGGAAATAAGTTTGATGTTGGAAACAAGACTGAAGAACATGATAGGTTCCATGCTCTGAAGGTAGGATTTTCTCAATCAAAGGATTTTATCATTGATTATGGAGATTCCAACCACATGGTTTCCTCCAAAGAATCATTCACTAGTCCATATCTCTCTGGAGGGCCAAGCATCCACATGGGAGATGGCTCACAAATCCCAGCTGTCAGGAAAGGTTCCATTAAAATTGACCACGGAGTGTTCTAGAATGTGCTCTATGTCCCTTCCCTGGAAGAAAACTTAATTTTGTCTATAAACTAGATGACACATATTGGTTCTCCCAAGAGAGTCACATTTGATCCTAACACATTGGAGATCTCAAAATTCTCTACTATAAATCTAATAGCAAACGGAGTTTCTAATCATGCATTCAAGGCATATGGGTTTTCTCACTTTCTTCCTAATTCATATCTGAGTGCCTTATTGACCCATGCCAATAACAAAAGCAAGTTGTGGCATGAAATATTTGGCCACCTAAACTTTAAGTATCTCCAGCAGTTGCATAATGAAAAGATGGTTGAGGAATTTCCTCTCATCAAATTTTTTGAAGATGTGTGCACTAGTTGCTTGGTAGGGAAGCATCCAAAGAAAAGGTATGAGGTTAGGAAGGTAAGAATATATTCATCCACATTGGATTTAATCCAAAGTGATGTATATGGAATGATGCCTGCAACATCTATGAATGGATGCAAATACTTTCTGACCTTCATTGATGACAACTCAAGGTATTGTTGGGTATACTTTCTAAAGCATAAGTCTGTGGTATTTGAGACCTTCAAAGTATTCAAATCCTTGGCTAAGAACACTCTCACGAAGAAGAAAAAGGAATTTATATTTGATAATGGAGGTGAGTATGTCAAAACATAATTACACCATATTTTTGCATCACCAAGCATCCAAATGCAACACTCAGTCCCATACACACCACAATAGAATGGTGTAGTTGAGAGAAATAACAGATCCTTGAAATAGATGGCTGTGTACCTTCTAGAAGCAAGAAAAATTTCACCATATATGTGGGATGAGGCATTCAATTGTGCTTCATATATCGAGAATAGAGTGCCTCATAAGTAAGTGATTCGGGACACTCCTTTTGAAGCATTAATGGGACATAATCCCAGTGTCTCACATCTTAAAGTTTTTTGCTCCAAGGCATGGTCCATAATTCCTACTAACAATAGTAAATCCTTGTAAGCCCAAAGTAGCAAATGCATACTGATGGGATATGCAGATGATGCTAAGGCATACAAACTGATGGAACTTGCAACCAAAAATTTCTTCATAGAGCGCAGTGTTCAATGTGAAGAAGATTGGGTGCATTATCCACAACCAATTGAAGAAGAAGAAGATATAATTTCTCATCCATTTCCATTTGTAGCTGATGATGATCTATTGACTAATATTTTAGATTAAGAAGATGTAGATAGAGATGATCATGATCTTGATATTGAGAATGAAACTCGAGAAGATCTAGATCCAAATACATATCCAACACCTACTCCCAGTGAGAGGCCTAAATGGGCCCAAAATATCATTGAAGCAACTGGGAATAGTGTTGGGGATCCACATGACAGAAGAAGAACAAGGTCCCAGTATCAGGATGAACATATTAAACTCTCCCATTTAGATATAATTCTCCTAGAGAGGTGTTTCATGATGATGGGGTCAGATCCTTAGTCATTCAAGGAAGATTTCCATGATCCAAGATGACAAGAAACTATGGATTATGAGTTTGGTTCACTACAAGAAAAAAAAATCCAAGAGCTTGTCACTCTTCCTCCTGGGAGGAATTTAGTTTGGTTCAAATGGATCTTCAATACCAAGCTAGCAGTTGATGGTACCACAACCAAGTTCAAGGCTCGATTATTGGAAAATGGGTACTCACAAGTCCATGGGATGGACTACAATGATACATTTGATCCTGTTGCAAGAATGGACTCCATATACTAGTTTTGTCCATTACATATTTGAAGAGGTGGGAGGTACATCACATCGATGTGAAGAGTTCCTTCCTCCATGGTGACCTAGAAGAGGAGATATATATGAAACAACCTAACAAGTACATTTAATATTCATCTTTATTTTTCAAGATGAGGAAATATCTCTATGGGCTCAAGAAATCCCAAAGGGCATGGTATGCTAAGATGGATTCCTTCCTAATGTCACAAAAATTTGAGAGATGCAAATTTGACTACAATGTCTACATGCAACAAAAAGGGAGATTCTTACTGTTGATTTTTCTATATGTGGATGACTTGCTCATTACTAGTAGCTCCATTGGTGAATTGAGAGGCATCAAATATGCTTTGAGCAAAGAATTCTCCATGATTGATCTAGGACTGTTAAGGTAGTTTATTGGTCTTGAAGTAAATAAAAAATCTTCGAGAATCATGATTACATATTCTAGATACATGAATTTCTCAAAATATTCCACATGACTGATTGCAAAGCAAGACCCTTCCCTTTCCTATCTGGCATCAGGTTGGAAAAAGGTGGTTCCACACAATTGGTTGACAGTACACTCTACAAATAGGTGTGTTGGTACCGAGATTTTGAGCCTCCAAGGTCGAGCGAGGGGAGGATGCTCCTGGGCAATAGCAAAACCACTTTAGACTGTGCCTTCAGCCCTACGCAGTCAGAGAGGGATCTCTCACTTGTCACCGGAGTATAATCCACATAAGGTTGTCAATCTTGTGTGTCACCGGAGTCTACTCCACATAGGATTTTCAATCAGCGTAATCAGGGGGCTAGGATCCTAAATGGGGCAAAGTATGTTGAGGAAGGTGCATGGTGGGATTATCGAGGGCAAGGGACCATGGGAAAATGGAGTTCAGACCTGCACAAGAAATGATTACAAATGGAAAGAATGACATAAAATTGCAAACAGAGGCAAGATAGCTACTAATTTCCCAATCAGGAGATATTTAGCGGGTGTTGTAGAGGACAAGAAGGGACAATACATCGCATGGAGCGGTGGCGAGACGAATTCCATGCAACTTTAGAAGAACCATTGATGAATTCTTGGAATAGCGGCCGGAGCATAACGAGTATGAATTCTGAACCACTACACCCTAAGTTACAGACATGAAAAGCAATTAACAAAATGGAGTGGAAACAGGAAACACATTTACATGTAAAAGAAAGTACTTATTGGGAAAAACAATAACACAAGAATCTATGCTGTGAGTAACAATATTTCACTGCAATTTATTCATACACAAGTATGAAGCTTTACAAATGGGAGCCTTGGCCCGTGATTATTTCACAATCCAATTCACTAAATCCATTTCTCCCTCTATCGGGAGCATTTTTTATACAATCCTAATGCTGAGACTACCGAATAAAAAACTGGTAGGCGTTAACAATGCAAAGAGTGGACTATCAACATGTTTTTACAATTAAAAACAAACATAATGGATAAATGGTGCATGATAACGTAGGCTGACAGTGCAGAGCCCCATCCCATCTTGCTTCATGAAAATGACTCCCACGCTGCGTGCTGACGGTCAATCGTCCACACAAGCTGCCCTAGACCTATTTTAGGTCTCCTTGTCCAGCTAGCACATGTTGCTCAAAGGCTGACAAGAAGACTTGAATCCCCTCCTCTACTATTCTCCTAACCTCATCGTCCGTCGGGTGAAACTGTTATAGGTGGAGGCCAGAGAAAAGGTTGCCCAACGCTTGGTGACGATAAGTGACTTAAGAATCTTATCATCCTTGTACTATATTCTTCCTCATACAAGGAGGATTCTTCTGTGAGTCATGCAGCTAGGTGTGCTTTTGACCCTCTCCTCACCCACAACCAAGCAGTCAAGTGGAGTCTCTAGGAATGGAGTCTAAGGCTCTAGACCCACCGAGTCCCAGTACGAGCATTTTCTCCAACAGGTCTACCACCACTGTGAGCTGAGACTTCAAAGGTTGTGACTGCAGCCAGGAGTGCCAGAGGGACATCGTGGGGATGTAAAAACCCATGCACTACACATCTAGATTTTGGGTTGTGTAGAAGTGGGTGAATCCCCCTTGGCATTTCACATTTGTGCCCTAGTGGTTGGTGGTTTTTTGGTGTGGATAACCAAAACACAGATTTCATGCCTGCCTACCAAGAGTACCCCTTGTCGAACTAATTTCTTGATCCACATAATCATGGTTGTCTATGAAAGAATTCGACACTTCTCAGAATTCAACCATATATCTCTAATCATCTACACAGTTCTATGTCTCAAAGATCTTCAGAGGATGGTATTATATAGTGCGAGAAGGAATGGATTCAGGAAGGGCTATACCCTTAAAGTGGCTGCGATGGTGGCATATGTGGTGCCAGGGTGGGGATTTTCCCTCCTGATGTTCAATCATATTATTCATCATAGCTAAGATTCTGAACCACTTCTGCATGGTTGACAGGCTAGTTCCAAGGGTTGTGGATTTGACCTTCCCTTGCTCTTTCAATTACCTTGATGGTGGGGTCGGGCTGTTTTAGTTTGCTGCATATCTTGGTCTCATGTAAATTCCAGGTCTGTCACCTCAGTGAATCAAACCTCTATCTCTCTCACGGCTTCCTCTGAAACGAACCACGTGCCACACTTGCAAACTAGGAAAACTGTGCAACTAGACGAGGCTTCCACCTCAGGCATATCCTAAATGGCGTCAGAGGAATCAACCAATATGCAATGGGAAATATTACACGCGTCAATGCCTCTTCCACTATCATTTCCAAACTAGATGGGAAATCTCTATCTCGGGAGTCTTCTCAGCCATCTGATCAAAGGAATCTTTCATATCTTCCATCCACATTCCATTCATCCTGCTACCAAATTTTCTCTTTTGAACACCGCAGGAAGTTCTGGATTGAGAGATGTTCTTAGCCATCAATTGAGATCGACCCTTCATGCAATCATCGATCCGAGTGGGCCCCACCATTTTTTGCAATGGGAAACTCATATATTCATCCGTGCTAGTTCGCCTTGCGAAATGAACCGTAGCCATAGATTTATCTCCTTCTTCATCGCGGTCGTTGATCTTTGTGACCTCTACACCTTTTTGTGATTTGAGATTACAATTTTATCCGCACAAGTATGGATCATGAAATGCCTTTAGGCTGTGGATCTGCCCCAAACTTCATCTCAACTATTGAAAGCCTCCAATCTTTAACATGTTTCACAATCTGGGAAGGAAGCTTTGATTGCGCATGTTTTCTTGCACGAAGAGGCTTGGAACCGTGGATCTTCCCCCAATCAATCACAGCCCTTGATTATGAATCCTACCCAATGTTACAACACACTTGCCATTTTCCTTGTTGAAGGGTGGTCACATGAAATTTGAGGGGCTGGGACCCTTACCGAACTTTCGTTAGGCCATTAAATCAACTGTTAAAATGGAGTGTTAACAATTGACTCAACGAGGGATGCTATCCTCCTAACAAGGTAGCAAAGAACCCCCATAGACCAAGTGCCGAAAACATTGGGCCACTTTCAGTATTTCTTTGACATCTCCATTCTGCTCCATGCTACTGTTTCAGTGAATTCGTGCCACTCTTGGAAATCATGCTGGTGACTGTAAACCTGTGCTGGTAACTGAAAATGAAAACAAACTGAAAACAATAATGAAGGAAATGATCGATAACAGCTGAGCTTATTTTCTCCTACCTACTCTACATAACTTTGTACACAAGTCCGACTAAGTGAAATCAGACTTCCAATGAAGCCAATCAAGCAACTTGTCTAATATTCTTGTTCTTGTATGGTGCTTGATGGACAAAAATGAAATAGATAATGGGAGAAGGAAATGATAAACAAACTGATATTTAAGGCAGAGATGCAACCAATCATTTCCTTCACCCAGACCCTCCATGTATTCAGCCACGGGGTCGTAGAAATCATGGAAACCTCCTGCACGCTCTATCACTTGCTCATGGCAAAGCTTCCTGGAGATTCCTGCTTCTAGGGAGTCATCAGGATGACGCTTGGAATATTGTAGAGGAGGACCCATAGAATATTTCTCTAATGGAACATCCCTCTCTCCACTCGAAATTTCTGTAACAAGGGCTTGATGCACTTCAAGAGGGAGGTCCTCAGCTTCTCCAGTGGAATTGAGTAGGCATACTCCTTCCATGTGAGGTGGTGTTCCTAAAGGCAAAGTATCAATAAAAGTGTTTATCTGTAAGCTGCTACATCTATCTTCATTTTCGTACAAGTTTCTGGCCTGCACCACCTCTGTTTCTTTCTTCTTTCACTTGGAGGCCTTAATCATATGTCGAATCAACTCAAAAGAGGCATAACATAAGGGTAAACTATCACCTCTAGTGCCATCATCATCTTTTCTCACTCCACCCTCCTGATTTTTCATAGCACTTTGATTTCTTTCATCAAAAGGCATCTTTTCAACAGCTGGCTCATCAGGTATATTTTGCAGATACTCTTCTTCATATTTGTCGTACACTGGCGCACCAAACTACTTATTAAAATCATCCCTAGTTGACTAGGAGCAGGGTATAAGATTGACATCTTTAGAGAATAATCCTGCAGGACCATTTATTCCAACCTCAGGCCGGTCATCTTTCTGCATACCATGAGAGATCTTTGACGGGCCATAGGATTCCTTCTTTTGCTTGTAGGGTCCAACCAATTTGTATGTACCTTTTATTTCACCACCACGGTCCTGATCTGACAATTTATTGGACATCTTAAGGTTTTCCTCGACCTCCAAACAATCAGCGAACATCTGCTACAGGGTGGTTTATTTTCTCTCCAAAAGAAGCAAGGATAGGTTAGGAGGAAAGGCGGCTGCATAATAGTTCTTAGCAATGTTCTCAAGAGGTTGAAATTCCTTAGGCATGTTATAATAAAAGCTTGTGAATATTTTGTTAAAACTGGATATGGCCTCACCTTCATGTCGCCTCAAAGAATAAAACTCTGAAAGTATTTGTTCCAGCGGCTGGCTCCTACCCCAAAACCTCAAGAATATGCAAGAAAGCTCTTCCCAAGTGTTGATGGACTTAGGCTGCAAATGTTTAAACCAAACTTTGGCATCTCCTTACAAGGATAGAGCGAAATCCCATAGGAAAACATCATCATGTTCCATCTCGAAAAGGTCAGAGAAATGCTCAAAGCCTTGTACATGTTTCTCAGCAGTCAAGTTTTTGGATTCTTCGTCGAACTTGGGGAGGTAATTGTAATATTTCATGGGAAAATCATGGAGGATATGAGGCAATCGTAGCGGTTTATATTGGCTTTGAGAAATGGGGGAGACAAGGTTAGGTATGATAGCTAAATTATCGTCTGAAGTTTCATGAATTTCACAGGGGTTTCCTTTGACATCGGGCACCCCCGGATAAATATCTAGGCTGAAATCAGATGTACAAGATGACGCAATGCTTTCGGTTTGTAAAGAAGGATAAAAAAGAACATATTCATGGCTCTACTCAGGATGAGCTGGGCCATAGAAGGTTCTTTTGATAAATCTAAGAAAATATAAGAGAAAACTTACAAGATAGGATAAGGCATCCTGGAAGAAATGCGGACTCGAGTGCTTGGACCTTCTTCCTTGCATTTCTAAGCTTGATGAGGGGTCCATTTTCTAGGCAGGATCGGCCAGGCTTCCTTGGTCATTATATTTTTGGATTACATCACCAGCAGAGTCACTAAATTCTGAATCCTTCAAGAGTGGAGTTGCCAAGTGAAAAGTGCTCAACCTTCTTGGTGTCTGACCAATTGTTCACCATCAACAACTAGATCTAAATCTTTGTCGTTCTTCCTAGGGAGGATCTTCAAGTTCATCCGTGGAAATGGCACCAGTTTCTTGGCATCAGGATTTTGAGCCCCAAAGGTTGAGCGAGGGGAGGCCACTCCCGGGAAACAGTAGAACCACTTTGGACTGCGCCTCTGGCCTTGCGCAGTCAAAGAGGGATCTCTCGCTTATCTCTGGAGTATACTCCACATAAGGTTGTCAGTCTTGTGTGTCACCAGAGTCTACTCCGCATAGGATTTTCAATCAGCGTAATCAAGAGGCTAGGATCCTGAATGGGGAAAAGTATGTTGAGGAAGGTGCATGGTGGGATTATTGGGGGCAAGGGACCATGGGAAAATGGATTCAAGATCTGCACAAGAAATGATTGCAAATGGATAGAATGACATAGAATTGCAAACAGAGGCAAGATAGCTACTAATTTACCAATGAGGAGATATTTAGCGGGTGTTGTAGAGGACAAGAAGGGACAGTCCATCGCATGGAGCACCGGCGAGATGAATTCCATGCAAATTTAGAAGAACCATTGATGAATTCCTGGAATAGCGGCCAGAGCATAATGAGTATGAATTCCGAACCACTACACCCTAAGTTGTAGACATGAAAAGAAATTAACAAAATGGAGTGCAAACATAAAACACATTTACATGTAAAAGAAAGTACTTATTGGGAAAAAAAATAACACAAGAATCTCTACTATGAGTAACAGTCTTTCACTGCAATTTATTCATACACAGGTATCAAGCTTTACAAATGGGAGCCTCAGCCTGGGATTGTTTCCCGATCCAATTCACTAACTCCTTTTCTCCCTCTATCGGGAGAATTTTTTATACAATCCTAATGCTGAGACTACTGAATAAAAATTTGTTACAAGTCACCATCAAGCATTAACAGTGCAAAGAGTGGACTATCACCACGTTTTTACAATTATAAACAAACATCATGGAGAAGCAGCATGTGATAATGCGGGCTGACAGTGTAGAGCCCCATACCATCCTTCTTCATGAAAATGACTCCCACGTGACGTACTGATGGTCAATCGTCCACACAGGCTTCCCTAGACCTATTTTGGGTCTCCTTGTCCAACTAGTGCATGTCGCTCAAAGGCTGACAAAAAGACCCAAATCCCCTCCTCTACTATTCTCCTGGCCTCATCCTTTGTCGGATGAAACTGTTATAGGAGGAGGCCAGAGAAAAGGTGGCCTAACGCTTGGTGACGATAAGCGACTTCAGAATCTTATCATCCTTGTACTATCTTCTTCCTCATATGAGGAGGATTCTTCTATGAGTCATGCAACTAGGTGTGCATTTGAACCTCTCCTCGCCCACAACCAAGCAGCCAAGTGAAGCCTCTAGGAATGACGTTGAAGGCTCTAGACCCACCTGGTCCCAGTACGAGCATTTGCTCCAACAGCTTTGCCACCACTGTGAGCTGAGACTTTGGAGGTCATGACTGAAGCTGGGAGTGCCAAAGGGACATCGCAGGGATGTCAAAACCCATGCACTACACATCCATAGATTGGGTTGTGTAGAAGCGGGTGAATCCCCCTTGGAATTTCACATTTGTGCCCTGGTGGTTGGTGGTTTTCTATTGTGGATAACCAGAACAGAGATTTTATGCCTACCTACCAAGAGTACCCTTTGTTGAACTAATTTCTCGAACCACATAGTCATGGTTGTCTATGAAAGGCTTTGACACTTCTCGGATTTCAACCCTATATCTCTTATCATCTACACAGTTCCATGTCTCAAAGATCTTTGGAGGATGGTATTATATAGTGCGAGCAGGAATGGATTTGGGAAGGGCTATACCCTTAAAGTGGCTGTGATGTTGGCATTTGTGGTGCCAAGGTGGGGATTTTTCCTCCTAATGTTCAATCATATTATCCATCATAGCTAAGATTCTGAACCACTTTCGCATGGATGCCAGGATGGTTTCAAGGGTTGCAGATTTGACCTTCCCCTGCCCTTTCAATTACCTTGATGGTGGGGTCGAGACATTTTATTTCACCACATCTCTTGGTCTCGTGTAAATTCTAGGTCTATCGCCTCAACGAATCAGACCTCTATCTCTCTCACAGCTTCCTCTGAAATGAACCACGTGCCACACTTGCAAACTAGGAAAACTATGCCACTAGATGAGACTTCCACCTCATGCGTATACCGAATGGAATCGGAGGAATTGACCAATCTGTAATCGAGCAGATTACACGTGTGAATGCCTCTTCCATTGTCATTTCCACACTGGATGGGAAATCTATATCTCAGGAGTCTTCTCAGCTGTTCGATCAAAGGAATATTTCATAACTTCCATCCACGTTCCATTCATCCTACCGCCAACTTTTCTCTTCTGAACACCGTAGGAAGTTTTGGATCACAAGAAATTATTAGCCATCGATCAAAATCGACCCTTCATTCAGCAGTTGATTTGAGCGGGCCCCACCATTTTTCGCAATGGGAAACTCAGATATTCGTTCGTGCTAGTTCGCCTTGCAAAATGAACCGTAGCTATAGATTTATCTCCTTCTTCATCGCAGCCGTTGATATTTGTGACCTCTACACCTTTTTCATGATTTGAGATTGCAGTTTTATCTGCACAAGTATGGATCGTGAAATGACTTTAGGCCATGGATCTGCTCCAGAATTCATCTCAACCGTCAAAAGCCTCTGGTCTTTAACACGTTTCACGATCTAGGAAGGAAGCTTTGATCACGCATGTTTGCTCGCGCGAAGCAGCTTAGAACCATGGATCTTCCCCCAATCAATTGCAGCCCTTGATTATGAATCCTGCCCAATGTTACAACACACTTGCCACTTCCTCGTTGAAGGGTGGTCACATTAAATTCGAGAATAAGGGACCCTTACCAAACTTCCGTCAGGCCCCTAAATCAACTGTTAAAATGGAGTGTTAACAAGGTGATTGATGTCCTATTGTACCCCATCTATTTGAGGCCAAATTTATCTTCTAGATACATGCAGGAGCCACATGAGCTGCATTGGAAAGCAATAAAGCACGTCTTTCATTATGTGCAAGCTACGAGGGAGTTTGGGATCCACTATTTTGTTGGCGCACATCTAGATTTGATTGGTTTTACTAGTTCATACTGGGCTGGTGATAGTACTGACAGTAAATATACATCAAGATTTGTGTTCATGTTGGGATTTTGACTAGTCTGTTGGTTAGCAAGAAGCAAGCAGCTCTTTCTCTCTCTTCAGCTGAAACAGAGTATCGAGGGGCTATGAATGCAGCTATTCAGGAATTTTGGTTGGATGGGATTATAATAGAGTTCAAAATTCACACTTCTCCTTCAGTAGAACTATTTTGTGACAATCAGAGTACCATCAAGATATCCAGTGATCCAATTTAGAAGCAACGTACCAAGCACATTGAAGTTCACATGCACTACATTTGAGAACTAGTTCATAGTAAGGCTATCAATATACATTACTACCCTATAGAGGAATACATTTAAAACATATTCACCAAGTTCTTCACTAAAAAAGGGATTTGTCTATCTCAGATCTCTTACTGGTGTAAATTCTTGATTCTGTTATTGTTGTTTATTTTCCTTCTTATTTTGAAGCGGGGG